>JBBBDQ010000973.1:2185000-2455000 GCA_037127315.1 Ascarosepion bandense
GAAAACTGCGGAGCTATGGTATAACAGGACAATTGGACAGTGAAACCGATAAAATGTAACCGCAATTTCTTCTCTAACAGCTTCTTCTCTCGCATTTCCCGCCTGTGAAATTTCCTTCCATATACTTGCTTCCCCGACAGCTACAATCTCCAGGAATTTAAATGTAAGGTTAATAATCTCTTATCACACTAAGTCGCACCCATTCTCTCAAACACTCTTCCCATCTACCCCTCCCCCATCCTCGGTATCCTCAACTGCCTATATTTATCGGGGGAACCTCGACACAAATCCTAGCTAAGAACGCTTGCAGATGCTCATAGTACAACTGTGTAAGTTTTCAAGAAAATCGGTTCAGCCGTTTCGGCCTCTATAGGTAACGGACACACACACACACACACACAGACAAAGTTCCATTTATAAATAAGTTTAGATTTTGAACCCCTCTTTATTATAGGACTTGACACATGCGATATTCTCTACTAGAATATCACGTTGAATACACCGGTTCTCGCTCGATCACCGAAGTTAAGCAACGTTGAGCCTGGTCAGTACTTAGATTGGTGCCCGCTTGGCAATACCAGGTGCTGTAAGCGTTTACTGACGGATGTACGTTGTGGTGCTCGGAAAGAGAAGTCGGTGTGCCGAGTTCGAATTCCAGTTGAATGCCCTGCATTCACTTAAGCACTGGTACCCTTGGAAAAGGTATTAATCTGTCCCTTTCCTCCTGTTATGGGTTAAATAACAAGGGTAGGACTTGGGGACCCTGGCCTTAAAACGAATCCCACTTAATCTTGATACTCGAAAAAGAAAAAGTATTACTAGGCACAAAACTTATATAAAAAAAAACAATAAATTGTTGAAAGAAAAAAGTATTACCAGCAGTAAATAAATAACATTTAGTTGGCAATAAATGACCCGCGAAAGTCGATATGCCATAAAAACAAAAACAACCAACTAAAAGCTGTTTACCGATAGCCGAGTCCATATTTGTAGAGGGAAGGTAACACATGTTATCTATTTTGCTAGGTTTTATTTTCGAAGATACATGCTGATTAATCCTCGCTTCTAAATGTAAGGTGGTACGCCCCATAAAATCAGCAGCTCACTGGCAACTAAATTCGTTTACCAAATTACTTAATTTGATGTAGGGAAATCATCCTTACGAATCGACGAAGACGCAGACCTAGTCGGAAAATACAATGTAGAGCAACAGATGGTAAACAACCATAAAATTGATCTGCTTAGCTAAACTTTAGCTCTTATCCCCAATCCAAGGAACCTTCAAATAAATAGGACACTTAGAAAACCCTAGGATTTTAGGAGAATAAATTTCCCTTGTCTCCTTATTGATAATATCATTAATAAGGGCTTCTGGATAGCTATTAAACAAGAAAATCTCCATGATATTCTCCAATTCAGAGTCCAGTCTAGTAGGAGAACAAATTTTGAGCGCCCTGTGTACCAAAGTTTTAATAAGACTAATTTTCCTTGGTGTAGGCGCAAATGCACACCAATTCATATCAGTCAGTTAAATGCCATAACTGATACACGCTTAGGCGATCATGTCTCTTTCGAAACATGATTGACTGGGCAGAAAAATATCCCGCAGTAGTTTGCTATTGCTTTCTGCAGTACATTGGTTGCCAGCCAAGGCTATAAAACCAAATCTGTCCTGTTATTTAATTCATATCTGGAGGGAAGAGACGGATTAATACCTTTCCCATAGATAGTTGTGCGGAAGTGAATGCAAGAAATTCAACTAGAATTCGAACTCGGCTCCCGATTTCTCGTTCCAAGCCGAAATCCACTACACCACAACGCACATCCATACATAGCCAATTCATACACAGGCCAATAAAATGCCATGTATAGCCAGTTGGATGGGTTTCCGATGGGTAGCCCCCTTGGCCCTGTGTTCTCTTATATTTTTGTAGGCTACTACGCGTCGTTGCTTTTTGGCAAAGTGTCTAAACCTTTTATTTAAGTACGTTAATGACACTTTTCCTACTTTTTTCACGTAAAGTGACGTCATTAACTTTTTTAACCGGCTTAACTTACACAGAGCTTTATGCTTCACTATGGAAGTTGAGAAGGATAATTGCTTGCCTTTTTTGGAAGTTGTTGTAGGCTGCGACGCTAAATATTAGCCATTATGCCAAAATGATTCTTAAAAATAAATTAATTGTATCTTCTCCAGCCTATTCTAATTGTAATCTGATGCCATATAATGCCATCATAATAATAGATGTATATGAGAATGGAAAACTACATTAAAAGACTTCTAAAGACAGACAGATTCCGAAGAAAGCCAGAATGTACAATGGTAGAAATGTAGTAAATGTTGCCATAAAGAACAGCAATACAAAAAATGTAAATTGTTCAAATTGTTACAATACCTCATCTCACAAATATAGACCTATTCTGAAGAAGTCCAGAGCGTACATTGGCCGAAACATCGTAAATATGACAATAAAGATGAGTTTCGAATAATGTAAATAATGTAAATATTTAAAGACCTCATCTTAGAAACATAGATCCTGAAGAAAGCCGGAGTATACAACGTTTGAAACGTCACAAATGTGGCAATAAAAAATGGGGACAATAGCCCAAACAATATAAATAGGCAAAATACCGCATCTCAGAAATATAGACAAATCCTGACAAAGACCGTAATGCACAACGGTCGAAAAGTCATGAATGTGTCAGTGAAGACGTGAAGAATAGTGACAATAGAGTAAATTGGTCAAATAACTAATCTCAGAAATATAGAGAATTCTGAAGATGGCCCGAACGTACTATATATATATATATATATATATATATATATATATATATGTGTGTGTGTGTGTGTGTGTGTGTGTGTGTGAATATTCCTCGGTTTATTATCACAGACGAGTTATTTCACTTCTAACTTGACTGTTTAATAATTTTCTATGTGGTAGACCTCAGATTCCTAAGAAGCGCTTTGGATATTTTCGAGGAGTAAGCAAATGGTATCATTGACCGAAGAGACAGCTACTCGTCTGGGAAATCATACTTGAAGACGTCCAATCCTTAGGCTCTTTTTAAGCCGACCCTGATCTTAACCAATGCAGAATTAAAAACGCCAACGCACAAAGACCGAAATATATGCACGCGTTTTGCCTGCATCAACAAAAAAATAAATAAATAAATAAAACAATCATGCTTTTTAAGATATTTTTCGCTTTTATCCTTTAAAGCTCTGTACAACTTTTTGCGAATATCGAATCGTAGAAGCTATATTGAACATGGGAGATTCTATTTATCGCGTCAGTTTGGATTCAAAACTGCAGAAGACTGCTTAAGTTGAGTGTAGTGTTTCATAACGCTCATAGCGCCTTTTTCTCTGTCAAACAGAGACAATAAAACATATGTTAGTGCCAGTGATTACCTGAATGTCTGTGTGCGCTCGAAAGTATAATGAATTCATATTTAATTTCACCGATAAGACAGTTACTTTACTAAAGACATTCAAAGAAACACGCGCAAACAATATTTTATGTGTATATATATCTTCTTTTACCAACGCAAATAACCTACCAAATGCTACTGACCGCTGTCAAAAAAACCTGAAAAGATTCATCTTTTCATTTCCCTGTATTTATCAATTGGCCAATGAAGAAGGCAATCAGAGTTGTAGACATGGAGGAGATTATTCGAGATTTCATTGAATGCACTTCTAACAATATGTGCAAGAAATATATATATATATATATATATATATATATATATATACGAGGGACATTCAATAAATAAGATGAATTTTTCGGTATAAGGATTTCTAATACAAATAGAAGCTTACTTTTTTAAAAAAATTTTTCTTTACTTCTTTTTCAAAGAGATTTAATTTTTTTTGCAGATTGAAAAACATTTTGAGAGTTTTGGAGATTAACAAACGTGGCCGACCAATAAACGTGTTCCAGGACTGAACAGATGTCAGTTATCAGGTTTTTGGTTGCTGAAGAGTGCAAACCAGTTGTAATTTAGAGGAGAATGTCAACTACCACATGTTTCAGCCCAAAAAATCTCTACATATAGGCTAAATTGTTTAAAGAATTTTGAAAGTTTTACGCTTAAGGAATACGGAAGCTCGTGCACAGATGGGAAAAGTTGTGACATTGCTGGGAGACTACGTTGAAACATGTAAAATAAAAAAAGTAAGCTTCTATTTGTTTTAGAAAAATTCACCTTATTTATTGAATGACCCTTGTATTTTCATATATATATATATATATATATATATATATATATATATATATATATATATATATATATATATATATATATATATATAGGGTGTTTCAAAAGTAGGCGGAATATAGGTGAAATAGGTTTATGTATGAGCTACATTATTACAATAATGTTCATTATGACTATGGTGTTTGTATTGTTGTTTGCAATGAAATTTAATTGTCAATGTACGAATTGTATTAATAAATATTATAGTATATCTAATCTCAAGATAAATGATGTCTTTCACTATCCAACTGTGAGCCACCCCGTATATATATATATATATATATATATATATATATATGTGTGTGTGTGTGTGTGTGTGTGTGTGTGTGTGTGTAATGATTCAAAAGTCGTAAACGGAGAAAATAATCCAACAAGATTTGTTTAATATAAAGCATTAAGACATATGTATAGAGAGCTCAATGGATATTAAACAGAACAACATGATATACATAAAGGAAAACTCAATACATCACCTAAAGTAGTAATAAATTATAATGTTTTTCGACGGGTGAATAAAACCATTTTTTTCAGACTATGATTCCATTTGTGCCTGTGCGTGGGCGTTATATATATATATATATATATATATAACGCCCACGCACAGGCACAAATGCAGATTCACACACACACACACACTCACACACACACACACACACAAACTTATATATATATATATATATATATATATATTTTCTATTAAATATAAGAGACAATGAATGTCTATTATGTTTAATCATGAGCCGTTCTAAACGTCGTATTTTTGCTTTAATTTCAGTTGAAAATAAAGACAAAAATTCTCCAACATTTGGATAATTATTTATTGGTTTTCTTCTAAGCTTTCGGCTCACATGAGCCATCTTCAGAGAGGTAGTTTAAACTGAAATATTATAAAATCCACCATCACCGACGATTTTATTTTGTGTTGACATAAAACTCCGCTTGGCAACGGCAATTGTTACCAAAAATAATAAACGCAGTTCTTAAGTTTGCGATGCGGTTTTATGACGTCACACCGCGGGATAGCGCGAAATGACAACAAAACCATGTAGTCAAATGCAATGTAATATGTTATTTCCTGTTTTAAAGTTGATTTTATTAAGTGTTGGTTGTTTTGATTTGATGTACATGGCCTCCAATATCTGCAGGTTCCTCTTACTGTGTGTATGAGTAAGGATCACAGTATTGTTGACCAAAATCCATCTGATATTACCTACATGTTTATGTCTTTCAGAGAAATGTTGTTTAATAGTACTCTGATCAGAAAGATGACATGTAAGTCTACGGGAGAGCGTGGTTGTAGTAAAACCAATATATGTATTAGGTTTTTGATTAGTATCAGAGATGCAATCTCTGAATGGGCATGTAAATTGGTACACTACATTGGTTTTTTGTAAAGAATTTAGTTTAGTGCTTGTTGGGTTATTATAGACTATGAGGTCAATAGTTTTAAACTTTTTATAATATATAATGAGTTTAATTTGATTATTACTTTAGACTGGTTTAACATTTCTACGTATTATGTTTTTGAGAGTTTTTTCATCTTGTTTATAATTATTATGTATTTGGTTGCAATATTATAAGTTAATAGTGTTATGTTTATTTTGATGTAAACCATTATTATTAATATTATCATTATTGTTAGTCGAAAGTAAGGAAAAATAAATCTGGAAATCATTTGCTTACCCACCATTCAGGTGCTATACTGATTTGTATACACAATTATGAAACAATTTGTTTGAACATTATTTTGATCAATACTAGTATCAAGTAGATATTCTGTTTATAATCAAAGAGTATTATATATTTATTTCTACCGGCCTGATTATTTACGATAAACTTTCCTTATGAAAATGTGTGTCATCTGTAAGAAAAATTTATCGTAAATAATTAGGCCAGTAGAAATATATTATATATATATATTATATAATATATTATGTATTACATTGTTTGATTATAAACAGAATAGCTACTTAAATATTACTGTCGATCGAAAATAATGTTCAAACAAATCATTTCAAATTGTCGGTTGTTTAAAGACCATTTCGTTAAACTTTGTTAATTTCCGTATACATATCTATCTATCTATCTATCTATCTATCTATTTATCTATCTATCTATCTATCTATCTATCAAGCTAAGCTAGCTAGCCTTATATTTATCTGCGCCCATCTACTAATCTCTCTCTGTATGTATATATATATATATATATATATATATATATATATAGTATATTGAGGCAGCAGATAATTTTCTAAATATATACTGTTAAATATAAGAGACAATGAATGTGTATTATGTTTAATCATGAGCCAACATTTGGATAATTTTTTATTAAGTTCATTCTAAGCTTTCGGTTCACATGAACCAATTTCAAAGTTGTTACAGGGACGTTAACATAAAAAGATCCACCATCAAAGACGATATATATATATATATATATATATATATATATATATTTGTCTTATTTTTTTCGGGAGTGTGCACGCAGTATTAGAGATAACTCATCTGTGGATAGATACAATCATTGCCGCCATAAAAATAGACACTCAGCAATGATTGTTAGTTTCCTTCCTTACACAAATGTCAAACTAAAGACTTCTGGCTTTAGGCTCAGGCAGTGTATGGATAATGAGAAATGTTCCTAATATATATATATATATATATATATATATATATATATATATATATATATATATAGTGTAAGATATTATGCATAGTGTATATTTGAATTAATATATGAAACTAACAATTCAATTCTTCTAGTGAAAATACGGTCCCTAAATTTATTGTCATGTATTTGAGAATGCCCAACTTAAAGTTCAGTCCAAGGTCATCTTATCACCTGTGATAGAAACTCAGCCTCCTATAATAAGTAACAGCGTATATCCAAACCTCTCGCTTCGGTTTTGTCCTGTCTTTCCATGATTCATTTTATCTGGATAAATCTAACCCATTCATTTTTGTGAAGAATTTGGTTCGAAGAGCAGTCTGTAAGTGCTCCACGAAATAAGCTATTACCAAAGGATTTATAAAGGCATCGAATTCCTTTTCTTTTTTTCATCTAATGTTGTTTCTATATATATAACCTGGCGTTGCTCGGGTGTAATGAAAGCTTTAAAACTAATCCATGGTCCTGGAGCTCAGACTCTTTGGACGTTTGCATGAAAGACTAAAAAGCAATAATTGTTTCCAGTCAAAGGGAAAGCGTAGACTGAAAGAAAAATGAATGGATGTAAGTCAAATTTTGATTTCCGGTATCGATTTCAAATAGGTTTTCTGTCGCAAACTGAATTTTGAAGGCTAAATAAGTCCTCTGAGTAAATGGCCGAGACTAGGAACTACAATTATACCTACTTAGAGCAAAACCAGAAGCAAAAATCAAAGTAAAAGGGCTGAAAATCAGACCCGATATTACTAATAAGGAGTCAGATAAGTTATCCAAGGATAAACTAACCTAAGTAATCAATGAAAACTTATCGTACTCATGGGGAGTAAAATTGGAGAAAATGAGCCATATTGATGGCTGAATATTGGTTTTTGATCAGATTCGATAGAATATCGGGGGTATCGATTTCCGATATCGGGGAAAATGTGTCGTCTGAGAAGATCGACTAATGTTTGAGACTAAAAACTATAATTTTACGAATTTTAGAGCGAATTTAGAGCAAATTTAGCAGCAAGAACGGCGATAAAGAGACTGAAATCCTGATATTGATCAGGTCTGATTGGATATCGGGGTATCGATTTCCGATATGAGATAGGAATCGGAAAAAAAAAGTAAGCAATGACATGACCAGAAGTCTAAAGAATCTTTGTGTGAAGTTTAGTGAGAATCGGATAAAAAGTTGGATTTGTATAAAGGACATACAAACAGACAGACAGATAGCCATACACACACATTGACTATCGGCACATTCTGTAAACAGAAGCTAATTCTCATTTTTATATATATATATATATATATATATATATATATATATACGAGTTAAATATATGGATCGGAATCTGACAAGGTAAATTATCTTCTTTATTTTTGCATTCATAATAAATGGAAACTTATTTATAAATGGAACTTTGTCTCTGTGTGTGCGTATCTGTATGTGTGTCCGTTACCTATAGCTATGAGTCAAATAATAGGACAGATTATGCTCTATAGCCTTGGCTGGTAACTAGTCTACCGCAGAAAGAAATGGCAACCTACTGTGGGATAATCTCCTGCTCAGTCAGTCATGTCACTTTCGAAATATGATCGCTTAAGCGTGTATCACGTATGACACTAAAATGACTATTTTTTCTCACATAAAATTTAGTGAGGCGCAGGCAAACATAGGCCATAGAAACAAAAGAAAATGTTTAGGAAGCACTGAGGAAGCTATTGCTCGATATCAATTCAAAGTCATCACAGAGGCGCTCAAACACAAACATATATGTATATCAGTCAGTTATGTGCCATACGCAATACACACTTGGGCGATCATGTTTCAAAAGATACATTATAGACTGGGCAGATGAATTTCTCGGAGCAGTTTGCCATTCCTTTCTACGATAGACTGGTTGCCAGCCAAGGCTATAGAATCCAACTTGTCATGTTATTTGACTCATAGCTAGAGGAAGAAGATATGTATTATATTAATAAGTAGTAATTAGTGGGGAATCAGTTTATTACTTCATAAAAATAGAAAACCGATCCCCCACTTTATGCCCAATAGAAAACTTAATCATGTTTCCAACTATTATATTCAGTCAGTCAGTTAAGTGCCATACGTGATACACACTTGATCGATCATGTTTCGAAAGAGACATGATTGAATGTCCGTTCAAATAAAGAAAAAGGAAATCTGGTTCCTTTTACAACTCAAAAGTATGCCATTGAATATTCACAAGTTACTTAGAATGACCTCCAATGACATTATTGAACTATTGGCTTTTATTGTCCCGGTCAGTGTAAACATTCGTTTAATTAACGCTTCTAGAGTGGAGCCAAAATGTTTCTGTCGCCCAGATTAAAGACTCTCACAGATTTTTAGAAACGTATTTGTAAAAATATTATCCAATATTTCCTCCCCGTTTACGAAAAGTAAAAACGAACATTTAAAAGAAAGAAACAAATCACATACTTCTCTCGAACACGCACCGAAAACAAATTGTAGAAATAAGTAATTTCTTTATAGAAAATCGTTGAGAAAATTAGATTTGTTATTTTTTATCATCTATGAGATGGAGGCTGTCGTCAAACAGAAGAAAAAGTACGAATTCAGGGACCTCCACTCAACTGCAAAAAAATGATGTTAAAAGGGCTTAATAAAAAACAAAGCTTTATCATCAAAATCTTTATACTATTATTAAGAGGAATAATCAAATTTTGCTGTTATTATTTTAAAAAAATTAAAATCCTTTCTAACACGTTCGAAATTTTAATTAAAATTTCATTTTTTGTTTTCTTGCAGCGATTCACGCTATGTTTACGTAAGGCGACTATTAAGAAAATGGTGTCGGTCGAGTAAAATGATTTTGGGGTGAGTAAATTTTTCCTCGCTCGCGACCGCCGGTCGAATGATTTCTTTTTCAACTCTCAAAGGCTGCTTGTATTACTAAATTGTGATATTGTAATAATTTTAATACAAAGAAATTTTGTATTTTAATACATATTATTTCATTCAAAAATTTTAACCATTAACAACTTATTTTCAAAAATATTTGGTTATAAAAGTTCGGTCAATACTTTAATACATTATTTCCCCAGAATTTTAAACGACATGTATTTACCAACTCATAAACGCACACATTTATGCATGATTCTGTCATACACATATTTTATTTTTAAAAAAACTGTCCATCTCTTGATACTTGAATACATTATTTCTATACAATTTTGAACAGAAATGCATTTCACTTTGTCATTCACATACATACTAACGTTTCCGACATATCAGTTGTGCCATACGTGATACACGTTTTGGGTGATCATGTCTAAAAAGAGGCATGACAGACTGAGCAGAAGATTATCCCGCAGTAGGTTGTCATTGCGTTCTGCGGTAGACTGGTTTTCAGCCAAGGCTATAGAATCCAATCTCTCCTGTTATTTAACCAATAACTGTAGGGAAGAGACGAATTAATACCTTTCCTAAGGGTATTTGTGCGTAAGTGAATGCAAGGAATTCGACTAGAATTCGAACTCGGCTCCCCGATTTGTCGTTCCGAGTCGATATTCACTGCACCACAACGCTGATCATTCTGACATGTAAACACACTTAATTCAGTCATAGTTTAAATACATTTGACACATGCATTATTTTCGCATACATATACTTACGTTTAAAATAAACATCTATTGCTTTTTATTACACTTGACACACACATATAGACAGACAAGTTTTTTCTCTACATTTAAAAATATTAATCCACTGCATATTACACGTAGCACGTATCTGACCAATGAAATCAACCCTTATTCAACATACTATCTCTTTGGGTTTTTAAAAAGCAAAAAAAAAAAAAAGAAAAAAATAACTGAAGAAATCAATCATTCGTCTGAAGACTTGTATTAATGTGAAACATGTCAGATTAAAGACAGTTTTCTTACTTATTCTATTCATCATCAGATTTCAGTTCATATATTCAACATTTATACACACAAACACATTAACGCACACATACATATGTATGCGTTAATGTGTGTGCGTGTGTGTGTGTGTGTGTGTGTGTGTGTGTGTGTGTATAAATCCATTGCCGATACAAACTGCAAAAAGGAACGATCGTTTTATTTACTTCTTTATGAGAATCTACAAGAGGGACAATCAACAAGTTTATCTTCATACCCTGCCTGGTGGCAAACGCTGCTAGTGGCGCCATGGGTGGCGGTCCCGCCATAGCCACCGAAACCGTGACATCACCCCTGGTCGTGACATCACCCCTGATAAAGACAGGGTATCGCACGTGCTAACACACGTTGTATGTTACAAATTATGTATAAATTTGATGGTCACATGTCGGCATAAGAATACATACCCGTTAAAAAACATTAGTATAGATTATAAATTTTCTTTTTTAATCTGTTTACTTAACTATTTTTTTTTAATCATTTCGCCTCAAGCAAGGCATTCCACTACCATTATTGCGCAGGGGGTTACATAGGGGAAGGTGGTGAGACAGATTGGTTAGTTATAGGAAATGTCGGAAGGAGGGTGATAGACGGATGAGGATACCGAGGATGGGGGTTGGGTAGATGGGAAGATTGTTTGAGAAAATGGATGCGAGTTAGTGTGATAAGAGGTGTCTATTGACCTTACATTTAAATTCCTGAAGATTGTAGCTGTCGGGGAAGCAACTATATGGAAAAAAATTCCACAGGTGGGAAGTGCTTGCAAAAAGCTGTTAGAGCAGAAATTGCTGTTACATTTTATCTGTTTCACTGTAAAAGGGTGGGACCTAGTTGCTAATCTAGTAGCTCACTTAGTCTACTTTCGAGCATATATCATTTTATTTTTGTAATTTTTAAGGTCCGTTTATTTAACCAAAAAGTAAAATAAATAAATAAAAAGCATTAATTCCTCCTTTTTTTGAAAAAATATCTAAATCTAAACTTATTTATAAATTATATTTAAATTAAAAAAATTTAAATTAAATTTGTGTGTGTGTGTCTGTGTGTGTGTATCCGTTACCAATAGACTCCGAAACAGCTGAACCGATTTTCTTGAAAATTTACACAGTTGTACTATAAGCGTCTGCGAGTGTTCTTAGCTAGGATTTGTGTTTAGGTACCCACTATAAATATTGAAAATCGATAATCGAATAAATCGAGTTATAGAAGGAGTGGTCCGATTTTAATCAAATTTGATACACTCATAGACAAAGGCATAAGGAACGGTATTCAGTAGTTTCAAAGTTACAGTTCTTATAATAGGGCAGAAATTCGATAATATATATATATATATATATATATATATATAAAAGGCAAGATGTTTGTGTATGTGTCTGTTTATCTACCTGTATGTCTGTATTTTTTTCAGCCCTTTTATCTTAGTTTTTGCTTCGGGTTTGGCTCTAACTAGGTATAATTGTAGTTCTTAGTCTCAGCCATGATGCCATTTACTCAGAAGACTTATTTAGCCTTCAAAATTCAGTTTACGACGAAAAAAAAACAGTCTACGGCTTCGCTTTAACTGGAAACAACTATTACTTCTTAGTGTTTCGTGCCAACGTCCAAAGAGTCTGAACTCCAGGATCATGGATTAGTTTTAAAGCTTTCATTACACCCGAGCAACGCCGGTCTAATATAAATCACGTCTATTTTAAATAGATATATCTTTTTTTTTAAAGCCGCAATCCCTGTAAAATATATAAACCATGCCAGCATTGCGTTAAGCAGATAATTTTATTAGATTTTAAATTATGTGACGGTCAGACTCTATTCACCAGGTATGTCAATTAATAAATCGTTGTCGTCCTGCGGTCATTGGCCGAGATCGAACTCACGACACCCGCCCAGTATTCCCTGTGCATTTGGAACCCAGTTTATAGTGAAATTCATAATGTTGTCAAATAGTTGAATACTTGATACTTCGCCTGGGCTACCAAGGGTCTTTTTATTGTGACACCAACACTAGACGGGTTACCTCCAGGCCCCATTCTGTTATTTAACCCATAACTGGAGGTAAGTAACGGCTTAATACCTTTCCTAAGGGTACCAGTGCTTAAGTGAATTCAGGGTACTCAACTGGAATTCGAACTCGGCTCACCGATTTCTCTTTCCAAGCCGACATCCACTGCACCACAACGCACATTCGTCAGTGAACGCTTCCAGCGCCTGTACTTCCCCAAGCGGTCACTCATCTAAGTACTGATCAGGTTCCCGTTGCGTAACTTCGGTGATCGAATAAGAACCGGTGTATTCAACGTGATATGCCGTCAGATATATTAATAAATATACATACAGGTAAACACACATGTGTAAAAATGTTATTCAGTTGTTAATAAAACAGTGCTCAATATAAACAGAGCTATTCTTTATAAAGAGTAGTGAGCATAAAGATCAGAACAATGTTAAGAGAAAGGTTTAAATGTGAAATAACTTTTTATTTTAAAGCTTCATAGAACATTTAATCAAGGAAAAATAAGGATATAAAAATAAATTATATAATTCCAAAATATAAAGCTCAATCAGTTGATCAATACAAGACATTAATTCGCTTATGTAGCAAAAGATGTCAAGCTGTTTTTGAAAGTAAAGGTTTTTCACATCAAGTACTAATGAATTATGAACGCTATTTTCATTTAGATATGATAAAACACTACGCCTCCTTGGTCTCACAGTTTCAGCGGACCTCAAATGGAATGACTATATCGAATCCATTGCTAAATCCGCTGCTATGAAAGTCGGTTCTCTGTGTAGGGCCCGGAAGTTTTTTTCCGTCTAAATCTATCCTGCACATATATAAATCTACCTTCCGCCCGTGCATTGAATACTGCTGCCATATCTGGTCGGGTGCCCCTGCTATTCTTCTCGGGCTTCTCGATAAGGTTCAGAGGAGGGTCTGTAATGTGATAGATACCGACTTGGCAGACCGCCTGCAGTCTCTCTCCCACCGGCGCGACGTGGCTTCCCTGTGTCTCTTCTATAAATACTTTCACGGCTTCTGCTCCGATGAACTTAGATCACTGGTGCCCCCTAAATACGAATTTGCACGAGATACTAGATCAGCAACTAGATCCCATCCTTTTACAGTGAAACCGATAAAATGCAACCGCAACTTCTACTCCAACAGTTTCTTTCCTCGCATTTCCCGACTGTGGAATTCCCTTCCACACGATTGCTTCCCCGACGGCTACAATCTCCAGGAGTTTAAATGTAAGGTCAATAGACACCTCCTAACACACTAACCTGCTCCCATTCTTTCAAACACTCTATCCATCTGCCCAACACTCATCCTCGGTATCCTTACTCATCTGTCACCTTCCTCCTGACATTTCCTATGTCTAACCACTCCTTCTATTTACCTTCCCCTATGTAGCCCCATGCGCAATAGTGGCAGTGGAATGCCTTGCTTGGGGTGAGGTGATTAAAAAAAAAACACGCTTCCCATCTACCCAACCCTCATCCTCGCTATCCTTACTCATCTGTCACCTTCCTCCTGACATTCCCTATGTCTAACCACTCCTTCTCTTTACCTTCCCCTATGTAGCCCCATGCGCAATAGTGGCAGTCGAATGCCTTGCTTGGGGTGAGATGATTAAAAAAAACACGCTTCCCATCTGCCCAACCCTCATCCTCGGTATCCTTACTCATCTGTCACCTTCCTCCTGACATTCCCTATGTCTAACCACTCCTTCTCTCTACCTTCCCCTATGTAGCCCCATGCGCAATAGTGGTAGTGGAATGCCTTGCTTGGGGTGAGATGATTAAAAAAAAACACGCTTCCCATCTACCCAACCCTCATCCTCGGTATCCTTACTCATCTGTCACCTTCCTCCTGACATTCCCTATGTCTAACCACTTCTTCTATTTACCTTACCCTATGTAGCCCCAGGCGCAATAGTGGCAGTCGAATGCCTTGCTTGGGGTGAGATGATTAAAAAAAACACGCTTCCCATCTGCCCAACCCTCATCCTCGGTATCCTTACTCATCTGTCACCTTCCTCCTGAAATTCCCTATGTCTACCCACTCCTTCTCTTTACCTTCCCCTATGTAGCCCCATGCGCAATAGTGGCAATGGAATGCCTTGCTTGGGGTGAGATGATTAAAAAAAAAACACGCTTCCCATCTACCCAACCCTCATCCTCGCTATCCTTACTCATCTGTCACCTTCCTCCTGACATTCCCTATGTCTAACCACTCCTTCTCTTTACCTTCCCCTATGTAGCCCCATGCGCAATAGTGGCAGTGGAATGCCTTGCTTGGGGTGAGATGATTAAAAAAAAAAATGTATCCATTTTAATAGAATGATTTTGTGAATCGTTGTGATGTTTTTGATCTTCTATTTTTTTTGGAATGTTATATATTCATTCTTATAACTTTCTCAAAATTTATTGAACTTTCTTTTTTGGAATTATATAATTTACTTTTATATTCTTTTTTTCCTTCATAAAATGTTCTTTGAAGCTTTAAAATAAAAAGTTATTTCACATTTAGACTTTTCTTAACATCGTTCTGATCCTTATGCTCGCTACTGTATAACAAATATACATATTATCCGACGTCATCTTAAGCTTGTCATATTAAATCCAATAACCCGAATACACTTAACGAACAAAGTGAATACCATAGAAAAATGTACTTAGTTAAATACTTAGACGCAGATTAAGACAGATTAAGTTCCCTATAGATTTCTTTCTTTCTTTCTTTCTTTACACACGTTTACTTACTCCCTTTTTCTTTCTTTGTTCCGCAAATATTATTTATTATTCAGAATAATTATGAATTACCTCCCTTTGAATTCATCTACCAGTATTTTAATAATTTTCAAATATTTTCAAATAAATTTAAAATTTAATTTTTATCTTCATGTAAATTCTGTCTATTTATATTATACTTTTAATAGTTAAAAAAATAGTACCCTAATATTGTAAGATACAACTTCCATGAATATCAAATGAACGTAATTTCAAAATAGTCTAAACTATCGCCCGGTTCACACCCACCCACGTCTATTGAACAGGTGAAGAGGCTCATCCCTTGTTCCCTGTTTAGGATGTGGTTTCCGGCCTTCTCTATTCCAATCTTTTCACTCTTTTCTTTTTAATTTTTTTTCAATTGGAGAAGATAGACTAAACTATCGCCCGGTTCACACTCCACCCACGTTTATTGAACAAGTGAAGAGGCTCATCCCTTGTTCCCTCTTTAGGATGTGGTTTCCGGCTTTCTCATTTCCAATATTTACACTCTTTTCTTTTTAATTTTTTTTCAATTGGAGCAGATAGACTAAACTATCGCCCGGTTCACACTCCACCCACGTTTATTGAACAGGTGAAGAGGCTCATCCCTTGTTCCCTGTTTAGAATGTGGTTTCCGGCTTTCTGTTTTTCAATCTTTTTACTCTTACGTAGCCCTCTGCGCATCAGTGGCGTTATCGCCTTGCTCGGGGTGATATGATTAAAAAAAAAACTTGCACGGTCAGTTTATTATATGCACATGATGATTGCGTAGTGCATGAATATCCGAGCCGTGTCACCGACGTAGGATATTATGCATATATATATATATATATATATATATATATATATATATATATATATGTCTGTATATATGCCATTTTCTTTAAAAATGACAGACAAAATCTGATACTAAAGTTTTTTTATAAAATTTTTCATGTGAGCTTATAATTATGACAAAGCTATAAATAATGGAAACAATAAAAAAATGTAAATCTAACACAATAATATCAACTATGAAAACGGCAAGAAAGTGCTCACTGTATTTGGAATATAAAACATATAACTATGACTCTGTATATATACACAAACCCCTTATTTAAAAGAAATATAAAATTCATCCTTGATAATGGCTAAAAGTATATCCGAAAGTGCTTGAAGAAATAAAACATTGTAACAGTTTTTACATAATTTATGCCCTGGAAAACAATTAAAAGATCACATGAAACTTATGTAAAAAAAACTTAACCATTGCCATTACCAAATTGGATCTTCAGGGCAAGTTTAGAACGTCTCTTGCTAAAACATAATAGACATTCATTGTCTCATATATATATATATATATATATATATATATATATATATATATATATTCCATAACTATTTCAGCCACTTTACTGGTCATGAGCTTTCAGTCGTTTCTCTGACCATTTTCAAGGATAATAGTTTTCTGATCATGTTATTTTATCTTTATTTTTTGACTGTAGCATAATTGTTTATAAGCATAAAATACCAACATCGGAAATAAAAATCACATCTTTAAAAATGGCCAGTGAAGTGGCTGAAAGAGCTTGAAAAGTCAGATATTATAAAATAGTTTTACATTCCTTGCCTCCAGCAAAAAGGAGACATGTAAGAATATTGTAAAATTATTAACAAAATGAACAAAATCTTTCTTGTCGGTCATTTTTAACGAAGCATGTTTAAATGAAAGATGTTCAATTATACGATAATATTATTATCGTATATTTTAACAGCAATAATAATAATAATAATAATAATAATAATAATAATAAAAAAGAAAGAGAAAACTTGTCTATTAATTGATATGGCTTGTCCACCGGATTGTAACATAGCAACCAAGGAATTCGAAAAACTGTCAAATTATAAAGACCTGGAAATTGAAATAGAAAAAATGTAGAAATTGAAAACAAGAGTTGTGTCAGTGATAGTAGGTGCACTTGGAATGATAGAAAATGGAATAAAACACCACATTGAAAGAATCCCTGGAAACCCCAGCTTAGGAGATATAAAAAAAATTGTATTATTAAGTACAGCCCACACACTAAGGAGAACTTTGTCTATGTAAGGCTAGGGATGATGGGGAAGATAGAAAAAACATGAAATGGAGCCATAACAACACACCACGACCTGCCTTAGGTCTCCCCGCAGACTTGGTTGGTAGTGCGACCAGAGCAGAAATCGAAATATGATGAAAAATGACATAATAATATTAATAATATATATATATATATATATATATATATATATATATATATATATATGTGTGTGTGTGTGTGTGTGTGTGTGTGTGTGTATGTTCAAATTCAGGGCACTACTTGTTTAATTATGTGATTTATTCTGATACTGGGAGACCTCAAAAACATAGTCAACACGTTTAAAAAGAAAAGCGAATGCATTTGTTGTATATGTTATTTACGACCATGGCAGAAGTCCAAATATGATGAAAAATGACATAATAATAATAATAATAATAATAATAATAATAATAATAATAATATATATATATGTTCAAAATCAGGTCAGTACTTGTTTAATTATGCGATTTATTCTGATACTGGGAGACCTCAAAAGATAGTCAACACTTTTAAAAAGAAAAGCCTAGGCATTTGTTATATATGTTATTCACGCCAAGAAATCCCGATTGAAATTCCTCTTAAGTTTTAGTAGTTCACGTATCGATTTTGCCTTGGCGTTCGGCTTTCGTAAAACTTAACTAATTACCATCCTATTTTTAACTGTTCACTTTCATCATCTTCTTTATACCACTGATTAAAATCATTACAACTTGATTCATTTCTGATCTCGTCTGCTTCGTATGGTCGGTTTCTTTTCTTCTGAATTTCACACTGGATAATCACAATTAGGATTTTTTGTCCTTCTCTTTCTTGCCTCATCTATTATTCATATGAGTACGTTTTAAGGCGGTGCCTAAAGTATCAGGTATTTTAAGTCTGCTTTTATCAAATTCGACAGCGTGAATTTTTACGAAAAACAAAACACATTAAAATCTAACAGTTTACCCATCTGTCTCTTTCATTTCATATCTATCTATCTATCTATCTATCTATCTATCTATATATATATAAATATAAATCTATCTCAGTCTGTTCATATCTATCTATTATTCTATCTATCTATCTATCTAGCTAATTCTGTTCATATCTATCTATCTATCTAGCTAGCTAGCTAGCTAGCTAGCTAATTTTGTTCATATCTATCTATCTATCTATCTAGCTAGCTAGCTAGCTAGCTAATTCTGTTCATATCTATCTATCTATCTATCTATCTATCTATCTATCTATCTATCTATCTTATTTTCCAAACTTAAATAATAACGCTATGACATAGAAAATAAAATCGTAGGAGCAGAAAACTATACTTTTGTAATGGGTTATGAAAGCTTAAATATTAATACATTTGACAATTGGCGTCTGGAACACTGTCTAAACTAAGCAGATAAAAAGAAAATTCCTAACATTGTCATCAATAATATGAATATTCGCCACTTAATAGAAACAAACTAGTTACCTTCCCATCAATATGGGATTAATCAGAAACCTTTAATGGCAAAAAAAACAAAAAGCAAAAAAAAAAAAAACAAAAAACAAAAAACAACCTGTATGCAGACAAGAAACGAAAAAACAAATATATCAAGATAGAAATGGGTGTAAGACACGGATGGGTCTTCTTATTGGATCTATTCAACTTAGTAAGACAATTCTGAGAGCCCAGAATTCATGCTAAGATTCGTCATTGGCTGCGACAATCGGAACCTTTTTTTTAATCGTTTCACCCCAGGCAAGGCATTCCACTGCCACTATTGCGCTTGGGGCTACATAGGGGAAGGTAAATAGAAAGAGTGGTTAGATATAGGAAATGTCAGAAGTGGGGTGATAGATAGTTTGGAGGATGGGAAGAGTGTTTGAAAGAATGGAAGCGAGTTAGTTTGTTAGGAGGTGTCTATTGACCTTACATTTAAACTCCTGGTGATTGTAGCCGTCGGGGAAGCAGTCATGTGGAAGGGAATTCCACAGTCGTGAAGTACGAGAAAAGAAACTGTTGGAGTAGAAGTTGCGGTTGCATTTTATCGGTTTCACTGTAAAAGGGTGGGATCTAGTTGCTAATCTAGTATCTCGTGCAAATTCGAACCTAGGGGGCACCAGTGATCTAAGTTCATCGGAGCAGAAGCCATGAAAGTATTTTTAGAAGAGACACAGGGAAGCCACGTCGCGCCGGTGAGAGAGTAAACGTAGTGGTCCACCGGTTCTTCAGGTTTGGGAGTTGTGCGCAGGAATAACAACCCTGCCCCATAAAAACATTTTGTTCTGGAAACAGTAACAAAAGTTGCTGCCCTACACACCATTGGATGTAACAGTTGAAATGATGAATTTTTTTTTTAATCATTTCACACCGAACAACGCGGAAATGCCACTGATGTGCAGGGGGCTACATAAATGTAAAAAGATTAATTAGAAAAGAGTGAGGAGTACAAACTAGTTAGAAAGGAACAATAGAAAGCTGAGAAAGCAGGTGCGATGACAGATACATAGGTGGAGAGAAAGAGAAGGTTATACGGGGGTGGGGAGAGAGCTAGAGTCCAGTGGTTAGTAGATGAGTATTGACTTTAAATTTCTGGAGGTTGTAGCCGTCAGGAAAGCAAGAATACGGGAGCGTGTTCCACAGGCGGGAAGTGCGAGAGAAGAAGCTGCAGGAGTAGAATTGTCGTCTGCATTTGGCTAACCTGACTGTGAATGGGTGGGACCCAGTTGCCAGTCTGGTTGCACGAGTAAACACCTGTTGAGGAGGCATCAGTGACTTAAGTTCGTCTGAGCAGAAGCCATGAAATTATTTATAGAACAGACAAAGGGAGGCCACATTTCGACGATGGGGAAGTGGCTGCAGTCGGGCCGCCAGATCAGTACCTATCACATTACAGACTCTCCTTTGGAGCCTGTCAAGAACACCGAGGAGAACGGCAGGGGCGCCTGACCATAAATGGCAGAAGTACTCCATGCACGGACGGATGGTTGACTTGTATATATGCAGGATGGATTCTTGTGGAAAAAACATCCTGGATCGACATAGTGACCCAACCTTCTTAGCAGTAGATTTTGTTATGGATTCAATATAGTGGTTCCATTTGAGGTCTGAGGACAGGCTAATACTACTAATAATAATGTAAGCATAGATCGTCAGAATAGACATTGTCAAGTCCACCAGATTTAAACTGGTCCCGTTTGTACTGACGACCTGTACTTACTCTTTTCTCGATGGAAACAACATTCTTTCCCTGGAGCAGACGGAATGTTTTAGAGGTTCGTAGGCTTGCAAAAGTCAACTACTGTTAAATAAAATAATATTGGGAATTGCCAGAAAAATGGTAGAAATCTCAGTACAACTTGGATAGATTACCATAAAGCCTTTGATAGTGCGCCAAATTCTTGAATCCTTGAGACTTTGGAAATGTACAAAGTCTTTTGGATAATATTTACCTTCAATAGATTATAAACTGGAAAACAGCATTATGACTAAATCTAATCAAACGTACTGCCATTTCTACTTGTTTGAATATCCACCGAGGAATCTGTCATTAAAACACCTAGTGGCTCCTTTTGTTCGCTTTGTTTTTCGTCCCCCTTTTTGATTAACTAAACAGTAATACCTGAAGATACAAATTAAAATAGAAATTATTTAATTACCTATTCTATATGGATGATATAAAACTCTTTTCCAAAGACGTCAATAAGATAAAGGTATCGTCAATAAGAAGTCTCAATGATGACATCGCTCTGGACTTCGGATTAGATAAATGTTCAAAAGTAACATTGAAGTAAGAATGAAAACCACGTTCAATAGATTTGAATTATGTCATAAAATTTAAAGAAATGGAACAAAAAGTAATCTATAAATACCTTAGCGTCATCAAATGAGATGGAATATAGCTTGATCTAATGTAGGAAAATATAAGAAAAGAATACTACAGTTTTGTATGTCTGGTGTGAAATAGAAAGTTGAATTCATAAAACAGAATATCATCTATAAACATTTTGGCAGTCACAGTGGTGCAATACAGTTTCATCATCCTTAATTAGGCCATAGCTGATATTAATGGATTTTAGAACGAGAAAGCTTCACACTTGCCACACCATGCATCACCTTAAGGCTTATGTTGATCGTTTGTATGCGTCCAGATCCAAAGTAGGCAGTGGAATAGTTTAACTAGCACTATCTTACATAACGACAGAAATTAATCTTGAAAGATACATGGAAAGTACAGAAAACCGGATGATGATCTGAGTCAAAAATATGAATGATATAAAAAATGTTATTCAGTAATATGGGAAGCTATCACATTCAAAATAATATTTCAAGTAGGAAAAGAAGTACAAATGAATCTTAATACACCAACTGTAATGGTGAAGAGCTTAAAAAAGAAAGTAAATTCAATGTACCAAATGCAGAAACGATGGCAAGATAAGCCTCTTCCTTGTCAATACTCAGTCCATACAAAAACAAGCTGATGAAGACGATCCGTTTACCTAGTACTGAAACAGAAGCTTTTATTTTTGCAATGTTTGCTAACTAGAAATTGCCAAGCACACATACTGAATAATTTTGTTAAACCAAAATGCAGAATCTGCGATAAATACCCAGAAATAATTGACCATCTTTTATCAGTTTGCACAGTATTGGCACTCACTGAATATAAAACTCGGTATGATAGAATGGACCAACATCTGCACTTGAAAATATGCAACTTTTACGGGAAGAAAACAGCAAGCAACTTGTATGAACATCACTCAAACCTGGTTACAGATATAGGACCGGTAAAAATTTTATGGAACTTTACAATACACGGTTTACGGCCTATCACGTTGAATACACCGGTTCTTGCTCGATCACGGAAGTTAAGCAACGTTGAGCCTGGTCAGTACTTAGATTGATGAACGCTTGGGAATACCAAATGCTGTAAGCGTTTAGTGACGGATGTGCGGGCTTACGGTCATATCACGTTGAATACACTGGTTCTCGCACGATCACTCGAAGTTAAGCAACGTTAAGCCTGATCAGTACTTAGATGGGTGACCGCTTGGGAATACCAGGTGCTGTAAGCGTTTAGTGACGGATGTGCGTTGTAGTGCAGTGGATATCGGCTCGGAAAGAGAAATCGGTGAGCCGAGTTCGAATTCCGGTTGAATACCCTACATTCACTTAAGCACTGGTACCCTTGCGAAAGGTATTAATCTGTCCCTTCCCTCTAGTTATGGGTTAAATAACAGCGTAGGACTTGGGGACCCTGCCCTTAAAAACAAATCCCAATGAATCTTGATCCTCGAAAAGAAAAAAGTATTACTAGACACAAAACTTATATAATAAATTGTTGAAAGAAAAAGGTATTACCAGTAATAAATAACTAAAATTTAGTTGGCAATAAATGACCCGCCGAGCTTGATATGCCATAAATAATAAACAACCAACCAACAATTTACAATACACAAAGATAAAACAATTCAAGCTAATTGTCCAGACATTGTGATCAAAAACCAGAAACACAGAATTTTCTTTATTATTGACATTGTCCCTGTAGATTGTAATGTGCCTTTGGAGATCTTCAAAATCTATGAAAAAAAAAAATTGAAATACAATGATATTAAAGTGGAACTCTAAAAAAATGTGATAAATGACGACATTCCAGTTGTATTGGAATCGTCTAATTGATTAGAAAGGATTCCGACAGACTCATTGAACGGATTCGTGGCTAACCATGCCTTAAAGAAATATACAAAATTGTTCCCACAAAAACAGCTCACACATTACGGAGTGATTTGTTATGTAAAATGCGTAGATCAAGCGTTAACCCTTATCTACTCGTTTATTTTCCAATCATATGTACGGCTTATTCTACTCCAGTTTCTAGTCTGTTTTAATTGAAAATGTCCAGATAACATTGACTGTTTTTTTGTTTCGAGTACATTCTCAGGCTTTTGATTGCATCATTTCTTATCTCACAATTATAAACTCAACAAAGCATTTGAGTTTGAAATAGCAAAATATTGTGGAATCTGTCAATGTATTATTATTATTATTATGTCATTTTTCATCATATTTCGATTTCTGCTTTGGTCTCACGACCAACCAAGTCTGCGGGGAGACCTAAGGCAGGTAATGGCGTGTTGTTATGGCTCCATTTCATGTTTTTCTATCTTCCCTATCATCCCCAGCATTACATAAAGTTTTCCTTAGTGTGTGGGCTGTACTTAATAAGACAATTTTTTGTATATCTCTTAAGCTGGGGTTTCCAGGGATTCTTTCAATGTGTTGTTTTGTTCCATTTTTTATCATTCCAAGTGCACCTACTATCACTGGCACAACTCTTGTTTTCAATTTCCACATTTTTTCTATTTCAATTTCCAGGTCTTTATATTTTGACAGTTTTTCAAATTCCTTGATTGCTATGTTACAATCCGCTGGACAAGCCATATCAATTAATAAACAAGTTTTCTCCTTCTGGTTTTTAACAATAATGTCTGGCCTGTTTGCTTCAATTTTTCTGTCTGTGTAGATGGTGTAATCCCATAGAATGGTTACATCTTCTATTTCTGTAACCGGTGCTGGGTGATGTTCATACCAGTATTATTATTATGTCATTTTTCATCATATTTCGATTTCTGCTTTGGTCTCACTACCAACAAAGTCTGCGGGGAGACCTAAGGCAGGTAGTGGCGTGTTGTTATGGCTCCATTTCATGTTTTTCTATCTTCCCTATCATCTCCAGCATTACATAGATAAAGTTTTCCTTAGTGTGTGGGCTGTACTTAATAAGACAATTTTTTGTATATCTCTTAAGCTGGGGTTTCCAGGGATTCATTCAATGTGTTGTTTTGTTCCTTTTTTTATCATTCCAAGTGCACCTACTATCACTGGCAGAACTCTTGTTTTCAATTTCCACATTTTTTCTATTTCAATTTCCAGGTCTTTATACTTTGACAGTTTTTCAAATTCCTTGATTGCTATGTTACAATCCGCTGGACAAGCCATATCAATTAATAGACAAGTTTTCTCCTTCTGCTTTTTAACAATAATGTCTGGCCTGTTTGCTTCAATTTTTCTGTCTGTGTAGATAGTGTAATCCTATAGAATGGTTACATCTTCTATTTCTGTAACCGGTGCTGGGTGATGTTCATACCAGTGTTTGTTTACAGCTTTTCCATAATGTTTGCACATTGCCCAATGTAAATATTGCCCAACTCTATCGTGGCGATTTTTATATTCATTTGGGGCAAGCACAGAACAGCCTGAGATTAGGCGGTCTATTGTTTCTTGGTGTTTATTACAAAACCTGCATTTTGGATCCATATTATTATGCATAATATTTGCCTGGAAGTTTCTAGTGAAAAGACTTTGGTCTTGTGCTGCAAGAATAAAGCCTTCAGTTTCAGACTTTAATCCAGATGCACGTAACCATCGATGCGTATTAACTTTGTCAACATTGGATTTATTGGCACGTTCTGGATATTGGCCATGCAGAGGTTTGTCTTGCCAGCGCTGTTTCATCTGTTCAAGAGCTTTATCTTTGGCTTTCATTTTCATATTTTTTGCCGCAATAGTTGGTTCTTGGCTTCTGTTTTGCTTTTCTACAGAATCTACTAACTGTAAATCTTGTTTGTATTTACTGCCTTCTTTTATTATTGAATATTTTTTCTTTCTTTCTTCATGTTGCCTTACTAATTGTATCATCCAATCCTTTGTTGTTTCTATGTATGTTAGTAAGCCAATAGTTGTTGTCTTGTATGACAATTCCAGCTGAATAAGACCTCTTCCACCTTCTTTACGGGGTATGTATAGACGATCTACATCAGCCTTTGGATGATGCATCTTATGCTTAGAAAGAAGCTTTTTTGTTTTAGCAAGCATTCGCCTGATGTGGTTTAGAGTCCAGTTTAAGATGTTAAAGCTATATTGGACAACTGGGATTGCAAGGCTATTAATGGCCATAACTCTGTTCTGTGAATTTAATTCAGTTTTTAATATCATTCGTAGCCTTCTATAGTACTCTTTACGCACTATTTCTTTCATTTTTTTTATGGTGAATGTTTTATTGTTATTATTATTATTATTATTATTATTAATAACATATCCCCTGAGTTTTAATCATGAGTATGGAAAGATTTTTGAACAGTTATATCCACTCTCCCCATCTTTACCAACTGAAGGGGAATTTTTTTTTTTACGTTTGAAGAAAAGAACTAAATGCAAATAAACTGTGGCCACACTGAAAATTTTTGGTCTGTATAAATAGTGCAGCGTATTATGATTCTGAATAAAAATTATAAGATATCCGCTAAATTTAATCATCATTATGCAAAGATTTTTGAACAGTTATATCCTTTCTCCCCATCTCTACCAGCTGATGGGGGGGGGGAAATTAATTTTACATTTGAAGAAAAGAACTCAATGCAAAAGAATTGTAGCCATAATGAAACATTTTGGTCATAACATGGACGGAACATATGATCAATGATAAAGTTCTAAAAATGGCTTAACTTAGACGAATTCTTATATTTAAAATGATAAAGATGCTTATGTTTCTTCTGCTACACATTATGATTAAAGAGGAATTATTTGTAGGACATGCCACAGAAAACAAAGAAAAACCAATATACGCTTTTTTGAAATATTTACTTAACATTTTTATATTAATGTCATTTTAGAAAGCTGTAATTTTGTGAATTTTAATAGGTATCGTTTAGGAACGAGAAATCAGAGAGCACGAAATCCAGTTGAATTTGTTGCATTCACTTACACACAAATATCCTTGGTAAAGGTATTAATCCATCTCTTCCTTCCAGCTATGGATCAAATAACAGAACAGATTTCGGTCTGTAGCCTTGGTTAGCAAACAGTTTACCGCAGAAAGTAATGCCAACGTACTACGGAAAAATCTTCTGCCTAGTCAATCATATCTCTTCCGACAGATAAGTATATCAGTCAATTAAGTGCCATACGTGATACACGCTTAAGCGATCATGTCTCAAAAGAGACATGACTGACTGGGCAGAAGATTATCCCGCAGTAGGATGCCATTGCTTTCTGCGGAACACTGGTTGCCGACCAAGGCTATAGAAACCAATCTGTCCTGTTATTTGACTCATAATTAGAGGGGGAAGAAATGTATTATATTATTAAGTAATAATAAGTGGGGGATCAGTTTATTACTCCATAACAATAGAAAACCGATCCCCCACTTTCTGACCAGTAGAAGCTTTAATCATGATTCCAGCTATTATGTTCAGTCAGTCAGTTAAGTGCCATACGTGATACACGCTTGGGCGATCATGTCTCGAAAGAGACATGACTGACTGGGCAGATGATTATTCCGCAGTAGGTTGCCATTGCTTTCTGCGGTAGACTGGTTGCCGACCAAGGCTATAGAACCCAATCTGTTCTGTTATTTAACCCATAACTGGAAGGAAGAGACGGATTAATACCTTTCCCAAGGGTATTTGCGCGTAAGTGAATACAATGGATTCAACTGGAATTCGAACTCGGCTCCCAGATTTCTCGTTCCGTTATCCACTGTACCACAAAGCACGTATCACTTAAATGACTGAATTTAGTGAAAGTTCAAAGTTACCAATGTATGTTTAATGTACTTTTATAAGCAAATATATCACGGATGATACTTACACGTAAATGCAAAATACTGCAAAAGTAATACTGTTGATTCTAAAATGTCTACACGACATGTGATCACAAATTCTATCGCTTTCATGTTTGCTTTATGTATTTCATGTCCGCTAGGATCCATTGTTGAAAATTAGCAGAATACATCTGCTTCGATATCATCTACATTGTAAACATTTTTCTTAATCTAGTTGTCATATTGATTGTGATATATAGGAGGGGCTAACCTAAGGCTCAGACGTCGCCCTTAAAGAAAAAAAACATATTTTCTTTAATTCATAGCCGTGTTATTTCAAGACGTGAGAGTCCGCCGAGACATGGACAATGATACAGATAAAAAGAATGAACAATATTTTCTAATTCGTCGACCTTTTAAGTAGTACCTGCATCATATTTTCTATGGTTTTACGAGTATCGGCAACACACACACACACACACACACACACACACACACACACACACACACACACACACACACACATATACATATATATTGGTTGTTTAATTTTTGTTTTTAATCATTTCACCCCAAGCAAGGCATTTCACTGCCACTGTTGCGCAGGGGCTTACATAGGGGAAAGTGATGTGAAAGAGTGCTTAGGGGGTTACATAGGGGAAAGTGATGTGAAAGAGTGGTTAGGGGGTTACATAGGGGAAAGTGATGTGAAAGAGTGGTTAGGGGGTTACATAGGGGAAAGTGATGTGAAAGAGTGGTTAGGGGGTTACATAGGGGAAAGTGATGAGAAAGAATGATTAGATATAGGAAATGTCAGAAGGAGGGTGATAGACGGGTAAGGATATTGAAAATGAGGGTTGGGTAGATGGGAAGAGTGTTTGAGAGAATGGATGCGAGTTAGTGTATTAGGAGCTGTCTATTGGCCTTACATTTAAACTACATAGTTTCTGGTTATAATAAGGTTAGACAAGTGCACATTTGTATTAAAAAGTGTTCAGTACAATTATATTCGAGAGCCTTTGAATATTTTCCATTTGTAAACGAGTTCTTACGCGACCTATGTTTTCAGGCGATTTTTGATAACTAATTTTACTGTTTACCGTTTCTTTTTCAGAACGCTGACGTAACGGTTGCTTTTTTTTAACGCTCACATGATATGGAATTTTTGAACGCGCAATTTTTAAAATTACAAGAATTTATAACGTTTTTATCCATGGTTGTATGAGCCTAATAGGTATTTTTTAGTATGGTTACACTTAGTCATAATTTCCGTTCTTTCATTCAATAGTTCGTTTTTGATAGGGAATAGCATAATCTCTGACTTTTCTTCTGGCACAGTCTACATATTGTTGTAAGGCTTGGCTGTTTTTACTATACTACACGTTATGTCTGGGTCTGTTCCATATTTTGATTTTAATTTCTACATGTGGCTAGCCAATTTTGTACAGTTTTTTAAGTTTTCTATTTTGAATGTAGTCTTGTGATTGAACCACCTGGTCTTAAAGGTGTCTTTGGTTGAACCCAAATATATTTTATTTTGGCCATTTAAGTCATGTACCTTTGCCTCGTAAATGATCCGAAATCCTGTTTCAAGTTTTCTGTGGTTTGAAAAGCACAAAATATTATAGGAAATCTGTTCCCCGAAGTGTAGAGAGCTGCAAACATTCTCAGGACGTTGGTGCCAGTTTCTGGAAAATCAATAGAGTTAATGGAAATCTTAGAAAATAAAATAAAACTAATCTTAGAGGCCACTTGCTCTCAAAACAAAAACGCTAATGATAATCATTAGCTTCTACTTGAGCGAAGTCTGAATTTGTTGCCCTTAGTATTTACAAAAAGAGGAAAAATACATTGAAAATACTTTCAAGCTCCTCCAATTCTCTAATTGTTCCATACTCAATTCGAAACAAAAAGCTCGTAAAATATTTCAAAATAGAAAATCGGTTCTTCATGGCAAACCCAATGAATCCAAAAAATATGTTGTTCTACCTACTATCTCTGTAACAACTCAGTCAGGTAGGTGCCATACACGCTTGGGCGATCATGTCTCGAAAGAGACATGACTAGCTAGGCAGAAGATTTTCCAGTACTAGTTTGCCATTACTTTTTGCAGCCAACCAAGTTATAGAGCCCATTTGCCCTGATATTTAACCTATAGCTGTGGGAGAAGAAACGCATTAATGACGTTCCCCAATTGTATTTGCTCTTAAGTGAATACAACAAATTCAACTGGAATTCGAACTCAGCTATCCAATTTCTCGTTCCGGGACGATATGTTTTGCACCACAACACACTCGATTACTTGTAATAAATCCTAAAAAGAACGTATCGAAAAAAAAAAAATCAACAAATTATATGAACGTAAAAGGGATATTCTATAAAACAACACATCAAACGCATTAGTTGCTTACCGGAACGACTGACCACAATTTTGAGATAAAAACGCTACTCTTATTAAAAGAGAAAACAAATCACTGAGACGAAAGTATTTAGAAAATACTTTAATCGTTAGTCCAGCGACAGTAACTTTGGATCCAGATTCTTACACTGTTTCTCCATTGTCGGTTATTTAATTAAAAAAAAAAGATGATGGGAACATAAAAAATAGAATCTAAAATAAGTCCCTTATATTTTATACACAAAACACATAAAATCATCGTTAAATTAAAAAAATTCAAGCGTCTCTTATCCGCATGAACATAAACAGAAACTTAGTCTGATGAAGTTTTAAGGGCCGAAACGTGTCACACGAAAGCTTTCTCTACTTTGTCATACATCGCTCCGCTAAAATTATTCTTATATATATATATATATATATATATATATATATATATATATATGTATATATATATATATCTTTAAATTTAGATATATATTTTAATGTAAGAAAACTAAACGAGAAATAGATAATAGAGAAAAAGATGAAGCGTGATAGCTAGATAGATATGAACAATTCGAAAGAGAGAGAGAAATACAGATATGCAGATAGATAGATAGATAGATAGATAGATAGATAGATAGATAGATAGATAGATAGACGAAATCTATGGGAATCCATCTTCCTAACAATTTCTGTTGACGAAAATAGATAATCATACCTCTCTGATGATGTGCTCAAGATTTCTCGACTCCACCTCTTTCTATAATCAAGATTTCAATTACTACGTATCAGAATATTGAATTTGAGAAGGGGCTCGTGCTGGGAAGTTCTAAACATCCCTTCGATATTCTATGTCGAATAATATTCATTAAAAGTGCCTGCACGTGTTCATAGACGTGTGCACTGATGTAGATCTTATCTCGCTATAGAATTGGCTATTCCACACCCAAATGGAATTCTTTCTTCGATTACGATTGATCGATTCCATTGAAGTAAACAAAAAATGAGATTCAGCATGGAAAATAGTAAGGTAAAATGTAAGTATTAAAAACTCAGAAAGGATAGACTAGAGCAGTCCATTGACTAACACAGAAAATAATATCCCAATATAATTGAGATTATAATCTTGTAATATATATATATATATACTTAGAGGTAGAAATCGTCGACTGACGCCAATTTGGTCGGGTTTCAATCCTGGGTAAAAAGCAATCGGCTGTCTAACCGTAGTGATGAGCTGTGATACAGCGAAACAGATCTGTCAGCGGATGACTATTTACGCTCTCACACCCTGATTGATCCTCTGGAAGAATGGTAGACCTTAAAAACAGTAGCTACTCTGACATCTATGTATCGTTCATTCAGCAATGAATTAGAACACTCTCAGCTATTGGGCATGTATAATGATAATATACACGCTAAAAAGTCTGCCTCCTTCTACCGAGCGCCCGTAGCTCAGATGCAGAATCGCCGAATGAAGCCAATTCGGTCGGGTTTCAAACCTGAGTAAAGAGCAATAGGCTGTCTAACCGTACTGATGACCTGTGATACAGCGAAAAAGATCTGTCTACGGATCACTATATATATATATATATATATACTGTTAAATATAAGAGACAATGAATGTCTATTATGTTTAACCATGAACCGTTCTAAACATCGTATTTTGGCTTTAATTTCAGGTGAGAATAAAGACAAAAATTCTCCAACATTTGGATAATTTTTATTAAGCTGGTTCTAAGCTTTCGGCTCACATGAGCCATCTTCAGATAGATGACAAGGACGTTAACATAAAAACATCCACCATTCCATCGAAATTTCTTAATAAAAAATTATCCAAATGTTAGAGAATTTTTGTCTTTATTTTCACTTGAAATTAAAGCCAAAATACGATGTTTAGAACGGCTCACGATTAAACATAATAGACATTCATTTTTCTCTTATATTTAACAGTATATGTTTAGAAAATTATCTGCTGCCTCGATACACTATATATATATATATATATATATATATATATCATGCATTAATATGAACGTAATATATTCGAAATTTATATAATTTTTGTTCATATATAAGTCCGTATATTTCAATATATTTTTGTAATAAATATTATTAATCATTGTTTATTTAAATAAAAAATAAATTATTTATTCCCGTTTATTCAACATATATATAAGATAATATTCTCATTTATTTTAAATTTATAAAATAAAAAAAAAACAGTTATACAGATGAAACAATGCTGCTAGCAGACATTGAAAGCAAAACTACAAAACTCCCTGAAGAATGTAGCTAAAAAAAGGCGAATAGAAAGAACTAAACATAAACTAAAAAAGAACTGAATCATCAGTAAATAGAGGAGATGAAATGCCAACTACAATTCGAGGATACAGAATTCAACTAAGTACAGAAATTAAAATACGGAGGTCATTCAATAAATATCTTGAATTTTTAGGTATAAGGCCTTCTACGAGGTTCATTCAATAAATAAGGTGAATTTTTCGATATAAGGCCTTCTACGAGGTTCATTCAATAAATAAGGTGAATTTTTCGGTATAAGGCCTTCTACGAGGATCATTCAATAAATAAGGTGAATTTTTTGGTATAAGGCCTTCTACGAGGTTCATTCAATAAATAAGGTGAATTTTTCGGTATAAGGTCTTCTACGAGTGTCATTCAATTAATAAAGTGAATTTTTCAGTATAAGGACTTCTACGAGGGTCATTCAATAAGTAAGGTGAATTTTTCGGTATAAAGACTTCTACGAGGATCATTCAATAAATAAGGTGAATTTTTCGGTATAAAGACTTCTACGAGGGTCATTCAATAAATAAGGTGAATTTTTCGGTATAAGGCCTTCTACGAGGTTCATTCAATAAATAAGGTGAATTTTTCGGTATAAGGTCTTCTACGAGTGTCATTCAATTAATAAAGTGAATTTTTCAGTATAAGGACTTCTACGAGGGTCATTCAATAAGTAAGGTGAATCTTTCGGTATAAAGACTTCTACGAGGTTCATTCAATAAATAAGGTGAATTTTTCGGTATAAAGACTTCTACGAGAGTCATTCAATAAATAAGGTGAATTTTTCGGTATAAAGACTTCTACGAGGGTCATTCAATAAATAAGGTGAATTTTTCAGTATAAGGACTTCTACGCAATATTTACATTGAACAATATGCAAATACTATGGATAATATGTAAACAAACACTGGTATGAACATCACCCAGCACCGGTTACAGAAATAGAAGATGTCACCATTCTATGGGATTACACCATCTATACAGACAGAAAAATTGACTCAAATAGGCCGGATATTATTGGTAAAAATCAGAAAGAAAAAACTTGCCTATTAATTGATATGGCTTGTCCAGTGGATTGTAATATAGCAACCAAAGAATTTGAAAAACTGTCAAAATATAAAGACCTGGAAATTGAAATAGAAAAATTGTGGAAATTGAAAACAAGTGTCATGCCAGTGATAGTAGGTGCATTTGGAATGATAAAAAATGGAACAAAACAACACATTGAAAGAATCCCTGGAAACCCAGCTTAAGAGATATACAAAAAATTGTCTTATTAAGTACAGCTCACACACTAAGGAGAACTGTGTCTATGTAACGCTAGGGATGTTAGAGGAGATAGAAAAAACATGAAATGGAGCCATAACAACACACCACGACCTGCCTTAGGTCTTCCCGCAGACTTGGTTGGTAGTGAGACCAAAGCAGAAATCGAAATATGTATAATAATAATGATAAAAATAATAATAGTAATGACGACATCAGCAGACTACAAAAATATCTTTAAGAACATTTGAGAAACTCAGTAAATACCAGAACTTTGAGGTAGAAGTACAACCCACACACTAAGGAGAACTTTGTCAATTTAACCCCAGGGATGTTAGGGTTATGTGAAAAAACTTGAAATAGAGCCATAACAACACACCACGACTTGTCTTAGGTCTTCCTGCGGACTTGGTAGGTAGTGCGACCATAGCAGAATAAAAATATGATGAAAAATGACATAATACTGTCGACCTCAGCATACAACAAAAATATCTTTAAAATCATTAGAGAAACTCGTTAAACACCAGAACTTCGAGGTAGGAGAGAATCTTCTCCAGGCAGAAACACTCTCTGTTATTCTTGGTTCTTTTGGGATGATACCAAAATGAACACGTGAATATATGGAACAAACACCTGGCATTTATAAAAAAGACGAAATGCCAAATAATGCTCATAGGTACATCTTTCTATGCATTTACCTTAATTATATTTTTTTTCTCATTGAGTGCATGACACCTCATTTGTTTGCATTTTCTGATACCAAAAAAATTGTGTTTTGAAATCCCTGGTTGAGACTGGCGGGGGGGGGGGCAACTCTTGTTACACAAAACAAAAGCAAAATATAACAAAAGTAATATCAAAAACAAAATCAACCTCAGTAAAAACAACAACTACGCTTATAATAATAACCCCAATGTGGTGTAATGGTTAGCAAGCTTGTCTTACTAGAACCTGTTCCAACTAAATAGTGAGTTCGATCCTCACTGGATGCCCCATACTTTCGGCCTTTTACCATATCTAAGCGGTGATTAGTAAATCTATAATAATAATTGATGTTGGATCCCCATTATTTGTGTAAACATTTAATTGCAAATGATAATTCCTGGCATGGCTAATAGTAATCATAATTGTCCACGATTCAATACCATACAGGAAGATATATATTTTATCAGTCAGTGATACATGCTTACGGGATCATGTCTCATTCGAGACATGACTGACCGGGAAGAAGATCTTTTCGCAATAGGTTACCATTACTTTCAGCGATAGACTGGTTACCAACCAAAGATGTAGAACCAAATCTGTCCTAGTATTTAACTTCTTTCTGGAGAAAAAAAGTAACGTATTATTACCTTTCACAAGTGTAAGTGAATGCAACTGGAATTCGAACTCGGTTCTCTGATTTCTCGTTCCGAGTCGACAATCACTGCACCATAACGAACATAGGATTCGAGTGATGGTATTAATTCTTGTGGTCACTTGGCCACCAGCGTAATAAAAAAAAAAACCCAAAAAAACCAAGAATCACATGGCGAGAGGAATTAGTAAGTTCTATTTTAATTTGCTTCTTCCTGTCAACAATTTGAACATGCCTGGTGATTTTTTTTCGCGAAGCACTGATGCTTATGGTCAGATAATTGCAGTGGATGGCGGATAATGGCAGACGTCATGTCACCGAAGGACGGAAAAATCCTTTTTTTTTTATTCTTTTATGCATTTCGCGGTGAGGCAAAAAAAAAAACGGATTTGTTTTTCGTTTTGACTGCAACAGACGTCAACTCTTCAGGACAATGAAGATTTACGACTTGCTTTTGGCAGAGATATTTTTGAAAAGACAGACGACATTAGAAAATCAATTACACGTAAACACAAGCCCGCACACACATGCTTACGATAAGTATCTATTACGTATATAGAGATTCACACATATAGAAATATACACACGCACATATAGAAATACACACCCACACACTCAGACCCATAGCAACCCACCCACACACTCAGACCCGCACCCACCCACACACCTATACTCACACCCTTACCCACCCAAAACACACACTTCTTCTTCTATGTGCCCTGTCCCTTCAGGACGTAGGCGATCATGGCTTTCCATGTCTCCCTATCCCTTGTGGCTCTTAGTATGTTTCCTCCTGTTACTCCTGGCAACACCCGTTCCGTCATCCACCTGATCAGGCCCTGCAAATATGTTATCCGCTGCCTTCCTCTGTCTCTCCTTCCTTCTATCTGACCAGTCAGTATCAGGTTCTCCAGGCTCTCCTTCCTCATTGCATGTCCCAGGAACTTCAGTTGTCTCTTCCTGATGCTCAGCATCAATTTCCTTTTTGTTGCCATTCTTTCTAACACCTCGTCGTTGCTTGTATGCTCAGTCCACGATATCCGTAGCATCCTTCTGTAGAACCACATTTCGGCCGCTTCCAGTTTTGTCCTCATTTTCGATGATATTGTTCATCCAGCATTCACTGCCGTATTGAAGAACTGACATCACGTAGCAGTCTAGCACTCTTTTCTTCGTTTCTATTGAGATTTTCCTGTGAAAACACACACTACCGGACACCCAACTGTCTATCATCCCCCTTCTGACATTTCCTACATCTAACCACTCTTTCTATTTACCTTCCCCTATGTAGCCCCAAGCGCAATAGTGGCAGTGGAATGCTTTGCTTGGGGTGAAATAAATAAAAAAAAATAACAAAAGAACCATTCTATTTTTATTTACAATTATTCCCTTGGCAATAAATACTAAAAGATAATATGAAATACAACATTTTTTAAGACACTGTAGTGGCCTAATAATTAAAACACGCACTATCGGCCATAATTATTAGGCCACTACAGTGTCTTAAAAAAAATGTATTTCATATAATCTTTTAGTATTTATTGCCAAGGGAATAATTGTAAATAAAAATAGAATGGTTCTTTTGCCTTTTGTTTTTCTTTTGTTTTTTTTTAATCATTTCACCCCAAGCAAGGCATTCCACTGCCACTATTGCGCTTGGGGCTACATAGGGGGAGGTAAATAGGAAGAGTGGTTAGATATAGGAAATGTCAGAAGGGGGGGTGATAGATAGTTGGGAGGATGGGAAGAGTGTTTGAAAGAATGGAAGCGAGTTAGTGTGTTAGGAGGTGTCTATTGACCTTACATTTAAATTCCTGGAGATTGTAGCCGTCGGGTAAGTAGTCATGTGGAAAGGAATTCCACAGTCGGGAAGTGCGAGAAAAGAAACTGTTGGAGTAGAAGTTGCGGTTGCATTTTCCACAATAACATGTGCATCAAATGAATTTATTAATACTTAATAATTACCTACATTGCAGTTTCATCAATGAAAGAATGAAAAAGATTTAGGGTGATTCGGAGGAGTTCATCTTTGCTTCCTTGCCCTGTAAAATATTGCAAAGTAAAAATAACAAAAGTAACATTCTATTTACATTTAGAATTGTCCGCTTGGCAACAACTACTAAACATAGTATGGAATTTTAGCCCCATGCGCAATAGTGGCAGTGGAATGCCTTGCTTGGGGTGAGATGATTAAAAAAAAAAGAAGAAAGAAATACATGATTTAAAAAAAAAAAACTGATGTGACTTAATAATTATGGTCGGCAGTGTGTATATATGTGTGTGTGTGTGTGCGTGTGTGTGTGTGTGTATTTATTCATATATGTAAAGGGGATATACCATCATATATATTCATCTTAATTTTTCACACACACACACACACACACACACACAAATATATACATTAACGGTCGTCCTCATGTAGATGGCAACAAAGATTTCGGAAAGATAAGAATGAAAGAAAATTTATTAAGACCTACAAAGAAGAGGAACGTAAGGAGAGACATGATTCCCAGCTTCTTGACGAGACACGGCACGAAGAAGAACATTTATTGTGAAATCGATCCTCACTGGACACTTTCCGAGACTGCTGCTCACATAAGTTAGGATAATCCAAGAGATTAATTTAGTCACCATTCCGTCACACGCGTCATTATTACTGTTTGTCGTCTCATCCGAACAAAAAAACGTCACTTATACTTTTTTTTTTATACTGCGTTTTGGTGTGGTGGAACAGAGTTCGAATTCCAGATGAATTTGTTACATTCCAATACGCGCAAATACCTTTGGGAAAGGTATTAATACGTCTCTCTTTCTTCCAACTATGAGTTGAATAGCAGGCCAGATTGGGTCATATAACCTTGGTTGACAACGTTGTCATATTCACTACGTTCAGACTGTTGTCGCTCCGGCCTTTTTCAGGTAATTGCATTTTCGAACTGAACATTTCATTTTGTCTACTGGTTTAGACAGTTCTACTTCCACGCACCATGACTCTCCTTAATGCCTCAGTATCTTTAAGTTTTTTTTAAATTTCTGCTGTGGCCATGTAGTAAATGCACAATACTTCAGTTCGATTCACTGAATTCAACTAAAGCTTTTATCCATTGGTCACTGTTTCATTAAGGACCTCTATCCCAGTGGACGAAATAATGCGTTCAGTTCGAAATTCAAATTGCCCATAGAAGGCCGGAACATACAACGTCGTGAATATGGCAATGAAGATGAGGACAACTGTACAAACAATGTAAATAGCGCAAATAATTAGAATACCTCATCTCACAAATTGATATAATGAATATGCATACACCTTGGTTCCCCCTCACAGTAATATGATTGGCTGGTGTCAGCCATAAATACAGACTAAGGCGAGATGGCCTGCGACTACGCCTATTGGAACGCCTATTGACTACGCCTCTTGCATAAGCCAACGCCTAAGCAAACTGCATAGGACTACGACGAGTACCGGTCCATTACGGCTACTTGCTACATTGTACTACCCGGTTACATTTGCCAAAGCCACTTAGCTACTTCGAATACATATATATATATTTGTTTTTCTTTAATCCGAAGTGGAAGAGTAGGAAGGTAAATTCCAAGAACCTGATCCTAATCAATATCAAAAAATTTTTAACATTAAAAAGTGATGCAGGCAGAGAGTATTAAGAATACAGAGCCAATAAAAATCAGAGAAAATTTTCAAAATTCAAAGGTGTCGGATGTACATTTCGACATAGGATCTCTAATAGAGACTCTACATCACGTCAGCGACATTGTTTTTCCAAATGGCGAAGGCCCTGAGTTAGAGTGTGGAGGGGTTTTTAGTTAACAACGGTCACAAAGTGGAAAAGGACAGAGCTGGTAGTCGCGAGGTTACAGGGTGTTGAAATGGTATATTTAGGAAGAGGAGGAATAGGAGTTCATATTTTATTAAGATAGACAACTAAATGAGTTAAATTACTTTTTAAAGTTAAGATTTTGGGCTGTTTGAAGAGGTGTATTTAGGCGAGAAGGAATGGGTTTCAATACAAGATTTTAAAAAAATTAAGTTTATTTGATGAAACCTTTTAGGTAGAAGCGAGTTAAATGCCAATTACAGGAAGTTACCAGTTTAAAAATTATTAGAGAAAGAATATTAGAGAAAAAAATATTAGAGAAAAAATTTAAGTTTTAATCTTAATTTTACCCTAACGTTAACCTTAAAAAGTATTTTAACAAGGTCTACCTTCCTATCCCAAGCTCCTTTAACTGCCTATCTTTAGAAAATATGGATTCTTTTACTAAACCCCTTTTTCCTTGGTTAACACATATGTGTATATATATATTTTTTCTCTAATATTTTTTCTCTAATATTCTTTCTCTAATAATTTTTAAACTGATAACTTCCTGTAATTGGCATTTAACTCGGTTCTACCTAAAAGGTTTCATCAAATAAACTTTTTAAAAAATTTTTAAATCTTATATTGAAACCCATTCCTTCTCGCCTAAATACACCTCTTCAAACAGCCCAAAATCTTAACTTTAAAAAGTAATTTAACTCATTTAGTTGTCTATCTTTTTAAAATATGAACTCCTATTCCTCGACTTCCTATATATACCATTTGAACACAGTGTAACCCCTCGACTACAAGCTCTGTCCTTTTCCACTTTGTGACCATTGTTAACCAAAAAGCCCTCCACACTCTAACTCAGGGCCTTCGCCATTTGGAAAAAACAATGTCGCTGACGTGATGTAGAGTCTCTATTAGAGATCCTATGTCGAAATGTACATCCGACACCTTTGAATTTTGAAAATTTTCTCTAATATATATATATATATATATATATATATATATATATATATATATATATGTCCCATTCCGGAACATATCAGAAATAGAAACAAGTGTTGAAGATGCACATGGCAATGTATATGAGGACAACAGTACGAACAATGTAAATATTTTAAATAACTACAATAACTCATCTCATATTTATTATATATATATATATATATATATATATATTTCTGAGATGAGGTATTGTATTTATTTACACTATTTACATAGACTAATATTAAAAACAGCCAGACCTTACAATGCCGGTGATGTCTGCTGATTGTTCCAAGAAGAGAAGTTAGCCATAATATTATTTCCAGAACGAGAAGGGTTACTAAATGTAATGTCCGATGTAATGTTCGGATGTAAACACCTCAGAAAATATATTTTAGGATCATACAAACTCGGAAGAAAGTGTTTACAATTGTTGGCCGGCTCCTCCCATATTTTTAACTTCCACGTATTTTAAACATCTAGCTATGCGATCGTTAAATTCCTTTCGTGCGTTTGAAATAAACCATGGAGAATCAGCTGATAAAAAAAACGCTTGAAGCTACCGAAAGATTGAAACCAAATTTTCGTTATTGACTTTATATATAAATATAAAAATAAATAAACTTTTCCGTTAGACCCAATAGTGTGTCGATTCAACAAATGTTTTAGGGCATAATATAACTAATTTTTTTTTTATTTAAAATTTTTACAATCATTTTCAAAACAATGATCTATCATTGTCTGATGACGAGGTAAATATCTTGAAACATAGAATTGTGCTGCAATGTCAACTATATTAACTTAAAAAAAATTAGTTCTCTCTCTCTCTCTCTCTCTCTCTCTCTATATATATATATATATATATATATATATATATATAAGTAAATTAACCTATTGAGCCAAAAAATCTACCAAGGTTTCATCTAAACGGATCTTCAGGAAAGGTTGGCCCTATATCTATGAGTAGATATAAAAATAGACGAAAACGTCTACACACACCCATATATATATATATATATATATATATATATATATATATATATATGGGTGTGTGTAGACGTTTTCAAAATTCAACTGAGTTGAACCGTTCCCTGCGGTCTTCATTTTGCGGAATTGACAGTGGCTATAGGCGGAGGAAAAAGCAGATGAGAACGTATATATATATATATATATATATATATATACGTTCTCATCTATATATATATATATATATATATATATATATACGTTCTCATCTGCTTTTTCCTCCGCCTATAGCCACTGTCAATTCCGCAAAATGAAGACCGCAGGGAACGGTTCAACTCAGTTTATGATAAACAAACAAACAAAAAAATGTTTTTGCCGGAATTTTTAATATTGTTATTAAATTTTAACAACTGTTATTGCTTATTTTAAAATGGTAGAAATAAGCACCTCTTCTTTATTTCAAATCGGACCGTCCAGTCAAAGAGGAATCATCAGGAAAATAGGAGAAAGAAAGAAAATTACCTCCTGTTTCGGGTGTAGCGTGAGAACTACCTTCTGTTTTGATTGTAGCGTGAGATCTACCTCTAGTTTTGACTGAAGCGTGAGATCTTCCTCCCATTTCGACTCTAGGGTGAGATCTACCTCGTATTTTAACTGTAGCGTGAGATCTACTACCCGTTTTGACTGTAGCGTGAGATCTCCCTCCCGTTTCAACGGCAACTTGAGATCTACCTCCCGTTTTGACTGCACCGTGAGATCTACATCTCGTTTCGACTGTAACGTGAGATGTACCTTACGTTTTGACTGTAGCGTGAGATCTACGTCCCGTTTCGACTGTAACTTGGGATCTACTTCCCGTTTTGACTGTAGCGTGAGATTTACCTCCCGTTTCGACTGTAACGTGAGAACTACCTCCCGTTTCTACTGTAGCGTGAGATCTACCTCCCGTTTTGACTGTAGCGTGAGATTTACCCACCGTTTTGACTGTTGCGTGAAATCTACCTCCCGTGTTGACTGTAGCGTGAGATCTACCTCCCGTTTTGAATGTAGCCTGAGATCTAACACCCGTTTTGACTGTAGCGTGAAATCTACCTCCCGTTTTGATTGTAGTGTGAGATCTTACGCTATAGCTGCACCGGGAATTATACTGACAATCGTAAAGTGACAACTGAAACCTCTTAGGTCCATAATGAAGCCAAATATAGTATTGAGGATTTAATAATTTTTGTACATGCAGATAACAATATAATCAGGAATAAAAAGCGAATAAATCCCCTTTACTAATTTCAGCAAAGAACACATAAATTTACTAAAACTGCTTAAAGGAAAAATAATAAAATATATTAAGAAGGACCTTCTTCGCCAATCTCCTGAAGAACATGACATTTACATAAAAGAAAAAAAAAGATTTATATTTCTTTCTTGTTTTCTTTCATTCTAGCAATACTTATTTGTTGTGCGTTGTGGTGCAGTGGATATCGGCTGGAAACGAGAAATCGAGAAGCCGAGTTCGAGATCCAGTTGAATTCAATGCGTTCACTTACGCGCAAATAACCTTAGGAAAGGTATTAATCCGTCTCTTCAATCCAGTTATTGGTTAAAAAACAGGAGAGATTGGGTTCTATAGCCTTGGCTGCCAACCAGTCTACCGCAGAAAATAATGGCAACCTGCTGCGAGATAATCATCTGTCCAGTCAGTCATGTCTCTTTCGAGACATGATCGCCCAAGCGTGTTTCACGTATGGCACTTAACTGACTGACTGAATACTTATTTGCTTCTTCATCGTTATTATATGACATTTACTGTATCTTTCAACAACATCATACACTCGACATTCTTTCTCGTGGACATCTCTTTGGTGGTTCGCTCTCTGGTAATTTAACCTTAATTCAGAAAGGATGCAGAGTCTTGTCTCTGTTTTAAGTATCAGTATTTATATAGGCTTTTTTAGTACAGACGGCGGCATCCCCTTATCAAATATTGAATAAATTAGAATATTTGTCAACAGCAGTATATACAGAAAAGATCTCGACTTTTCTTCATTTTTTAATTTCCGAAGACCTTCAAGATTTCCGGAGACCTTCAAGATTTCCGAAGACCTTCAAGATTTCCGAAGACCTTCAAGATTTCCGAAGACCTTCAAGATTAGGCTGACAGAAGCTCTCCATAACTTTCTACAGATCATACCTCGGAACCATGTCTTTTTATTATTCCCTCATTGTTATTCTGCCATTCTTTGACCCAAGCTCATCATATAAGCCAATCGCGGCTTTTGACTGTGATTCATGCCTTCATTAGTTTCTGAATGTGCCAAAATTTTCAAACCTTCTTATATACCCTACAAATGTCAACTTTCTCTTTTTGAGTTTTGTTTATAATTCTTCTTTTAACCCTAGAACACTGACCATGCATATATAGTACTCAGAACAAATTTTCCTATTTTTGATTACAATTTTCAGTAACTGATTTTCTGGTGTTTTTTTAAAAAAAATTTTATAAGCGTTTCACTCCGAGCAAGGCATGTCACTGCCACTACTGCGCAGGGGGCTACATAGAGTGGAGAAAGGATGATTAAATATAGGAAATGTCAGAGGGTGGGTGATAGGCGGGTAGGGATACCGAGAATGGTTAAATATAGGAAATGTCAGAGGGTGCGTGATAGGCGGGTAAGGATACCGAGAATGAGGGTTGGGTAGATGAGAGTGTTCTGAGAATAATTGGGAGTTAGTGTGATAGGAGGTGTCTATTGACCCTACATTTAAACACCTGGAGATTGTAGCTGTCGGGAAAGCAGACTTGTGGAAGGGAGTTGTACATAATATGTTTCACAGATCCTATTAATTTGAACTTGAAGTACAAAGTTTGAAGTGCCTGCATGTAAAATATATCAAATAAAGATTTATATTTAATTTTTATTTGATATTTTCAAAATCGGGTATAATATACCCATGATTAGTAGTGGTGTAACTTTAATTCATGGTTAGTGTTCTAGAGTTAAGCTGAATACTCATTACCACCAGCATCCTTTTATAACCATATTTATGGTGTCTAATGTATTATCTTCATTGGTCATTACAAGTAATTGCAAAAGAAAAAAGAAAATAGAAAATCAGCTGTTAGCCAACTTAATAGTTTTATTTTTCTTATAATCATTCCACCCAAAGCAAGACAGGACCGTCACTGCTGCACCGGTGGTTATAGTAACAGAGAAAAATGAGGTGCAGTGGATGTCGAAGAAGAATAAGAGATGGATGGGAATTAAGAAGATAGAAAATTGAAATTCCCATTGCATTTAAACTTGTAGGGAATGGTAGCTCTTAAGGAATTGCAGCAGTAAAAAAAGAGAATTTAAGGAGACAGAAGATGACAATTGACACTTAAATCTTTGGAGATCCTAGTCGACTGGAAATCATAAAGCCGCAATTTAGTCATACAAGTGAGGAATGCAGAATAAAAAAAGAACTCGCAGATTATTGGTATTAAATCGAAGTTAAAGAATGCAATTATTACAAACAGTGATGGACGCAATAAAAGGTCACATGTAACCAGTTTTCCGGTGTTAAGACCGTGTTATATCGTTAACAGCTGCTGCCGAGTTTTTCTGAGTTAAAAGTTGACATTAGATCAGAACACGCCAGAGAAACGTGTTTTAGATTATCTTGTTAAATACTGAGTGGGTGACTTAATGAAACATTTGCTGCAAACTACAAAAACTTGGAAGCGAGTTCAATCGAAAAAACAGATTAATGAGTTGGAAAGTTCAATTGAATATAACGAAATTGGTTTTGAAGATTAAACATCTTTATCTGTAGTAACAGATTGCTTAGGCGTGTTTTTAAGATTTATTTTCTTGAAATTATCAACCTGATTTCGATTTCAAGGGCCGCTTGTGTAAAAACATAATATGTAGTATATGATTCACGTAAAGGATTACCTGAGTTCCGAATCGAGTTTGATATCAATAGGTAATTTATCTGTGGTTTCCTTGATATATGCTGATCTTGTGAAGAGAGATATCAAAGACTCTGCAATCAGTGTCATCCCATAAGATTAACGATATTCTCGCAAACACAAAGTGGCATTGTTTTCGATTTCAGAGTTGAATATTTTGAAAAGTAACAAAATATTGAACATTCGTCTGCGTGGCTCGCTTATTTCGTTAAATAACGAGTCTGAGACACGCTCTTTAAAATGAAGGGAAAATGTGCCTTGTAGATTTATACTAAAGCGAGGTAGTTTACAAGTGAGTTTCTTAATCATGAATTTTGAAATCGGTAGAGATAGTTTAGCACAACATCGCAATTTACTCAGTCATTTTAGTGCCATAAGGGATACACGCTTGGACGATCATGTCTCGAAAGAGACATATATGATTGGACAGAACATTTTCTCGCTGTAGGTTGTCAATATTTTATGTGGTAGACTGTTTGCCAACCAAGGCTACAGAAGGCAGTCTGTTCTGTTATTTAACGCATAGCTAGAGAGAGAAGCGACATTAATACCTTCTCCAATGTATTTGCGTGTGTGAATTTCAACTGAAATTCGAACTGTGATCGCAGATTTCTCGTTTCGAACCGATATCTACAACACGTTCCGGCCGTTGTATGCGCTGACCTTCTTCAGGTGATTGGAATCTCGAATTTAAAATTTTATTTTCGTTCATTAGGGAAACATGGCACAATGGATGAAATCGTTGGTTAGATCTATTAACACTACCCCTAAAATTATGGGTTCAGTCACTGGTTACAGCAGTGGTGAAAAAACTTTCAGAGACTTGAGTTAAAGGGAGATAACCAAAACATCCGGAATTTGCATGACTAATGGAAATAAAACAATACTTCAACACTCCAATCACTTGAATAAGGCCGGAGTGCACAACAGCCGAAAAGTCGTGAATATTACAATAAAAATGAGGACAACAGCATGAACAATGTAAATAATAGTGAAAGATGTCTTTCAGAAAACGAAGTTATGAACTTATGTATGCCATGGAATCTCCTAAATGGAAATGAATACTGAAATTAACGAAAATAAAATTCATGAGCAGGTTTCAATTAAACTGATACAAATAGTGAGACGAAATGTCCTTGCGAATGTATCACTAAGAAGACAATTTTAAAGGAAGGCGAAGCTGGGAGATCTGCGTTGTGGTGCAGTGGATATAGACTTGGAAGAACAAATCGGGTTGCCGAGTTCGAATTCCAGTTGAATTCCTTGCATTCACTTACGCACAAACATCATTGGAAAGGTATTAAACCGTCTCTTCCCGCTAGTTATGGATTAAATAACAAGACAGATTGGGTTGTGTAGCCTTGGCTGGCAACCAGTCTATCGCAGAAAGCAATGGCAATCTACTGCAGGATAATCTTCTGCCCAGTCAGTCATGTCACTTTCGAGACATGATCGCCCAAGCGTGTATCACGTACGTCACTTAAATGACTGAATGAACATAATAGTTGGAAAAAATTAAAGATTCTACTGGGCATAAAGTAGGGGATCGGTTATCTATTGTTATGAAGTAATAAACTGACCCCCTACTAATTACTACTTAATCATATAATACATCTCTTCTCCCTCTAGCTATTAGTCAAATAACAGAACAGATTGGGTTCCATAGCCTTGGTCGGCAAACAGTCTACCGCAGAAAGCAATGGCAACCTACTGCAGGATAATCTTCAGCCCAGTAAGTCATGTCTCTTTCGAGACATGATCGCCCAAAGAGTGTATCACGTATGGCACTTAACCCACTGACTGAATATAATAGTTGGAAACATAATTAAGTCTTAAATTAGTCATGAAGTGGGGGATCATTTTTATATTGTTATGAAGCAATAAACTGACCCCCACTAAGTACTGCTTATTAATACAATACATATCTTTCCCTTTAGCTATGAATCAAATAACAGGACAGATTGGGTTCTATAGCCTTGCCTGGCAACCAATCTACCGCAGAATGTAATGGCAACTTACCGCGGGAAAATCTTCTGCCCTGTCACTCTGTCTCGTTTGAGACATGATCGCCAAAAGCGTGTATCATGTATGGCACTTAACTGACAGAAGCTGGGGAAACGCAAACTAACTTGACAAAATAGTTTGTGTGAATGGATGGAAGAAAAAAGCAATTTCGGAAAGCAAGGAGACCAAAATGGTTTGGATATCCGTTAAAAACACGAAACATTAAACGAAATTTGTACGAACACTATTTTTTTTTTATAATCGTTTCACCCCGAGCAAGGCATTTCACTACCACTGTTGTGCAGGGGGTTACATAGAGGGGAAAGTGGTGAAAAAGGATGGTTAGATATAGGAAATGTTAGAAGAAGGGTGATAGACGGGTAAGGATACCGAGAATGAGGGTTGGGTAGGTGGTGAGAGTGTTGGGAGAATAGATGCAAGTTAGTGTGATAGGAGGTGTCTATTGACCTTACATTTAAACTCCTGGAGATTGTAGCTGTCGGGAAAGCAGACATGCAGAAGGGAATTCCTCAGGCGGGAAGCGCGAGAAAAGAAGCTGTTGGAGTAGAAATTACGGTTACATTTTATCTGTTTTACTGTAAAAGGGTGGGACCTAGTTGCTAATCTAATATCTCGTTTAAATTCGTACCTAGGCGGCACCAATGATTTAAGTTCATCGGAGCAGAAGCCGTAAAAGTATTTATAGAAGAGGCACAGGGAAGCCACGTCACGCCGGTGAGAGAGTGGTTGCAGCCGGTCTGCCAAGTCAGTATCGATCAGGTTACAGATTCTCCGTTGTATTTTGTCAAGAAGCTCGAGGAGAGTAGCAGGGGCACCCGACCAGATGTGGCAGCAGTATTCAATACACGGGCGGATGGTAGATTTACATAAGTACAGGATAGATTCAGACGGGAAAAACTTCCGGACTTTGCACAGAGAACCGACTTTCATAGCGGCGGATTTGGCAATGGATTCGATATAGTCATTCCATTTGAGGTCCGCCGAGAGTGTAAGGCCAAGGAGATGTAGTGTTTTACTCTCTGGGAGGCAGGCCTGTACCATGCTAATGAGAGGTACACACGATTGTCTATTGTGGTTAGTTGATAGCAGCTTCGTTTTATAAGCATTGAAATTTACGAGCCATTCCCTTGCGGGCGTTAATTGGGCGAGTCATTGGGAGTAAGTGGTGGGTTAACCTTAAGGACTCCATTAGGTCTTTCGCCACCAAATATAGCCAGCGGCTCAACCTAGATAAGGCTGCGGAGGCAAAGACACTTAGTGCTAATTTCGCCCGGGCGGAGGCTGGTGGGGATCCCCTAGAGATAGCCTTAGCCAGGGAGGCCCTGGAGCGCTCGACTAGCGGGCGCTACATGGGCCAGGTAATTAGGGCTAAGTTAAGCAAGATGTCTTCCGAAGCTGTGAACATGGGCGCAGAACTGCGCAAGGAAGAAATTCGCCATGCCGGCGACCGGTACATTCGAGAGGTGCGCGACCCGGAGGGACATCTCCTTAGGTCCACTGACGACATGTGCGAGGCGTTCCGGCAGCATTTCGAACACCGTTTTACCAAGGAGCCTGGTCTCCGCGACGAGGAGTTTCGCAGCTATTTGGCTGACTTTCCCCGGCTTTTGCCGGCTGAAGCGGCTAGCTGCGAAGGGGAGATTACGGAGGACGAAATCTACGCGGCTTTGAAGAAGGTCGGCAGTGGCAAGTCGCCAGGTTTGGATGGTTTGCCCTATGAATTGTACTTGAGGATGTCGCACCTTTTTGTCCCGCTCTTGGCTGTCGTGTTCAACCACTGGTTTCGGCAGGGGTCCATCCCCGGTCGGATCACCAGGGGCGTGATCACGCTGTTGAGAAAAGGCAAGAAGGTTGGGAGGGAACTAGATGATTACAGGCCCATAACTCTGCTAAACACAGAGTTAAAGATTTTGGCCAAGATCCTGACGAATCGCTTGCAGCTAGTTGCCGAGTCTCTGTTGGAACCGGATCAGACTTGTTCTGTGAAGGGACGAACAATTCAGAGCAACCTGCACTTGATTCGCACGATCCTAGAGGGTGTAGAAGACGACGATGAGGCCGCGCTGATCAATTTAGATCAGTCCAAGGCATTTGATAGGATTGACCATGGCTACCTGGCTGCTGTCCTGCAGGCCGCCGGATTCAAACCCGACTTCAGCCGCTGGATTAGCCTTCTGTATCGCTCCCCCAAGGCTGTGGTACAGGTGAACGGGAAGTTGTCGGGCGCTTTCGCGCTGTCTAGGTCGGTCCGACAGGGTTGTCCACTGTCTTCTCTCCTTTATGTCTTGGCGTTGGAGCCCCTCCTTCGCCGGCTAAGGGACGAGACGGGCAGTCCGGTCCTGCGTGGAATTGAAGTCCCTGGTGGAGCTCGAGCCAGGGTTTCCGCGTACGCCGATGACGTAACGACCTTTGTGTCCTCCCGCAGGGACATAGAGGCGGTACAGCAGGCGCTTGTACGGTACGAGAAGGTGACAGGGGCCAGAATTAACTGCGACAAGTCATCCGGCTCGCGGTTAGGTGCCTGGAAGGGTGTTTCCCTCCCGGGGCCCTTCAGCTGGACGGACGGGCCGGTCAAGCTCCTCGGAGTTTGGTTCGGTCCGGACTTACAGCTGGAGAAAAACTGGTCAGAAGTACTGGCAAAGGTCGGCGCGTCGGTCAAGATTTGGCGTCGACGGGGTCTCTCCGTGAAGGGCTTGGCGGAGGTGTGTAACACATACCTCTTTCCCATGATCCTTTACCGGCTGTCAGTACTTCCCCTTTGTGACGATCATGAGAAGGCGCTCGAGCGTTTGCTATTCTCCTGTCTGTGGAGAGGACGCAAACACATGGTCGACAAAGGAGTCTGTTGCCTCCGTCCGTGTCAAGGGGGTCTGGGGATGCCACACTTGAGGAGCCACGTGCTCGCTTCGAGGTTGGCATTCCTCAGGCGCGCGTTGGAGGAAGATCGGTTGCTTGCGGGGGTAGTGAGGGACATGTTCCCTTGCCTTACCATCACTCCCCCGACCCTATGGCTGACCGTCAGGCCTTGGGTGCGACCGAAATTCCTGCTCGAATGTCTGGCGGCCTTGCAGGCCATTCCACGGTCCAGTGACCTTTCACAGCCTAGGAAAATCTTCTATCGGGGATTAGTGGAGGGTGCCGTGAAGGATAAGCTGTGGAGTAAGCTCGGCATGTCGAGAGTGGAGTACCGCTCTCATTGGTCTTGGGCGCCAGGTGCGGATTGGCTCAGCAACTCTGAGTTTTCTCTGACCTGGCGATTGGCTCGGAATGGTTTGTCGCTCAATGACAAGCGTTTCGCAATGGGCCTGGCGGATTTGCCAGATTGTGAGCGTTGCAACCTTGGAATTAAGGAGACGTCTGCGCACGCCTTCTTCCATTGTTCGCGCGTTCGCCCGTTGTGGGCGCGTGTCGGCGAGTTGACTGCTCGTATCGCGCCGCGGGAGCTTGTGCTCATTGATCGCGCATACGCTGTGGACAATGTGTCGCCGCCGTACTCTGGAGTGAAGCGGATGGTGTTTCTGTCGCTACTGGCCACGGCTAGAATGGTGATTTGGATGACGCGTCTGGAGGAAGTCTTGCGGGGAGGCCGTCTTTCGGATCAGGATCTAATCCGATATTTTGAGCACCAGCTCAAAATGAAGATTAGAACTGAACGGAAACGGCTGCACCCGACAGACTTTGGCAAAAGGTGGATATATGCAGCGAGCCTGGTTCGTGTGACCGGGGCTAGTCTTGATTTTCTTTTTTAGATCTGCTGCTCGCATCGGGGTGGATTCCTTTGGAACCCCTCCCGCGGTTAAGGTAAAGTATTCTTTTGTGTACCTAGTTAATGTGAGTGAGTGTGTTTGTCCTAGCCTGTTCCCGGCTCCTTTGCTTTTGTTATGATCCAGTTCGAGATTCCCATTGTCCATTGTTATTTTGTCCCGTTTTATTCTCGGCTGGGTCAGCCTTATATATTCTCCAGTCCAATTTATTTTACCCGGTGCCTCCATTCCCCTTAGAAAGAGAGCGGCTTGATTTTGTCTCTACAGGCAGAATACAGTGGCCTCTTTAATTACGAGGGTGTGTTTGGGTCTTACTAACATTTTGTATAAATATTCATTTGAAATTGTTTTTGTTTTGGGGATTTTTTGTTTCTTCAGACCCCCTTCCCATCATATCATTTCATGTACAAATTTTTAAAATCTATTTTTGTATTATATTTGTAAATAGTCACAAATTTTTATGTACATTTGGGGCGTTTTGTAGGTCCCCGGTATGTTTTGCGGTATTTTGGTGCTATATAAGTATGAGTGTTGATGGACAAATTCTTATGGTGAATGAGAATCATTGTAACGTATGTATGGGTCGTGAATCTGATTAGCTAGGTATAGGATAGAGTTATTGAAGACCTTCCCAAGTTTTGTTCCCCCTCCCATTTTCTGGCCTTGAGCCACAATTCTGTACGCTCAGAATAAATAAAACGAGCCATTCCCTTGGGTGGGAGGGAAGGAGGGGGATTGGGCTTTACCGCCTCGGACTGATCCCCCTTCTACAGCAGTTCTACCAGCACCAGCAGCAGTTCTACCAGCTCCTGAATCCCCCAAACCCTCAACCTCTGGATGGAAAGGAGGGAAAATCAACATAAAAGGGGAGGAATATTATGAGCAGAAACGGATAGAATATGCGGAGTTTATCAAAGGTACGGAGCTGGTGTCGGTGCCAAACCAATTGGCACAAATAGAAGCTAGGATAATAACACTTATCACCAAGGACCTAAAAACCCATAAAATGATTGGGATTACCAGGGAGACTTTTGAAGAGGCAGTTCAAGCTCTCCAAATGAATGCTAAGGCCGTAGCGAGGAGAAGCAATGCCATGTGGGACGTCCTGCTTGGCACAGCAGATGAGGCCAAGCGACTGGTAGGGGTGGTCTTAGAGACCAAGTCACTCCAGTTTCACACCGAGTACATGGGAGCGAGGAAGTTAAAGATCACCTTGCATGGCGTCCCCATGGACATTGCGGAGGACCACATCGGCGCCTTTTTTGCCAGTTTTGGAAAGGTGGCCGAAGTCTCCTCGCTGCGGTCCAAGGCCGGTTTCCTCACGGGCGACATGACCCTGCAGGTGACTCTGAACAAGGAGAATATTGCTAAAATCCCCAACATCCTCACCTGCAGGGGTCGTTCAATATTTGTTATTGTAGAAGGTAGAAAGCCTTGCTGTTGGGTCTGTGGGGCGGCGGAGCATGTCGCAAAGATTTGTCCGACCAAGAATCCCCCCCCCAAAGGCCCAACCAGCCAAGCAGCAGCAACCAGTGAAGGAGGTAGCAAAACCAACGACACCAACACCAGCACCGGCAGTCGTCAAAGAGGGCGAGTGGCAGGTGGTGGCCAAGAAAAAGGCAAAAACGCCTTCTCCGGCAAAAGTGCCGGTGAAGGTACTGCCTTCTGTCAAGGTGCCGGCAAAACAGAAGGAGTCTCCTGCGAAGATTTCACCTACCAAAAAAGGGAGGGAGCGGAGTTCCTCCCCCAAAAAGGATGAGGTAGAAAAAAATGGAGGTGGAAAGAGCAGCATCCCTGAAGCGTGGGAGAGAGGAGGAGGAGGAGCAACACGACAACCCAAAGAGCCGTCGGAGAAGCAGGAGCTCCGAAAGAAAGACGCGGGCAGACAAATGCTCGTCATTACCGGCGTCCCCGGTAAGGAATACCTACGCGGAAAAGGCAAGGAGCCTTCCCTCTTCCCCGCGCAAAGCTTCCCAGTCCGCAACCTTTAAATTAACCCCCCTAAAAAAACCCAGTGCTGCAACCCCCACTCCCTCCCCTTCTCCTATTCCCACTCCCACTCGGAGCAAAAAGAAAAAAGGTCTCCCCCAAGGGGACGCGATTATGAAAATAGATGAGAGCATTTCGGCGGAGTGGTCTTCACAGAGGCGTAAACTGTTGAAGCCACTCCTAAAACTCACCTCTGTAAACGACAAATCTACTGAGGACCCGAAAAACTTTGCCCAGGCCCCAGGAGTCATTACCCTCGTAAGGAATACCGGGGGTAACCTGCGGGTCTGGGACCATATTGAGGAAGCCAGAAGGCACTACCCGAAAATAAGGATGGTGCAGGAGAATACACCCGAGCTGAAGAAAATGGCCAAAAATTGTGCGGAGAGGTTCCCTATTTTGCTCCACCCCTGTCTTTATAGGGTGGTAAAACTTACTTACCCCACGGACGTCGGCGGAATTGTCCTAGACGGGCGGATTACGTCCGATGTAGGAACGGGTTCCCTAGGACAGTCCGTCGGGGTCCCTTCTACCAGAGATTTTTACCCGGTATGCGACTAGAGAGCCTTCGTTGCCTGTTTTTCTTTTTTCTCTTTTTCAGGTTTAAAAGATGTCTATCAAGATAGCCAGTTTGAATGCGAAGGGCCTGAGGGATCGGGGTAAGGCGGCTCGCCTGCTTCGTGACCTCTTGTCCTTCGGCGTGGATGTGGCCGCGATCCAAGAGACTCACTTTGTTTGCGAAGTCGACTCGTGTGTGCGGTCTAACGACTTTGTCGTCTATTCAGCATATGGGAGCCGGCATGCCAGAGGTGTTTCTTTGCTGGTCAAGCGTACCCTGGACGCGAGGATTGACCTTGTCCATGTCGGTGCCGAGGGCCGGCTGATCGTGGCCGATATTGCAGTGAAAAGCAAGTCGTTCCGGCTGATTGTGGTTTATGCGCCCAATGTTCAAGGTGAGCGAGTCTCTTTCTTTTGGCTGTTGGAGCCCTTCATGGTGCATTCAACACGGCTAATCTTAGTTGGGGACTGGAATGCCATCCTAACCCCCGAATGGGATAGAGGAAGGGGCGCTAGCGGGAGGAGTGGTGATCGTAGCCTGGTTGATCTGATCGGCGAATTTGGTCTCGTCGATAGATACCGGGTCGATCATCCGGATGGGAGCATGTGGACGTGGACGCATAGTTGGCCTTCTACCCGGGTATCAGCGTACCTGGATAGGATGTTAGTGAGAGAAGCCGACATAGACTTCTTAGAATGTCCAACGTTCCACTGGTTAGGCTACTCGGACCACAAACTCGTTTGTGCCCGGGTGGTGTTAGACTTTAGGCCTAGGTTGGCTGGTTATTGGAAGTTCAATCAGTCCTTACTGGACAGGCGGGACTTTCGTGACCAGCTGACTAGAGTAGTTCAGCGGGCGTTAATTGGGCGAGTCATTGGGAGTAAGTGGTGGGTTAGTCTTAAGGATGGCATTAGGTCTTTCGCCACCCAATACAGCCAACGGCTCAACCTAGATAAGGCTGCGAAGGCAAAGACACTTAGAGCTAATTTCTCCCGGGCGGAGGCTGGTGGGGATCCCCTAGAAATAGCCGTAGCCAGGGAGGCCCTGGAGCGTTCGACTAGCGGGCGCTACATGGGCCAAGTAATTAGGGCTAAGTTAAGCAAGATGTCTTCCGAAGCTGTGAACATGGGCGCAGAACTGCGCAAGGAAGAAATTCGCCATGCCGGCGACCGGTACATTCGAGAGGTGCGCGACCCGGAGGGACATCTCCTTAGGTCTACTGACGACATGTGCGAGGCGTTCCGGCAGCATTTCGAACACCGTTTTACCAAGGAGCCTGGTCTCCGCGACGAGGAGTTTCGCAGCTATTTGGCTGACTTTCCCCGGCTTTTGCCGGCTGAAGCGGCTAGCTGCGAAGGGGAGATTACGGAGGACGAAATCTACGCGGCTTTGAAGAAGGTCGGCAGTGGCAAGTCGCCAGGTTTGGATGGTTTGCCCTATGAATTGTACTTGAGGATGTCGCACCTTTTTGTCCCGATCTTAGCTGTCGTGTTCAACCACTGGTTTCGGCAGGGGTCCATCCCCGGTCGGATCACCAGGGGCGTGATCACGCTGTAGAGAAAAGGCAAGAAGGTTGGGAGGGAATTAGATGATTACAGGCCCATAACTCTGCTACACACGGAGTTAAAGATTTTGGCCAAGATCCTGACGAACCGCTTGCAGCTAGTTGCCGAGTCTCTGTTGGAACCGGATCAGACTTGTTCTGTGAAGGGACGAACAATTCAGAGCAACCTGCACTTGATTCGCACGATCCTAGAGGGTGTAGAAGACGACGATGAGGCCGCGCTGATCAATTTGGATCAGTCCAAGGCATTTGATAGGATTGACCATGGCTACCTGGCTGCTGTCCTGCAGGCCGCCGGATTCAAACCCGACTTCAGCCGCTGGATTAGCCTTCTGTATCGCTCCCGCAAGGCTGTGGTACAGGTGAACGGGAAGCTGTCGGGCGCTTTCGCGCTGTCTAGGTCGGTCCGACAGGGTTGTCCACTGTCTTCTCTCCTTTACGTCCTGGCGTTGGAGCCCCTCCATCGCCGGCTAAGGGACGAGACGGGCAGTCCGGTCCTGCGTGGAATTGCTGTCCCTGGTGGAGCTCGAGCCAGGGTTTCCGCGTACGCCGATGATGTAACGACCTTTGTGTCCTCCCGCAGGGACATAGAGGCGGTACAGCAGGCGCTTGAACGGTACGAGAAGGTGACAGGGGCCAGAATTAACTGCGACAAGTCATCCGGCTTGCGGTTAGGTGCCTGGAAGGGTGTTTCCCTCCCGGGGCCCTTCAGCTGGACGGACGGGCCGGTCAAAATCCTCGGAGTTTGGTTCGGTCCGGACTTACAGCTGGAGAAAAACTGGTCAGAAGTACTGGCAAAGGTCGGCGCGTCGGTCAAGATTTGGCGTCGACGGGGTCTCTCCGTGAAGGGCTTGGCGGAGGTGTGTAACACATACCTCTTTCCCATGATCCTTTACCGGCTGTCAGTACTTCCCCTTTGTGACGATCATGAGAAGGCGCTCGAGCGTTTGCTATTCTCCTGTCTGTGGAGAGGACGCAAACACATGGTCGACAAAGGAGTCTGTTGCCTCCGTCCGTGTCAAGGGGGTCTGGGGATGCCACGTGCTCGCTTCGAGTTTGGCATTTCTCAGGCGCGCGTTGGAGGAAGATCGGTTGCTTGCGGGGGTAGTGAGGGACATGTTCCCTTGCCTTACCATCACTCCCCCGACCCTATGGCTGACCGTCAGGCCTTGGGTGCGACCGAAATTCCTGCTCGAATGTCTGGCGGCCTTGCAGGCCATTCCACGGTCCAGTGACCTTTCACAGCCTAGGAAAATCTTCTATCGGGGATTAGTGGAGGGTGCCGTGAAGGATAAGCTGTGGAGTAAGCTCGGCATGTCGAGAGTGGAGTACCGCTCTCATTGGTCTTGGGCGCTAGGTGCGGATTGGCTCAGCAACTCTGAGTTTTCTCTGACCTGGCGATTGGCTCGGAATGGTTTGTCGCTCAATGACAAGCGTTTCGCAATGGGCCTGGCGGATTTGCCAGATTGTGAGCGTTGCAACCTTGGAATTAAGGAGACGTCTGCGCACGCCTTCTTCCATTGTTCGCGCGTTCGCCCGTTGTGGGAGCGTGTCGGCGAGTTGACTGCTCGTATCGCGCCGCGGGAGCTTGTGCTCATTGATCGCGCATACGCTGTAGACAATGTGTCGCCCCCGTACTCTGGAGTGAAGCGGATGGTGTTTCTGTCGCTACTGGCCACGGCTAGAATGGTGATTTGGATGACGCGTCTGGAGGAAGTCTTGCGGGGAGGCCGTCTTTCGGATCAGGATCTAATCCGATATTTTGAGCACCAGCTCAAAATGAAGATTAGAACTGAACGGAAACGGCTGCACCCGACAGACTTTGGCAAAAGGTGGATATATGCAGCGAGCCTGGTTCGCGTGACCGGGGCTAGCCTTGATTTTCTCTTTTAGATCTGCTAGTCGCATCGGGGTGGATTCCTTCGGAACCCCTCCCGTGGTTAAGGTAAAGTATTCTTTTGTGTACCTAGTTAATGTGAGTGAATGTGTTTGTCCTAGCCTGTTCCCGGCTTCATTGCTTTTGTTATGATCCAGTTCGAGATTCCCATTGTCCTTCGTTATTTTGTCCCGTTTTATTCTCGGCTGGGTCAGCCTTATATATTCTCCAGTCCAATTTACTTTGTACCCGGCTTCTCCATTCCACTTAGAAAGAGAGCTACTTGATTTTGCCTTTTAAGGCAGAATACAGTGGCCTCTTTAATTATGAGGGTGTGTTTGGGTCTTACTAACACTATGTATATGTTCTTATTTGAAATTGTTTTTGTTTTGGGGATTTTTGTTTCTTCATACCCCCTTCCCATCATATCATTTCATGTACAAATTTTTAAATCTATTTTTGTATTATATTTGTAAATAGTCACAAATTTTTATGTACATTTGGGGCGTTTTGTAGGTCCCCGGTATGCTTCGCAGTATTTTGGTGTTTGATAAGTATGAGTGTTGATGGACAAATTCTTATGGTGAATGAGATTCATTGTAACGTATGTATGGGTCGTGAATCGGATTAGCTAGGTATAGGATAGAGTTACTGAAGACCACCCCAAGTTTTGTTCCCCCTCCCATTTTTCGGCCTTGAGCCAGAATTTGTATTTTTACAAATAAATAAAACGAGCCATTCCCTACTCCAATCCACTACGGATTGGAGGTCATTTTCAAGCTCGGCAGCGAGGTTCCCTTTGTCACCTACACCGGGTTTTTGCTCGAGGCGAGAGTAAATTGTGGTGTCATCGGCGTACATGCCTACTTGTTACAGAGACAGCAACAAAAAGTTGCTGCCCTATGCACCATTGGGTGTGATGGATAAATGATTATGAGGAATTTTTGTAGATGTGAAAGACTCCAAAATTCGGTAAAGGTATTAAACCGTCTCTTCCCTCCATTTATGGGTTAAATATTAGGACAGATTGGGTACTATAGACTTGGTCGGCAACCAGTCTATCAGACTTGCAAGCTACTGAGGGGATAATCTTCTGCCCAGTCAGTCATGTCTCTTTTGAGACATGAGCCCCCAAAGCGTGTATCACGTACGGCACTTAACTGACTGACGGCAGCAAAGTGTTTAGTATACTACTACTACTACTACTACACTCTCTACTATCACTACTACTACTACTACTACTACTTCTACTACTACTGAATGCTGTTGTAAATAGAAGGATTAACGCAAAATGTTAATCCTCCGTCTCGCTTCACTGATTCCAATTACCTCGGTGTAACAGAACTTAAAAAGACTAAATTACTTTTTTGTAATTTCATATATTTCTATAAGAATAAATTTATTATGGATTTCTGTACTTCCTGTTTATCTCCCCGCCAATGTTGTACAGACAAATTGAAGTACCAAAAACTTAAAAACATTTTATGAAGATTAAATATAAAACAATAAGACATGAACACCACACAACTTGGATATTTGGTGGAATGTGTCGTGAGACTAAAGAATGTTTCTTGTATGCAATACCGGACCAGGGTGCAGTAACAGTGCTGCCTATAATCAAGCAATCGGTTCGGCCTGGCTCCACAGTAATCACAGACGAGTGGAGAGGATACAATCAACTGAAAAATGTTTTTCACTATCTCACACGGAATCACATCTTGAATTTTATTGGTCCAAAAACTGGTGCCCACACGCAACACATCGAACGAATGTGGAAAGCCGCCAAGTTCAGGAATAAGTGACAGAACGGCACTCACCGAACAATGATGGACTCCTACCTTTGTGAGTTTATGTGGCGGCAGAGGCTGCAAGGTGCTGATCCTTTTTTGAAGGGTTCTTTCCGACATCGCTCAGTTTTGGCATCCCGACTGACTGTTTTCGCTAAATAGACACTTGTTTGTACAAAATTGGCGGTGAGATAACCCGGAAATTCCTTGATTTCATATAAATAACAAAGTGGTCGTTTTTATTAACTGTTTCTGCCCTTCGCTGAGCCACTTTTATGTGCCCAGTGGAAATGCATTTTCGAGTTCTTGAAGTTACTTTGTTTTATAAAAAGAAAAAAAAACATTCACCTTAGTTATTTGCTTCATCCTAATAAAGAGAAATGTGCAAATATTTAACGAAATTTGAAATAAAAACTACAAAGTAGTCAATATACGCTATCCTGTTTGTTGATGTAGTTGTAATAAGTAGGAAATGAATACTAACCAGAGTACCAAGAGACAAGAAAATCTCATTGTAAACAATTTCTGAACTACTATATAACATATATCCTTTTGTATGGCAGCGAAAGTTGGACGGTCACTTCAAGGATGAAGGAGAGGTTCGCGGCAGTAGAAATGTAGTTCTACAGAAGGATGCTGAAGATACCATGGTCCGAACATGTAAGCGACGATGAGATATTGGAAACAATGCAAACGAAAAGAGAATTCATACTTAACATCAGGAAGAGACAAATGATGTTCCTGGTACACCTAATGAGAAAAGAGGGCCTAGAGAATCTAATGCTCACAGGATGGCTAGAAAGAAAAAAATGACAGAGAAAAGCAGCGCCAGACGTGTTTGACAGGGTTGAGCAAATGGATGGTGGAGCGAGGTTTGGGAGATGTACCAGGTAGGGAAAAGATTAAGAGCAACATGGAACCGGAGCAAGTGGAAGTCCATGATCGTCTGCATCCTGAAGAGACACGGCACATAAGAAAGAAGAAGAAGAAGAAGTAGTAGAAGAAGAAGAAGAAGAACAACAACAACAACAAAAGAAGAAGAAAAGAAGAAGATACAATGTGATGTAACTTTTGAATGTGGCCAACGAAATTCTGTCACTGTTACAATATGTGGCTTACTTTACAAAGTGTACTATAAGGAAGTGTTACAAGTGTTACAAGTGTTACTGGTAATGTTAGTCGTTAGGGATTACGGTTAGGGTTAAGGCAGGGTTAAAATTAAGGTTAAAGAAAATGATTAATTTCAATAAATAGCCGAATATTTCTATCTGTAAATATACTCTTACTAAGGTATTAGGTAGGCCACATACTATACCAGAATCAAAGTGGTGAGCAACTTACTATACCAGAATGAAATAGGGGAGTCACTTACTATACCAGAATAACAGAGGTAGGCCGCATACTATATTAGAAACAAAGAGGTGAGCCACATACTATACCAGAATCAAAGTGGTGAGCAACTTACTATACCAGAATGAAATAGGAGAACCACTTACTATACCAGAATAACAGAAGTAGGCCGCATACTATGTTAGAAACAAAGGAGTGAGCCACATACTATACAGAATCAAAGTGGTGAGCAACTTACTATACCAGAATGAAATAGGGGAGGTCACTTACTATACCAGAATAACGGAGGTAGGCCGCATACTATATTAGAAATGAGGTAGGCCACATACTATGCAAGTCAAAGTGGTGAGCAACTTACTATACCAGAATGGAATAGGTAGGCCACTTACTATACCAGAATAACAGAAGTAGGCCACATACTATATTAGAAACAAAGAGGTGAGCCACATACTATACCAGAATCAAAGTGGTGAGCAACTTACTATACCAGAATGAAATAGGGAGGTCACTTACTATACCAGAATAACAGAGGTAGGCCGCATACTATATTAGAAACAAAGGAGTGGGAGCCACATACTATACCAGAATCAAAGTGGTGAGCAACTTACTATACAGAATGAAATAGGAGGTCACTTACTATACCAGAATAACAGAGGTAGGCCGCATACTATATTAGAAACAAGGGTGACCACATACTATACCAGAATCAAAGTGGTGAGCAACTTACTATACCAGAATGGAATAGGTAGGCCACTTACTATACCAGAATAACAGAAGTGGGCCGCATACTATATTAGAAACAAAGAGGTAGGCCACATACTATACAGAATCAAAGTGGTGAGCAACTTACTATACCAGAATGAAATAGGGAGGTCACTTACTATACCAGAATAACAGAGGTAGGCCGCATACTATGTAGAAACAAAGAGGTAGGCCACATACTATACCAGAATCAAAGTGGTGAGCAACTTACTATACAGAATGAAATAGGGAGGTCACTTACTATACCAGAATAACAGAAGTAGGCCGCATACTATATTAGAAACAAAGGGTGAGCCACATACTATACCAGAATCAAAGTGGTGAGCAACTTACTATGCACCAGAATGAAATAGGAGGTCACTTACTATACCAGAATAACAGAGGTAGGCCGCATACTATATTACAGAAACAAAGAGTGAGCCACATACTATACCAGAATCAAAGTGGTGAGCAACTTACTATACCAGAATGGAATGAGTGAGCCCTTACTATACCAGAATAACAGAAGTAGGCCGCATACTATGTTAGAAACAAAGAGGTAGGCCACATACTATACAGAAGATCAAAGTGGTGAGCAACTTACTATACCAGAATGAAATAGGGAGGTCACTTACTATACCAGAATAACAGAGGTAGGCCGCATACTATATTAGAAACAAAGAGGTAGGCCACATACTATACCAGAATCAAAGTGGTGAGCAACTTACTATACAAGAATGGAATAGGTAGGCCACTTACAACACCAGAATAACAGAAGTGAGCCGCATACTATATTAGAAACAAAGAGGTAGGCCACATACTATACCAGAATCAAAGTGGTGGGCAACTTACTATACCAGAATGAAATAGGGAGGTCACTTACTATACCAGAATAACAGGGGTGAGCTGCATACTATGTTAAAAACAAAGAGGTAGGCCACATACTATACCAGAATCAAGAAGTGGTGAGCAACTTACTATGCCAGAATGAAATAGGTAGGCCATTTACTATACCAGAATAATAGAGGTAGGCCGTATACTATATTAGAAACAAAGAGGTAGGCCACATTCTATACCAGAAGCAAAGTTGTAGGCCAAAATAATATACCGGAAACAAAGAGGTGGGCATCATACTATACCAGAATTAAAAATGTAGGTTATATACTATACCAGACTTCAAGAGTTAGGCCACATATTATACAAGAAGCAAAGAGCTAGGCCACACACTATACCAGAACCAAAGAGGTAGGCCACACACTATGCCAGAATAAAAAGGCAGGCTATATACTATACCAGACTCAAAAAGGTAGGCCACATACTATACCAGAAGCAAAAACGTAGGACACAAACTATAATAGAATCAAAGAGGTATGCCACACACTACACCAGACTGAAAGAAGTCCGCCACATACTATATCAGAATCAAAGAGGTAGGCTATATATTATAACAGACTTAAAAAGGTAGTCCACATACTATACAAGAATCAAAGAGGTAGGCTACATACTATACCAGAATCAAAGTGGTAGGCCACGCACTATACCAAAATCAAAGAGGTAGGCTATATACTATACCAGATACAAAGAGGTAGCCCACATACTGTACCAGAAGCATAGTGGTAGGCCACATACTATAACGGAATCAATGAGGTAGGTTACATACTATACCAGAAGCAAAGTGGCAGGCCACATAATATACCGGAATCAAAGATGTAGGCCACATACTATACCGGATTCAAAGAGGTAGGCCACATACTATAACAGAAGCAAAGGTGTAAGCCACATACTATACCAGAATCAAAGGCGTAGGTCACACACTATTACAGAATCAAAGAGATATGCTATATTCTTTACCAGACTCAAAGAGGTTGGCCACATACTGTTCCAGAAGCAAAAAGGTAGGCCACATACTATACCGGCACCAAATATTCGATGGATTCTGGTCATACATTCTGATTCCTAGAGAGCTAAATCAATTCAAGAAGAAGAAGAAGAAGAAGAAGAAGAAGAAAAGAAGAAGAAGAAGAAGAAGAAGAAGAAGAAGAAGAAGAAGAAGAAGAAGAAGAAGAAGAAGAAGAAGAAGAAGAAGAAGAAGAAGAAGAAGAAGAAGAAGAAGAAGAAGAAGAAGAAGAAGAAGAAGAAGAAGAAGAAAAAGAAGAAGAAGAAGAAGAAGAAAAAAAGAAGAAGAAGAAGAAGAAAAAGAAGAAGAAGAAGAAGGAAAAGAAGAAGAAAAAGAAGAAGAAGAAGGAAAAGAAGAAGAAGAAGAAGAATAATAATAAGAAGAAGAATAAGAAGAAGAAGAAAAAGAAGAAGTAGAAGAAGAAAAAGAAGAAAAAGAAGAAGAAGAAGAATAAGAAGAATAAGAAGAAAAAGAAGAAGAAGAAGAAGAAGAAAAAGAAAAAGAAGAAGAATAAGAAGAAAAAGAAGAAGAAGAAGAAGAAGAAGAAAAAGAAGAAGAATAAGAAGAAAAAGAATAATAATAATAATAATAATAATAATAAGAAGAAGAAGAAGAAGAAGAATAAGAAGAAGAAGAAGGAAAAGAAGAGTTGGAAGAGAGGGAGGTAGAAAAGAAGAAGAATGAGAGCAGTTATCCTCTGAATTTTCTTCATGATTTTCAGTGTCTAAACAATGCAGCAAATTTCCCTTGATTTTTCCTTCTGAATTATTATCTTCTAGTAAAGTTACGATATATCTCAACCGTTCTCATTGCAAGCAGTTAAACTGACGAAGAAATATTTGGATCTCACTTTGTGCCATATTGTTTAAATGACAACTCTTTTTCTTCAGCGGAATAGTTCGCTCCTCAACACAAGATAATATGGAATCTCAGGTTACCACAGATTTGCGGCATTGGCGCATGAGCAGCCGTCGTCTCTTTTACTTGTGATTCCGATTGTAACTGTATTAATGTCTTTACTGACAGGTGGGCAAAACCATGACGAAAACTACAGAAGTGTATTTTTGCAGACGTCTTAATTGAAATGTACTCACGAGAGCCAGCAAACAAACTGTAATGGACGAGGTGTTTACTTTTGAGACGTCAACATTGAGAGAAAGTAGAACCAGAGACAGAAGAAAGCAATCACTATTACGTGTTAGTGGTGAAAATATAACTAAAACTCTGCTTCGATATAACGGGATTAAAAGATACGTTGGTGGAACAATTTAAAAATAAACAGGAAGGTTGCTCTACTCATACTTTCCATTCATAAAGAATGCATCTAGCATAGCACTAAAGAGAAGCATAAAGAAGTCACTTAAGTGCCATACGTGATGCACGCTTTGGGCGATCATGTCTCGAAAGAGACATAACTGACTGGATAGAAGATTATCCCGCAGTATGTTGCCATTGCTTTCTGCGGTAGACTGGTTGCTGACCAAGGCTATAGAACCCAATCTGTCTTGTTATTTGACGCATAGCTAGAAGGGGAAAGAGATATATTATATTATTAAGTAGTAATCAGTGGGGTATCAGTTTATTACTTCATAACAACAGAAAACTGATCCCCAACTTTATGCCCAATAGAAGCCCTAATCATGTTTACAACTATTATATTCAGTCAGTCAGTTAAGTGCCATACGTGATAAACGCTTTGGGCAATCATGTCTCGAAAGACACATGACTGACTAGACAGAAGATTATCCCGCAGTATGTTGCCATTACCTTCTGCGGTAGACTGTTTGCCAGCCAAGGCTATAGAACACAGTCTCTCCTATTATTTAACTCATAACTGGAGGGGACGGATTAATACCATTCCTCAAAATAGACATGACTTGGCAGAAGATTATCCCGCAGTAGATTGCCATTGCTTTCTGCGGTAGACTGGTTGACAGCCAAGGCTATAGAACACAATGTGTCCTATTATTTAACCCATAACTGGAGGGAAGAGACGGATTAATACTTTTTTCTCGAAAGAGACATGACTGGGTAGAAGATTATCCCGCATTAGGTTGTCATTGTATTTTGCGGTAGACTGGTTGCCAGCCAACGCTATAGGACCCGATCTGTCCTATTATATAACCCATAACTGGAGGAAAAATACGGATAAATACATTTTCCAAGGGTTTTTCTCCGTAAGTGAATGCAATGAAGTCAACTGGAATTCGAACTCGGCTACCCGATTTGTCGTTCTGAGTCGATAGTCACTGCACCACCACGCACATAAAAAAGTCAGTCAGTTAAGTGCCATACGTGATACACGCTTGGGCGATCATGTCTCGAAAGAGACCTGACTGACTGGGCAGAAGATTATCCCGCAGTAGGTTGACATTGCTTTCTGCGGTAGACTGGTTGCCGACCAAGGCTATAGAACCCAATCTGTCCTGCTATTTAACCTATAACTGGAAGGAAGAGACGGATTAATACCTTTTCCAAGGGTATTTGCGCGTAAGTGAATACAATGGATTCATAAAGAAGTACAATGACTAAAAGAAATGAAGTCGTTTTTGGTGTAGTTTTAATGTAGACAATGTGTGGTGACCTCTTCAGTTCCAAAGATAAAGAAAATAATCGACTGATTTATTTCTGGATGACATATTTTAGTTGGTTTGCGATATTTCTTAACCGTTCTCAGCTCAGGTAATGAAACTAACAAAGAGAATTCTGGTTTTTCTCTTGTGCCATATTGTCTAACTGACATACCTCTATTTCTCCAGCGAAGTACTTCATTTCCCAACAGAAGAAAAACATAAAGCATAATGACGTACAATGGGTGAAAGATATGGAGTCTTTTTATGCAGTTTTGATAGGGACGAAGTGCGGTGACCACATCAGGTACTAAGGTTAAGAGAATATTCAATAGAGTCTGACCATACATTCTGAATTCCTTCATAGATTGCAACATCGACTCAAGAAGAAGAAAAAAAAGAGAACAAAAAGAGAAGAAAGAACATGAAGAAGCAAAAGTTAATGTTGAAGAGGACATAATTAAAAAAAAGAAGAAAATAGAACAAGATATCTTAAAAAAGAAAGAAAGTAAAATAAGAGAATTAAAGAAAAACGAAAAAGAAAAAGAGAAAAGAAAAAGAAGTCAAGAAAGCAGGTCAAGAAAATGAAGACAACAAATGAAAAAAAAAGAGGAGAAAAAAAGTAAATGTTGAAAATTAAAAAAAAGATTTGTAAAGATTTATTTATCTTTTTACAACGAAATTCAATTGAAGGTAAATCTTTTTATAAAAGAACCAATGTATTTTATCGAATTTATGTGGCGGGTGCAAATGAATGAAATGGCCGGAAAATACATTTTCTTTTTCAAATTTATAACTACAATTACTCATCAGGGTGTTTTTATATAAATTTTAAAATTCAGAGACATTTTTATGGAATTAAGAATAAAAGATAGTTTCATATTTCTTTCTTTCTAAATGAAAATAATAAATATTTCCTTATTGCTGGTTCACATATTCGAATATTCTTGAAATTAAGAAAAAACTTTTTTATAAATAAGCGTTCTGTAGAGTATTAGTTGGTTCCAGTTAAAGCGAAATCGTAGACTGAAAGAAAAATGAATGGATGTAAGTCAAATTTTGATTTCCTGGTATCGATATCAAATCAGTTTTTTTGTCGTAAACTGAATTTTGAAGGCTAAATAAATCCTTTGAGTAAATGGTATCATGGCTGAGACTAAGAACTACAATTATACCTACTTAAAGCCAAACCCGAAGCAAAAACTAAAATAAAAGAGCTGAAAAACTGATTTTGATCTTGCCTTTTATATATATATATATATATATATTATCGATTTTCTGCACTATTGTAAGAACTGCAACCTTGTAACTTCTGAATATCGTTTCTTATGTCATTGTCTATGAGGGTATCAAATTTGATCAAAATCGGACCACTCCTTCTATAACCCAATTTTTTCGATTGTTGATTTTTGATATTTATCTGGGGTACCTCGACACAAAACCTAGCTAAGAACACTCCCAGACACTTATAGTACAACTATGTAAATTCTCAAGAAAATCGGTTCAGCCGTTTCGGAGTCTATAGGTGACGGATACACACACAGAGACACACGCAGACACAAAGTTCCATTTATAAATAAGTTTATATATATATATATATATATATATATATATATATGTTTATGTTTATATATATATGTGTAATATATATATATATGTGTAATATATATATATATGTTTATGTATATATATGTGTATATATATATATATATATATATATATATATATATATATATACGTGAAATGATGTTAAATTCGTGAATGGCGAGGATAATCCAACAAGATATACTTAACATAAAATATTAAGTGTTATATCTATAGAGAGAGCTCGATGGATGTTATACAAATCAATATGATATCCATAAATGAAAACTCAACACATCATTTAGATTGGTTATAAATAAGTAATAATTCATTTTTATGAGCTAAATTAGATCATTTCATCAGACCTCACTAAATTCGTTCCTTTTGGTATAAGTATTTCCCCGGAATAAACATTTCTTTAAAATGAAATGGAAAACAAATAACATTATTTATTTAAAACAAAGGCATTAGCATATCAACTGAAGATCTTTAGACCGGTCGAAAAGGGGTCATAATTCTTGGGTAGTGACCATAAAGTCATTACACAATCACAGGCACATGAATACGTATTTCCGTATAACCCTACATATTAACACAATCACGTATACTTACTCATATCCACATATATATTTGTTCACACTTCCACATATGTAAATACAATTGCGTCTGTGCATATACTTACATATATATGCAGACACATCCATCCATCTTCACATACTAATCTTACGTTCACACACTCACATATATATTTTTATGAAGACAGTTTTTCTACACGTAAAACCAATAGTAACATATATTTACGCACTCATGCTAACAAAACTCAAATATAATCTAAAAATACGCATATATTTGCACTCTTACACACATTTGCATACATATATTTCCCTCCAGACATGCATGTGTGTGCCTAATGCTTTTGGTAAACTCAGAATTTAAAATTCGTAAAAAAAATAAAGTAAAATGAATCTAATAGTCTACTGAAAATGCCGTTTTCTATTTTAATCAAATATTAATGTTAAGGTCCCAATAAATTATTCATAGCGCCTGTTCTTGTATTCTTCTTTCTATAAAAGGGGGTTTGGCTAGTCTTGAACCTTTTAAAACTCTTCAAGTTGAAACAGAATTCATAAGACACGGAGAATGTTGAAACAAAAATGGTAATTTTTGTAACGTTATTGTAACATATTTATGGTATATATTATACTAGCAGTATAGCCTGGCGTTGCTCGGGTGTAATGAAAGCTTTAAAACTAATCCATGGTCCTGGAGCTCAGACTCTTTCGACGTTGGCACGAATGACTAAAAAGCAATAGTTGTTTCCAGTTAAAGCAAAACCTTAGACTGAAAGAAAAAAGAATGGATGTAAGTCAAATTTTGATTCCCTGGTATCGATATAAAATAAGTTTTTTCGTCGTAAACTGAAATTAAACTCGAAAGAGACATGACTGTCTGGGCAGATTTTTATCGCGCAGTAGGTTGTCATTGCTTTCTGCGGTAGACTGGTTGCCAGGCAAGGCTGTAGAACCCAATCTGTCCTATTATTTAACCCATAACTGGAGGGAAGAGATGGCTTAATACCTTTCCCAAGGGTATTTGCGCGTAAGTGAATGGAACGAATTCAACTGGAATTCGAACTCGGCTCTACCGATTTCTCGTTCCGAACCGATATCCACTGAACCACAAACGCACATCCAAAAAATAGGATAATGGTCATCCTTAAAGTAGCACTTTTAATTTCATGCTCAGCTTTGGGTAGAAACGCATTCAGTTTTATTAATATTGTTTTCGTGTCACATTCTTTGTTTATTTCTTTATCTTTAAGAATTCTACACCGTAGAAACCTGACACTCTCAGGAGGTTAGAGTAATTTTAAGTACAAATATTTCCAGCAATATAAATGAACTCATATCGTATCAGTAGATGCATCAGTTTTCAACTGCCTCAAATATTTCCTTGAGAGAGATCTTCTGAATTAATTAAATATTCTTTTAAAAAAATGATGTTCCATGTTTGCCATTCTCTGATTTACATTTTTAATAATTATAAACCAAGATTTAAATCATTTATAATATCTTGCATTAACCATCTGTTGAATTTTACTATGGAGGTATGTGATTTTCTTTTTAAAGCTATTTTCCAAGAATATTTGAATCAAGACAAAATATTTAGTACAACGTGATGTTTCATTTGTCTGACCAATATGAGAAGGTTGATAAGATGACCCAACGGTAATCTGAGGCACAGAATTGGTCAATGAAGTGTGTGGCACGAGCATAATTAGCGGGAAGAAAGAAGTGCAGATTATAAGGATGTGTATTATCGATAGTGATTGTTACTTTACTTGAATTGGATGAGATTGTATTCATCAAGTTCGTCTCCTCTAGGGAGTCTATGATGCAAAGTGGCTATTCTCGGGAAGAACGTTCCTGACTGAAACATGCTTCTGATCAACTGAAGACGAAGAAAATGAGGACGATTCGACTCTCTGTGCGTCGCGTGGCCTGACTTAGATTTCGGATTGATCTAGAAGAACAAAGAAATTCCTCTCAGCATTTACTATGAAAATAGCGAGAGTTTTTTGCTGTTACGTTTTTAGGAAAGTTGTTAAAGGGTTGAATATAGTTCCACCCACAACGACGCTTATGTGTTTTTGAATTTGGTCAAGCTTGGAAAAATAGAACTGGGAACAACCAGCCAATATGTGGCGGTATAAAAAGATAGAGGAATTATTTATTACTTTTTATATTAATTTTACTTTTAATCTTAATTTTAAATTGTAAATTTGAATTTTAAATTTTTATCCACATGTAACTGCAGTATATTTAAAATTTTAATCTTTTTATTAAAAAAGCAGTAACTTAACTTTAAAAGATTTAATTTCCATGAACATCAAGTGAACTTAAATTCAAATCTATTAAACTTTCAGTTAAAAATATGCACCTGATGATTGCTTGATGCATGAAACTCCGAGTCGTGCCTTAGACGTAGGATAATATATATATATATATATATATATATACTACCAGCAATAATTATTAGACCACCCTATGTTTTGAAAAGAAACGATGTATTTCATACTATTTTTAGTATTTTAGTATTTATTGTCAAGTGGATAATTCTAAATAAAAATGGAATTGTTCTTTTTTAATAGTGTACAGTAATATGTGCATCAAATAAACTGTTCTGGCCATCAGCAAAAAGAGCAGCCGAAAATGTCAAAGACAGGTGGGGGATACCAGAATCAAGCAAGTACAAACATTTAGATACCTAGGAAGTGTTCTAACAGGAGATGAAAAGTGCAACACAGGGAACTAAAGGCGAATTGGCATGGCAAATGAAGCGTCCCAGAAACTGAGTAAAGTACAAAGGAAAATTTCACTAGAAACAAAGAAGAATGTGCTAAATTGATATGGGATGTCAGTTCTTCAATACGGCAGTGAATGCTGGACAATATCATCGAAAATGAAGACAAAACTGGAAGCAGCGGAAATGTGGTTCTGCAGAAGGTTGCTGCGGATATCGTGGACCGAGCATGCGAGCAACGATGAGGTGTTGGAAAGAATGGCAACGAAAAGAAAAATAATAGTGAGCACCAGGAAGAGACAACTGAAATTCCCTGGATATGCAATGAGGAAGGAGGACTTAGAGAACCTGATACTGACAGGCCAGATAGAAAGAAAAAGAGACAAAAGAAGGCAGCGGATAATTTAATAAATTAATAAAATAATATTTCAAATAATATTTGAAGGGCCTGATCAGGTGGATGACGGAACGGGGGTTGCGAGGTATAACAGGAGAAAACATACTAAGAGCCACCAGGGATAGGGAGACATGGAAATCCATGATTGCCTATGTCCTGAAAGGACAGGACACATAGAAGAAGAATATATATGCCAACTTATAATGTGGGTATAAAGTGGGGGATCAATTTTGTATTATAATCAATATATAAACTGTCCCCTCATTTTGTGGTCATGTTAGTTTCTATACATTTGTATTCTAGATTTACGGGCTTGAGATAATGGATGACAGAACGAGGGTTTCATGGTGTAACAGTAGAAAGCTTGCTAAGAGCCACCAGGTATAGGGAGACGTGGAAAACCATGATCGCCTACGTCCTGAAAGGACAGGGCACATAGAAAAAGAGGTGTATATATAAGCTACATGAATTAAAAATTGCTGTGTATCAACAGGTGTTTACCCGTTCAACCAGACTGGCAACTGGGTCCCACCCATTCACAGTCAGGTTAGCCAAACGCAGACGACAATTCTACTCCTGCAGCTTCCTCTCTCGCACTTCCCGCCTGTGGAACTCACTCCCGTATTCTTGCTTTCCTGACGGCTACGACCTCCAGAAATTTAAAAGCAAAGTTAATACTCACCTACTAACCACTGGCCTCTAGCTCTCTCCCCTCCAATGTATAACCTTCCCTTTCTCTCCGCCCATGTACCTGTCATTGCACCTGCTTTCTCAGCTTTCTATTGTTCCTTTCTAACTAGCTTGTACTCCTCACTCTTTTGTAATTAATCTCTTTACATTTATGTAACCCCCTGCACATCAGTGGCGTTTCTGCCTTGCTCGGGTGAAATGATTAAAAAAAAAAAAAAAAAAAATATAAACTACCTGGATTAATTGGCGGAAATTAGAACCATAAGTCTACAATATATCAGGGCAGCACGAGGGCACACAAGAAAGTGATGAATTGACCGGGTTCTACTCGCAAAATGTTAATGCATTCTCCTGAGTGTTATACATCTTCCAATGGGACAGCATCCTTAGAAATTATGTTGAGGTCGATTTTCTAGTTATCAGGAGTATAACACTGGAGAATTAAATGTTTACTTTCAGGTTGAATACAGCGTAATTGCAAATGAAGCTGGAACAGAAACTAATTTTCTGACAGTGTCCCAAAATTGAAATTATCGGATTTCTTTAGTGATTGCATATTGATGACCATCACTGTCGGAGAATATAGAGCTAGGTTTTTTTGCAAAGGCGGTGTGATATTCATGATCTCAAGAATTCAACATAAAATGGTTTGAATTAACAAATTCGCCTATCACATACTTCTGTAGGCGAGAACCACAGTGAGTATTTTCATCTTTTGGTGACCTGTCAGTGTTCGGATTATTTTCTTCGATATTACCATATCCCTGAATGAACTGTTTTTTTTACCGCCTATAAAGAGGAACAATTGACAGTTGCTCTTTTAATCCTCTCTGTTATAATAAAAAACTTAATTAGATAATTATATATATATTAATTATATAATTATATATGTATATATAATTGATTACATAATTATATATGTATATATAATTGATTACATAATTATACATGTATATATAACTGATTACATAATTATATATGTATATATAATCGATTACATAATTATATATGTATATATAATTGATTACATAATTATATATGTATATATATAATTGATTACATAATTATATATGTATATATAATCGATTACAAAATTATATATGTATATATAATTGATTACATAATTATATATATATAATTGATTACATAAATATATATGTATATATAATTGATTACAAAATTATATATGTATATATAATTGATTACATAATTATATGTATATATTATTGATTACATAATTATATATGTATATATATAATTGATTACATAATTATATACGTATATATAATTGATTACATAATTATATATGTATATATAATTGATTACGTAATTATATATGTATACATAATTGATTACATAATTATATATGTATATTTAATTGATTACATAATTATATATGTATATATAATTGATTACATAATTATATATGTATATATAATTGACTACATAATTATGTATGTATATATAATTGATTACATAAATATATATGTATATATAATTGATTACATAATTATATATGTATATATATAATTGATTACATAATTATATATGTATATATATAATTGATTACATAATTATATATGTATATATATAAGTGATTACATAATTATATATGTATATATAATTGATTGCATAATTATATATGTATATATAATTGAATACATAATTATATATGTATATATATAATTGATTACATAATTATATATGTATATATATAAGTGATTACATAATTATATATGTATATATAATTGATTACATAATTATATATGTATATATAATTGATTACATAATTATATATGTATATATAATTGATTACATAATTATATATGTATATATAATTGAATACATAATTATATATGTATATATATAATTGATTACATAATTATATATGTATATATATAATTGATTACATAATTATATATGTATATACAATTGAATACATAATTATATATGTATATATATAATTGATTACATAATTATATATGTATATATAATTGATTGCATAATTATATATGTATATATAATTGAATACATAATTATATATGTATATATATAATTGATTACATAATTATATATGTATATATATAATTGATTACATAATTATATATGTATATATAATTGATTACATAATTATATATGTATATATATATAATTGATTACATAATTATATATGCATATATAATTGAGTACATAATTATATATATATATGTCTACATTTTCTAAACATATACTGTTAAATATATACTGTTATATATGAGAGAATGAATGTCTACTGTTTAATTATTAGGCGTTCTAAACGTCGTATTTTGGCTTTAATTTCACCGGCAACATCATGTGATTTTTTTTATTTCTAGCGGAGTTTTATGTCAACACAAAATATAATCGTCATTGATGTTGGATGTTATTGTATTACCGTCTTGGTGACCTCTCTAAAGATGGATCATGTGAGCCGAAAGCTTAGCACCAAATTTATAAAAAAATTATCCAAATCTTGGAGAATTTTTGTCTTTATTTTAAACTGAAATTAAAGCCAAAATACGACGTTTAGAACGGCTCATGTTTAAACATAATAGACGTTCATTGTCTCTTATATTTAACAGTATAGGTTTAGAAAATTATTTGCTGCCTCGATACACTATATATATATATATATATATATATATATATATATATATATATATATATATATATACATATATATGTACTACCGGTCGTTATTATTAGGCCACCCAGTTCTTTGAAAGAAATTATACATTTCATACTATTTTTAGTATTTGTTGCCAAGTGGATAATTCTAAATGAAAATATAATGGTTCTTTTATTATAATTACTTTGCAAAAGTTTATAAGGCAAGGAAGCAAAAATGAACTCGTCCGAATCATCCTAAATTTTCTTCATTCTTTAATGGATGAAACTGCAATGTAGGTAATTATTAAATATTTTTAAATTTATTTGATGTAGATGTTATTGTACAGTGTTAACAAAAGAACAATTCTATTTTCATTTGCAATTATTCACTTGGCAATAAATACTGAAAAATAGGATGAAATGCATCATTGTTTTAAAACACTAGGGTGGGCTAATAATTATGGCCGCTCGTGTATATTGCAAATCTACAGGGTGCGATGGGTAAAATTTTGCAAAGTAATAATAACAAAAAAAAGGATAAAAAGATATAAGAAAGACAACTGGAAGAGGAGTTAAAAAAGAGAGGGAATATTATGTTACAAGTGTCTGACTATTGTTGAGATCAAATTAATTTACGTTAAAAACTACCGCATGAATAAAAGAGAATAGCTGAAAAAAAATGATATTGGTTCGGGTATAAATAAAGAATTTTTTAAATATTTAACATTATATAAAAAATACTCAAGAGCGAGAAATTAATTGTTGATGGAAACAAAAATATATTGATAGTTGTATGGTAGATTATAGTAACTTTTAAGAGGCATCAATACATCATTAAATAATATATGATATGAGTTAAATATATAATTGACAATTGAATGTATATATATATATATATATATATATATATATATATATATAACAAAAATAAACAAAAATAAAACAAAATAAAATAAATGCACGATTGAAAATTAAAAGTAAAATTAAAAATACACATAAAAATAAAAGAAAGAAAATATTAAATCTAAGAAAATTTTATTTTTCATGTAAATTAAAACATAATGATATAGAAATATAATAATATATTATACTAAAAATACATGTATACGTAACCATATATCTATACATACTCACGCACATCCACTTACAGTCCTCACATATACATGCAAACACACACACACACACACACACACACACACACACACACACACACACACACACAAATATATATATATATATATATATATATATATATATATATATATATATCCACACACATATATACATACACAGAAATACCTAAATACACTCACATATATACATCCCCACACACACATGTATACACTCATATAGATTCCCTCAATCCCGTGCCCATACATATACATACTTAAGAGATTATTGCAGAAAAGAGGGAAAGGATCTTTGACTAAGAAATATTGAAAGATAAATTTAATTTTTAAATTTAAGAATTATAATTAAAAGTAAAATTAAAGATTTAAAAATATAAATATGTCATAAATATAGGTATAAAATAGTTTATATAACTTAACAGATTTACAAATATAATAATAGTAATATATATATATATATATATATATATATATATATATACGCACACAAGTACACACGTACCTACGTAGATACGCCCATGTGGGCTCAACCACCCCATAAGCGCTCACATATGCGCATACATACACATACGTACATACAATTTTACCAGCCATACTTATTAGGCTACCCCAGTTTTTTTTTTAAATAAATGATGTATTTCATTGATGAAACAGTAATATAGGTAATTATTAAATATCTATAAATTCATTTTATATATATATATATATATATACTCACGTACATGCATACATACACACATATATATATTTATAAATAAAGAAATTGTTAATAGTAAATAAATAAAGAACTAGTAAGGGAAATCGTGGAAAATATCATCGAAAATGAGGACAAAACTGGAAACGGCCGAAATGTGGTTCTACAGAAGGATGCTACGGATATCGTGGACTGAGCATACAAGCAACGACGAAGTGTTAGAAAGAATGGCAACAAAAAGGAAATTGATGCAGAGCATCAGGAAGAGACAACTGAAGTTCCTGGGACATGCAATGAGGAAGGAGAGCCTAGAGAACCTGATACTGACTGGACAGATAGAAGGAAGGAGAGACAGAGGAAGGCAGCGGATAACATATTTGCAGGGCCTGATCAGGTGGATGACGGAACGGGGATTGCCAGGAGCAACAGGAGGAAACATACTAAGAACCACAAGGGATAGGGAAACGTGGAGAGCCATGATCGCCTACGTCCTGAAGGGACAGGGCACATAGAAGAAGAAGAAGGGAAATCGTAAGCTGATAGTAAAAGCGACGTTCAGAATCAGGAGGAATTAAGCAGTGAAGGGCAAATTTTTTTTTTTTTTTTATATATATGAGCGTTTCACCCCGAGCAAGGCATGTCACTGCCACTACTGCGCAGGGGGCTACGTAGAGTGGAGAAAGGATGATTAAATATAGGAAATGTCAGAGGGTGGGTGATAGGCGGGTAAGGATACCAAGAATGAGGGTTGGGTAGATGAGAGTGTTCTGAGAGTAGTTGGGAGTTAGTGTGATAGGAGGTGTCTATTGACCCTACATTTAAACACCTGGAGATTGTAACTGTCGGGAAAGCAGACTTGTGGAAGGGAGTTCCACAGGCGGGAAGCGCGAGAAAAGAAGCTATTGGAGTAGAATTTACGGTTATATCTTATTTGTTTAACTGTAAAAGGGTGGGAACTAGTTGCTAATCTAGTATCTCGTGTAAATTCGTGCTTAGGCGGCACCAGTGATCTAAGCTCATCGGAGCAGAAGAAGAGAAAAAAGTTAAATTTTATGTTTGGGGAAGTAATTCGGGTATAAAAACATATTTAGAACGTATGCTCAGTTACTACCCAAATGATAGGATCAGAAAAGGTACGGGATAAAAGATATTGATCTATAAAGTTGATTTAATTAATACTAAAGTGATTAAGAATAAAGAAAGAAAGCTTATATTGAAAGGAAATTCGTTCTGGATTACATGTAGAGGTTTTGTATTACAAGTTAAAAATTAAAAACTTTGATTTATGATGGTATTTGCTTACTTAATTTAAAAACATTTTTGTTTAGGATATCTTATTCTTATCTTATTTGATTTTAAATAAATTTTTAAATTAAAATTGGCTACCATACTTTTCACCTTTTCTGTTTCGTCTGGCGATTTCTGTACAAATCGTCTGATGTAACCAAAAGGTTTAAAACCATGGTGATATAAATCAAAATTATCTAAGGATCTCAATGTTAAAGCTTCATTTCCCTTCAACAATTTATTGAGGCTTTTTAATACAGTTGTTTACCGGTCTAATTTAAATTTGACCTGTAACTGTTGCGTATATATATATATATATATATATATATATATCCAAGTGAGTATAGAATGAGGAGAGAAAAAAGAATTTTTTTCCGTCCAAAACATTAATTTAAAACAGTGCTCGATATATGGTGTATAGGGCAGTGAATATTTATTATAAATTATGTTTTAGAACATGTACATAATTTCTTCTATATGTCTATAAAAGAACCATGCTTTCTTTGCCTTCAAGAAAATATAAAGATCCTTAAATATATAAATAGTAACAAGCTCTTAAATCAGAGACACGAAACCACAGTAAACTGCAAGCACATTAGGGACTTAACCCTACAATCATGCTAAGAAATACAAAGAGTTCGATTGATATCCTCATTATAAAAGATAAAAAATGCTATAGAAAAAAATCGATCCAATAAATCCTTAAAAGAAGGTCTATCACTAAGGCCTACACCAATAACCTTACATAACACAATAACCTTACTTAAATACAAAAATATTCCGTACTAGAAAAATCAAAATTAAATAAATGGCTCCCAAACTTGAAAAAGAATCAAAATTCATACATTCAAAATCAAGATTAAATATACTACTTCAGAATAATTATATCATACACAAAAATAAACTGTAAGCACACGTAAGATCTAACCCTACAATCACCCCCCACCAAAAAAATACTAGGAATTTGAATAAATATTTTTATTATTATAAAAGATAAAAAATGCTACAGAAAAATCGATGTAATAAATCCTTAAAATAAGATCTAATGCCCGCAAAAATATCTAAATAAATAAAAAATATATAAATATTTAAAAGAAATAAATAAGATTCCAAACGATAATTTATAGAAAAAAGAAGATAAAAAAAAGAAAGAGGGAAGAATTAAAAGGAAAAAAACGACCCTCTAAACTTAAAATTAAGATTGAACATACAACTTTATACAAAAAACTGATAAAACGCTAATTCGCATTTACTTTCCAAAAAATAGAAATTTAGATTTCTTGAAATAACTTCGCCTAAATAAATTATACGCCTAACTTGAATAAAAGGAAAAAGAAGAAAAGAAGAGGAAAAAGGAAGAAAAGAAAAAGGAAAAAGAGGAAAAAAAAAGGGAAAAAGGGAGAAAGGGGAAAAGAAGGAGAATAGAAAGAAAAAGAAGGAAGAAAGAGGAGAAGAGGGGTATATGTATATATAAATATATATATTTTACCCGAAAAATCTAAATTGGAAAGAAAAAACACCCCACCCCTATCACGTCTATGAAAACCTAGACACAGGATCAAAGTAAATGCATGAATTAGATCCACTAACAGCAGACATCAACCAATTAAATGATAGCCGACCATAAAAATGACCACTCAACAGCGGCCTCATAGAAATCCTAACCAAAAGATATACCCAACCGATAAAAAGATAAAACATACATTCCAACAGATAATACCATCAATCAACAATTTCACACTTACACACCAAATTTCTCAAAAGTCTAACGATCAAAACGAGATATTCACTTAATTACCAATAACCCCAACCAACCCCCAGGACAACAACGAACCAAATATAAACAGAGAATGATTCCAAACCTTTATTTCCCCTGAAGAAGCGTTTAAATCCAAACACTGAAACAAACATATGATTGTAGGGAAGAGGACATATATAGAAGAAATTATGTATATGTTCTAAAACATAATTTATAATATATATATATATATATATATATATATATATATATATATATATATAATTTATTTCCTAAATGATTTCCTCCTAAGCGAAGCAGTATCTCAAATAGTGCGCAGGTGGTTACAAGAGAATGGAGCGAGAAGAAAGAGGAACAAGATACGGGGGTGGTTGGAGGAAAATAAAGGAAAGAAGGAAATAAGGAGATAAATGATGGTAATTGACATTGCACTTAAGCTCTTGGAGTTTGTAGCTATCAGAGAAGCAAGTATACGGAAGGGAGTTCTATAGAAAGTGCAGGAAAGAAAATTCTTTAGTAAAAGTGGTGGTTGCAGTTGAATGTTTTGACAATAAAATGGTTGGACCAAATTGCTAATCTAGTAACCTGAGTATATTCATGGTGAGGGTGCACCTGGTAGATAAGCAGATAAGCTTGTTAGAGGTGAAGCCGTGAAAATATTTGTAGAAAAGTCATAAAGAAGCCACATCCTCTCTATGATTAAGTGACTGAAATCGAGTTGACAATGATTAATTACATTGATTCTCTTTTTATTTTGGTCGAGATAAGCGAGATAAATAGCAGGAGCCCCAGACTAAATATGGCAATAATATTCACAAATAATAATCATTTATTTTAATTGCCAGTTTACTATCAATGTATTTAATACTAATCAAATCCCACCTGGATCATAATTTTAAAATTGGATCAAAATTTTAAAATCGAACAGTAAAGAATTAAAAAGTTACATCACACTATTGTAGCTTAAAGTTTTCTACCCTACAATCCCTTTTCCCTAAACGAAACATTGAAAGACCCTTGAACTTCTATCGCTATTTCAATATATCCTTCTGTTCTACCAATTCAGACATTTACAGATATAAACAGCCGTACTTTAATCACCTCGTTCGTATTCCTTGTTAAGAATGAAGATCAACTGAAACGGCAGCTTTCAAACAACAGTTGCTTTATGAAAAAACTACCAATATATTACTTTCTCAAACACTACATTCTTAACCTCTATAAGTGAACAGTCATCTGTCTATCCTACAGATCCTTATAATGTTCACTTCTTTCCTCCTCCTCAAATGTACATAAACCAACTTAATTTAATAACACTTTAATTTTACTGGTTTTTGGAACTTTTATTGGGTAAACAATATTAAAAATTAAATTAAGTACATATAAGACGAAAACATAATACAGCCAATTGTTATAAATAGACCAGTTTTCACTTACCTTTATCGGTTGAGAACGATGTCATATCCCGGAGGGTATCCAGTCAGATGTAATCCAACAAAAGCCAAATGACGAACAGTTTATCTGAAAATATAAATAAATATATAAAATATATACTTATATATATATAAAATAAATGATGTCTTATTGAGAGTTATGTTTGATGTCAGAGAAAATGTATAGGATGTCTTTTTCTGATGAAGTTAGAAATACTAGATTAAAAGTTAGCATATTCATAAGACACGGATAAACATGGACGAATTTAAATCCGCCATGCTCGAAATTCTTAAGTTCCATTTTGAACAATAAAAACCAACGGGAACATAAATATCTAGAGAAACGACTTGAAATACTAAAGCAAGCTGAAAAAGAACGGCTTGAATTTCAAAAACAAAATACAAGCACGCATCAGAAACTTTTAAAAATTCTTGTTCAAAATCAACAACAGCAGAGAAAATTGTTTGAACTGGCAAACAGGGGACAAATTAGTGAAAACGAAAATGCGTTCTCCGAAAACACGATCTTGGGTGCAACAGACACTTTTACATATTCTTCGGACGAGGACATAACATCCGCCTCCTATTTTAGAAGATTCGAGGATTTATACACTACAGATTGCATGAATTAGTCGGACTCTAAGAAAGTTCGCCTTCTTCTTTGAAAACTGGGCATCAAAGTGCACGCCAAACTTGTGAAGTATAATTTACTCCTTAAAACGATTGAACTGACATTTACTGAAGCGGTTAAACTTCTAATAAAACATTTTAGTCCTAAAACTTCACTCTTTCATAAGAGATGGAAGTGTATAAATTTAACAGAAAGATTAGTGACGATTACATTGCGATTAAACATTGCGACAATTTCAAACTGTTAGAATTGAATGCGAATAATTTTAAGTGTCTGATATTTATACAGGAACTAGTTTCAGCTAAAGACGATGAAATTAAAAAGAGCCAAACCCTACTTTCCAAAATATAGCGGAAGACTGTCAGAGATTCTTGAGCGTACGTCAAGATTCGAAAAATATGAAGAAATCTTACATAAATAACGTAAGAAAAATACGCCAAAAGAAACAATAATTCATTTCTCCTTCGATCAAATCAAATCAATCAAAAAACGAAAGAAGACAACTTGCTTCCTAACCTGTGTTATCGTTGTGGTTCTCTATATTGGTATAAGGACTGTCCTTACCGGAATAAAACGTGCCTAAATTGTAGCCATGTCGAGCACAAGAGCTCACGTTGTCGAGCGAGTAAAAAGATTAACGGCTGCGTAATAAGCACAAATGTAGATGAACAAAACCAGTTAAACATTAGAAAATACATGCAAGTACAAATCCTAAATAAAAATATTAAACTACAATAATAAATCTACACTCGTGGAAAAAATTGGAAAAACCAGCCTTACTCAGAACTAATGAAATGGCCAGTTGCGTGACAGGGTAGAACATCAAGTTTACAAAAGAACTTATCACTGTAATAACTTTTCAAGGAAAGATGGTAAAACTAAATACGTTTGTATTAAAGAATACAGAAAATTTATTCGACACAAACTGGATAGAGAAATTTAAATTGTGGGATATGCGAATTAATTAACCTGATTACCGATACAAATAATTTGATGAAAAACTTAAAAGAAACTTTTCCGGAAGTATCTTTCCGGAGGTCTAGGTCGGTGTAATAAGATGACGGAAAAATTCGAGTTAAAGATGACATTCAACATGTGTTCGAGAAAAACACACACACACACACACACATACACACACACACACACACACACACACAAAAAAAAAACTCCAAAAAAAGCGAAATGTGCCTTTCGCCTCTTTACCACAAATAAATGAAGAACTCGATAGAAGAGAAAGAACAGGTGTCTTCCTGAAAATTGTTTACAGTCAATGGGCTTCACCCATCGTCTATGTGAAGACGTCAAACGAGATGCGGGTTTGTGCCGATGTCTCGACGGGATTTAATGAGGAACTCAAAGACGCTCATTATTCTGTATATCTAATTAAAGACTTATTCGCGAAACTAAATGGAGAGAATATTTTTTCAGAAATTGACCTCAGTGACGCGTATCTTCAAATTTGTTTAAAAATCATATCACCCCAAGCAAGGCGATAACGCCACTGATGCACAGGGGGCTACGTAAGAGTAAAAAGATTGGAAAAGAGAAAGCCGGACTGCATCCTAAACAGGAAACAAGGGATGAGCCTCTTCACCTGTTCAGTAGACGTGGGTGGAGTGTGAACCGGGCGATAGTTTAATCTATCTACTCCAATTGAAAGAAAAAATACAGAAAAGGAAAGAGTGAAAAGATTGGAAAAGAGAAAACCGGAAACCGCATCCTAAACAGGAAAAAAGGGATGAGCTTCTTCACCTGTTCAATAGACGTGGGTGGAGTGTGAACCAGGCGGTACTTTAGTCTATCTACTCTAACGGAAAAAAGAATGTTCTAAGTTGTTATCTATCAACACCCGTCGTGTGATTTCGTACGGCTACATTTCGTGGTAAATTTTGGGCCAGCAATTTTCCAAGTTATGGATACGATGCTGAGCGACATTAGCTTTGCAGTTGAATGTTTGAACGACATATTAATGATCAGCCAAAATGTAGAAGATCAGAAGGAACATGTTAATAAAGACTTTTCAAGAATTCAGGAGCACGAGTTCAAATTGAAAGAATCCAAATGCAACATTTTTATGGAGGGGATTAAATACTTGGGATACATTATCGACTAGCAGTATAGCCCGGCGTTGCTCGCGTGTAATGAAAGCTTTAAAACTAATCCATGGTCCTGGAGCTCAGACTCTTTGGACGTTGGCATGAAAGACCATAAAGCAATAGTTATTTCCAATTAATGCGTAACCGTAGACTGAAAGAAAAATGAATGGATGTAAGTCAAATTTTGATTTCCTGGTATCGATATCAAATAAGTTTTTTTCATCGTAAACTGAATTATGAAGGCTAAATAAGTCCTCTGAGTAAATGGTATCATGGCTGAGACTAAGAACTACAATTAAAACCCGAAGCAAAAACTAAAATAAATGGGATGAAAAAATACAGACTTACAGGCAGATAAACAGACACACACACAAACATCTTGTCTTATATATATATATATATATATATATATATATATATATATTATCGATTTTCTGCAATATTGTAAGAATTGCAACCTTGAAACTTCTGAATATCGTTTCTTATGTCTTTGTCTATGAGTGTATCAAATTTGATTAAAATCGGACCACTCTTTCTATAACCCGATCTTTTCGATTATCGATTTTCGATATTTATCGGAGGTACCTCGACACAAAACTTAGCTAAGAACACTCGCAGACGCTTATAGTACAACTGTGTAATTTTTCAAGAAAATCGTTTCAGCCGTTTCGGAGTCTATAGGTAACGGACACACAAACACTCACTCACACACACAGACAAAGTTCCATTTATAAATAAGTTTAGATAAAGAATGTATAAGACCAGATCTAGAACGGGCTACAGCAATCAAGGACATGCCAGCTCCCGAGAATATCTCTACCTTACAAAGTTTCTTAGGACTGGCAAACTATTACCAGGTATTTATGTCGAATATGGACAATTTACCTGCTTCGTTAAACAAACTTTTGAAAAAAGTCAAGAACTGGGAGTGGGCTCCTGAATACCAAAAAGCATTCATCAAAATAAAGAAAGCCTTGACGCTGAACTTGTTTCTTACCCACAAATAACCCAGACGTAGACATTATAGTTGCCAGCGACGCCAGCTCGTTGACTCATGCAAAAGATGCCAGACGGACCTCACAAACCAATACTTCATACGTCGAGAACACTTCTTCCTGCAGGAAATAATTCCTCGTAAATTGGGACGGAGTTGTTAGGGATTATTTTTGCATTAAAGAAGTTTCACCGGTATATTCACAGTAGACACTTTACATTGCCAACGGATCACAAACCGTTAGTGATCACCTTCGGTTCTAAAAATGTCTGCCTGTGCATACTGCAAATAGACTGCAGTGATATGCGTTGTGGTGCAGAAGATATCGGCTCGGAATTGACTAACAATCTTCAGATATTTTCTCTTTATGCGACGAAGTACTACTAAACATTTCGATTCGTCATTTCCACAAAACTACAAAGAAGAATTCTGAAAGATTTCTTTGACGGTCACCCAGCGATTACAAGGATAAAAATCCTTATACACAGTTATGTATACTGGCCGACCATAGATAAGTATATCGAAAACATTGTAAAATCCTCTAAAATCTGTGTCTTGGCAGCTAAGGTATCTCCAATCATATATAGTCTTTGGTCCAAAACGGACTGACCATGGTCTGGGGTTCATATAGATTTTGCAGGCCCACTAGACAAATTCTATTATCTCATAGTAGAAGATAATTTTTCTAAATGACCCGAAGTTCTTAAATGTAGAAATCCCACTGCAGAAGTGACAATCGATTTCTTACACGAATTGTTTGCTAAATTTGGGGTAGTCGATTGTTTAATGTCAGACAAAAGAACACAATTTACGTCCGGCGGTTTTAAGGATTTTTGTGAGGCCTTTAAGATCAATCATAACACAGTTTCTCTCTATCATCCTAGGTCCAACAAACAGATCTTCATTGACTCGCTAAAAACAGCTCTGAAGAAAACTAGGGGTACACCCACAGAAAAAGCTCTACAACAGTTCTTTCAGGTGTATAGAATCCCGCCCACCGACAGCACACCATCACCATTACCCCAAGCCGAGGTAATGTTTGTGCGTAAAATCAGGTCTGTATTCGACAAGCTACATGCCAAACAAACAAAACGTGGACGAACAAACACGGTACATACAAAACGCTACCAACCCAGTGAGAAAGATTTTTCCCGATGTTTCGGAATAATAAATCTATCTGGGAAATGGGTATAGTGGAGTAAAGAGTAGGAAATATAGTTTACATATTTAAATGTCCTAAGTTTACTCCCAAAAGACATTTAAATCACATCAGGAGACGCCTGTCGGACGATGCTGACAGCGGTCCTCTTAAAGAGAAAGAAGTAATGGATGTCATTTACGATACTTTTGACATACTAATACCACAAGTGGCCCCGGACCAGCGCAGTTTAAAAAGAAAAAAGAAATTGACGGACTTTTTCGTCGTTAATCTAAAGAGAAAAGTAAATATTAAGACTCTTGCGGAATTGATACTTTTTTTTTTTAATCATTTCACCCCGAGCAAGGCGGAAACGCCACTGATGTGCAGGGGGTTACATAAATGTAAAAAGATTAATTAGAAAAGAGTGAGGAGTACAGACTAGTTAGAAAGGAACAATAGAAAGCAGGTGCGATGACAGATACATAGGTGGAGAGAAAGGGAAGGTTATACAGGGATGGAGAGAGAGCTAGAGTCCAGTGGTTAGTAGATGAGTATTGACTTTGCATTTAACTTAGGAGTAGAGCGTTATGGTGATTTACCCATGCATTCATTAGACGCTTTCAAACTATAAATATACAGCAGTTTCTGTTTTGTGCAGAGTGAGAGAGGTCTATTACCGGCAGATAGCTAGGGAGGCCGGACCAATAAAGTCACGTGTTGTATCTATTTGTACTGTTGTCCCTTTATATATATTTGTTTAACTATTCGTTTCTTGTGTCTTTATTTCTGCCCCCTAATCAGGCTACAACAAGGTTGATAGGTCGTCAGAACAAACAAGCCCTCAATCATCCTGTGTTAAACATTACTTTTGAGTTAAAAGGGAGCTAAAAATATTTGTTAAAAGAAATCACGTGTTTGAACGAACTTACTCCTGAACTCAGTGCAAATGGACTTGCTTTAAGAACAACTTCCAGTCTGTATGACGCCAATTTAAAGAAAACGCCCTTCTCTTTTTGTCAAGAATTCTTGGCGTGATTTTAAAATCTTATCAAGAAGAATTCATCACTCATTTCTGCTCGGTTGATTTATTGATCTGTTCATCAACTTCATTCTTTCTCTTTGATTTCCAGTCATCTTCTAATCTCTAAGGTCGTAGGTTATCGATCTTTCGAATCGACTTTCTATTTTGTGGTTGGCATATATTCGAGTCGTAGTGTAAAATGTCGACCGACGTTTTCAAGGGAAACGAGCTTTACTGATTCACCAGAGTATTTAGCCATTGTAGAAGGGACATTGTTTTATTTGATGCGCAGATGGAATCCGATTTCGAATGATTCTATATCCTGGAAACGCACTAAAATTCCCCCCTTATCCGATTCTTACTTTCCACTCTTTTACTTACCAGCTGTCAAGCCTTGAAATACGTAATTCATAAGTTCGACTTAATAATAGCTTCTAAACACACAAATATGGATAGAATATATTAGCGATGCTATTGTCAGTTAAAAGGAACGTGTTTTTATTTTATTTTTTTTTATTATAGGTCCTTTAAACTTGAGATATTTACAGAAAATAATGGCAGTTACGATTATTTATTATATATTTTTTTATTATAGTTGTATATTTTATATAGAGTTATTGATTTATTTATGCTCCGATGGACTTAGATCACTGGTGGCCCCTAGGTATGATTTTGCACGAGATACTAGATTAGCAACTAGGTCCCACACTTTTGCAGTGAAACAGATAAGATGTAATTTCTACTCCAACAGCTTCTTTTTTCGCACTTCCCGCCTGTGGAAATTCCTTCCATACACTTGCTTCCGCAACAGCTACAATCTCCAAAAGTTAAAATGTAAGGTCAATAGACACCTCATAACACACTAACTCGCATTCATTCTCTCAAACACTCTTTCCATCTACCCAACCCTCATCCTCGCTATCCTTACCCGTCTATCACCCTCCTTCTGACATTTCCTATATCTAACCACTCTTTCCAATCACTTTCCCCTATGTAACCCCCTAACCAATCTTTCTCATCACTTTCCCCTATGTAACCCCCTCACCACTCTTTCTCTTCACTTTCCCCTATGTAACCCCCTAACCACTCTTTCTCATCACTTTCCTCTATGTAACCCCCTAACCACTCTTTCTCATCACTTTCCCCTATGTAACCCCCTAACCACTCTTTCTCATCACTTTCCTCTATGTAACCCCCTAACCACTCTTTCTCATCACTTTCCCCTATGTAACCCCCTAACCACTCTTTCTCATCACTTTCCCCTATGTAACCCCCTAACCACTCTTTCTCATCACTTTCCCCTATGTAACCCCCTAACCACTCTTTCTCATCACTTTCCCCTATGTAACCCCCTAACCACTCTTTCTCATCACTTTCCTCTATGTAACCCCCTAACCACTCTTTCTCATCACTTTCCTCTATGTAACCCCCTAACCACTCTTTCTCATCACTTTCCCCTATGTAACCCCCTAACCACTCTTTCTCATCACTTTCCCCTATGTAACCCCCTAACCACTCTTTCTCATCACTTTCCTCTATGTAACCCCCTAACCACTATTTCTCATAACTTTCCCCTATGTAACACCCTAACCACTATTTCTCATCACTTTCCTCTATGTAACCCCCTAACCACTCTTTCTCATCACTTTCCCCTATGTAACCCCCTAACCAATCTTTCTCATCACTTTCCCCTATGTAACCCCCTAACCACTCTTTCTCATCACTTTCCTCTATGTAACCCCCTAACCACTATTTCTCATAACTTTCCCCTATGTAACACCCTAACCACTATTTCTCATCACTTTCCCCTATGTAACCCCCTAACCACTCTTTCTCTTCACTTTCCCCTATGTAACCCCCTAACCACTCTTTCTCATCACTTTCCCCTATGTAACCCTCTAACCACTCTTTCTCTTCACTTTCCCCTATGTAACCCCCTAACCACTCTTTCTCATCACTTTCCCTTATGTAACCCTCTAACCACTCTTTCTCATCACTTTCCCCTATGTAACCCCCTAACCACTCTTTCTCATCACTTTCCCCTATGTAACCCCCTAACCACTCTTTCTCATCACTTTCCCCTATGTAACCCCCTAACTAATCTTTCTCATCACTTTCCTCTATGTAACCCCTTAACCCCTCTTTCTCATCACTTTCTCCTATGTAACCCCCTACGCAATAGTGGCAGTGGAATGCCTTGCTTAGGGTTAAATGATTAAAAAATGCTAATCGCTCGTTTTTTTATATTTATTTGACATGAATATGTTATATAAATATTTTAGTTATGAAATTTTAATATTGTATATTTGTCAATTTCTTTGTATATTTGTCAATTTCTTTGTATATTTGTCAATTTCTTTGTATATTTGTCAATTTCTTTGTATATTTCACTCAACTGAATCATTCTTATTGTTTACTCATAATTTGAAATTTGTAAAACTTTATTGTATATAAAAGATAAAGAAAATGAAGGGGTAATTTTCACTTTTCTAGGAGTGGCGTTCCATATTATTACTTCTACGCTATTCCCGTCAATTTCTAATATTTATTAGAAACACTTATTTACTTAACTTTATTTCTCAAATTTATATACAGCTAAACAATTAATGGTACTGGGTATGACGGTAAACTGCACCCGGCAACAAGATTGGAAGGTTGTGAGGAGCATAGAACCACCTCTTAACTGCTATTGTTCTCAGATCCACTCTGACCAGGAGTGGTAGCACCTGTTAGGGTCCCAGCTATGGGCAAATAGTTAATCTCCAAACCGGGTTTAAAACACTATGAAAGTATAAAAATACACTTTTATTGAAATGTAGACATACAAATATAATTTTATAGAAAAATATACATTTTTGAAGGAAATATATTACCAAAAATACATTTTTAAAGAAAAAATTATGACCATAACACATTTTTCAAGGAAAAAAATTCTCAGCAAGACATTTTTTAATACAAAAGTAGAAGACATTTTCAGTTTTCTAAAATAAAAAAGAAAAAAACAAAAAGTTTTCATTAAAATCTTACTAAATCAATCTTCTCACTATCACCGAACATAAAAAATACCTTAAAACCCCACCTTTTTGGCATTAAATGACCCACAGAGGTTGATATGCCGTTAAACAAAACACATATTCAAACATTTAATGTTATAACAACAACAACAACAACAATAATGATAATAATAATAATAATAACAGCCATACATCGTGATCAAAGACCACAAAGACAGAATGTGCTTTCCTATTGGTATGAGGGTCTCCACAGATTATACTGTATTTTTCAAAATACTATCAAAATACAAAGGCCTTGAAATAGAAATCTTAAAAATGTAGCACATGAAGACATTAGTAATTCTAGTTGTAGCTGGAGCACTCGGATTGATTGAAAAATGGTTAGATAAACACATTCAAAGAAATCCTGGTAGACTATGCCTTAAAGAAATACTCACAAGCACAACGGACACATCATGAAGAGCTTTATGTAAAATGTATGTGATTTTAGATTGTTACAAAAATGATCAGTGGAAAATGTCATAAAGCCATTTCTGACCTTAAGTCTCTGATTGGGAACCGGAAGGAAATGTGTATAAAATAGAAACCAAAGGGAATAATAATAATAATAATAATAATAATAATAATAATAATAATAATAAACATCACCCAGCACCGGTTACAGAAATAGAAGATGTAACCATTCTATGGGATTACACCATCTACACAGACAGAAAAATTGAAGCAAACAGGCCAGACATTATTGTTAAAAACCAGAAGGAGAAAACTTGTCTATTAATTGATATGGCTTGTCCAGCGGATTGTAACATAGCAATCAAGGAATTTGAAAAACTGTCAAAATATAAAGACCTGGAAATTGAAATAGAAAAAATGTGGAAATTGAAAACAAGAGTTGTGCCAGTGATAGTAGGTGCACTTGGAATGATAAAAAATGGAACAAAACAACACATTGAAAGAATCCCTGGAAACCCCAGCTTAAGAGATATACAAAAAATTGTCTTAAGTACAGCCCACACACTAAGGAAAACTTTATCTATGTAATGCTGGAGATGATAGGGAAGATAGAAAAACATGAAATGGAGCCATAACAACACGCCACTACCTGCCTTAGGTCTCCCCGCAGACTTGGTTGGTAGTGAGACCAAAGCAGAAATCGAAATATGATGAAAAATGACATAATAATAATAATAATAATAAATAATAATATTAATAATAATAAAAAAACGCGTTGAAATAATCTCTGGAAACCCTAACTTAAGAGATATACAAAAATGTTCTTGTTAAGTACAGCCCACACACCAAGCAGAACTTTGTCTATGTAACGCTAGGAGTGTTAGGGATATATGAACAACATGAAATGGAGCCATAACAACACACCACGACCTGCCTAAGGTCTTCCTGCTGACTTGGTAGGTAGTGCGACCATAACAGTAATCGATTTATAATGAAAGATGACATAATAATAATGGAATGTATAAGTGTGGTGAAGTAGGTATCAACAGAAGAAGATTTCAAGCTCTTCTTTACTATTTCGTATATTTCTAAGAAAATTGACCAATGAACTTAGGACGATATATATATATTTTTTTTATAAGCGTTTCACCCCGAGCAAGGCATGTCATTGCCACTACTGTGCAGGGGGCTACGTAGAGTGGAGAAAGGCTGATTTAATATAGGAAATGACAGAGGGTTGGTGATAGGCAGGGTAAGGATACCGAGAATGAGGGTTGGGTAGATGAGAGTGTTGTGAGAAAAAATAACCCATCTATTTTCTATCGTGGAGGCAGTTCTCTATTGAAAACAGTAAAGTGTTTCAGCGATGACATCGCAATAATATTCGTTTTGGATAAATGTACTGAAGTTACAGTTTTACAAGGAACATAACAACAATTATCCTCTTATAGCAAAGGCCTTGATTTAAAGATTTAAAGCAAGAAGCTCATAAGTACCTCGGTGTAAATGAAGGTGAAGGAATTCACCATGAAAATGAAATAAATAGTACGAAATGTGTACTATAGAAGGGTTCGACTGATATTAAAACTGAAGTGAATTCTATGTAATGCTGGAGATGATAGGGAAGATAGAAAAACATGAAATGGAGCCATAACAACACGCCACTACCTGCCTTAGGTCTCCCCGCAGACTTGGTTGGTAGTGAGACCAAAGCAGAAATCGAAATATGATGAAAAATGACATAATAATAATAATAATAATAAATAATAATATTAATAATAATAAAAAAACGCGTTGAAATAATCTCTGGAAACCCTAACTTAAGAGATATACAAAAATGTTCTTGTTAAGTACAGCCCACACACCAAGCAGAACTTTGTCTATGTAACGCTAGGAGTGTTAGGGATATATGAACAACATGAAATGGAGCCATAACAACACACCACGACCTGCCTAAGGTCTTCCTGCTGACTTGGTAGGTAGTGCGACCATAACAGTAATCGATTTATAATGAAAGATGACATAATAATAATGGAATGTATAAGTGTGGTGAAGTAGGTATCAACAGAAGAAGATTTCAAGCTCTTCTTTACTATTTCGTATATTTCTAAGAAAATTGACCAATGAACTTAGGACGATATATATATATTTTTTTTATAAGCGTTTCACCCCGAGCAAGGCATGTCATTGCCACTACTGTGCAGGGGGCTACGTAGAGTGGAGAAAGGCTGATTTAATATAGGAAATGACAGAGGGTTGGTGATAGGCGGGTAAGGATACCGAGAATGAGGGTTGGGTAGATGAGAGTGTTGTGAGAAAAAATAACCCATCTATTTTCTATCGTGGAGGCAGTTCTCTATTGAAAACAGTAAAGTGTTTCAGCGATGACATCGCAATAATATTCGTTTTGGATAAATGTACTGAAGTTACAGTTTTACAAGGAACATAACAACAATTATCCTCTTATAGCAAAGGCCTTGATTTAAAGATTTAAAGCAAGAAGCTCATAAGTACCTCGGTGTAAATGAAGGTGAAGGAATTCACCATGAAAATGAAATAAATAGTACGAAATGTGTACTATAGAAGGGTTCGACTGATATTAAAACTGAAGTGAATTCTAAGAAGAGATTTATGGCCATTAAGAACCTTGACATCCCAGTGATTTAAATATCTTGAACTGGCTCGAAATATAAGTTGAATATATAAATATATTTTAAATATAAATATAATCTAAATATCTAACTGACATTAAATATATATTTAAATAACTTGAACTGACTCTAAATGACATCTTATTAATAAATTCGAAGACAAGAAAGCTTCTTCCTAAGCATAAAATGCATCATGCAAAGTCTGATGTAGACCGTCTATCCATACCCTGTAAAGAAGGGGAAACAAGTCTTATTCAGCTAGAATTGTCATAAAAGACAATAACTATTGGCTTACTAGCGTACATGTAAATAAAAACGAACTGGATGATACAATTAGTCAAACGATACCGAAAGGGAAAGAGAAATATTCGCGAAAAAAAGTTATAAATACAGACAAAATTTACATTTAGTAGATTCTGTAGAAAACTAAAACAGAACCAAGTTTTATGTAGCTTTTTCAACAGTAAAATAATGATTTCTGGCTACCGGTCTAGCATTACACTCAAATTCATGAAGTCAAGTACCAAGAAAGAGAGCACCTGCTATGCATTATTAAACGGATTGTAATGTCGCTGTGAATAAGACGTTAGTTTATCTAATCTAAACTTATTTATAAATGGAACTTTGTCTGTGTGTGTGTGTGTGTGTGTGTGTGTGTGTCCGTTACCTATAGACTCCGAAAAGGCCGAACCGATTTTCTTGAAAATTTACACAGTTGTACTATAAGCGTCTGCGAGTGTTCTTAGCTAGGTTTTGTGTCGAGGTACCGCCGATAAATATCGAAAATCAATAATAAAAAAAATCGGGTTATAGAAGGAGTGGTCCGATTTTAATCAAATTTGATACACTCATAGACAAAGACATAAGAAACGATATTCAGAAGTTTTAAGGTTGCAGTTCTTACAATAGTACAGAAAATCGATAATATATATATATATATATATATATATATATATATATTAAAAAAGGATTAATTCAAAGATGTTGAATGGCCATTTCGATATGACGATCCCCACGGGGAGCGACACATCACCTCAGCAACAGAAAAAAACCTTTCAGAAACATATATATATATATATATATAAAAGGCAAGGTGTTTGTGTGTGTGTCTGCTTATCTGTCTGTATGTCTGTATTTTTTCAGCACTTTTATTTTAGTTTTTGCTTCGGGTTTGGCTCAAAGTAGATATAATTGTAGTTCTTAGTCTCACCCATGATACCATTTATTCAGAGGACTTATTTAGCCTTCAAAATTCAGTTTACGACAAATAAAACTTATTTGATATCGATACCAGGAAATCAAAATTTGACTTACACCCATTCATTTTTCTTTCAGTCTACGGTTTCGCTTTTACTGGAAACAACTATTGCTTTTAGTCTTTCGTGCCAACGTCCAAAGAGTCTGAGCTCCAGGATCATGGATTAGTTTTAAAGCATTCATTACACCCGAGCAACGCCGGGCTATACTGCTAGTCATCATATATATTCAGAGTACGTTAGATCTCAGCTTTCCACAACCTTCATTTTTGTTTAACGTTAATCCTTATTTTAACGTTAATCCTTATTTTCTTTCAGTTTTTTTAACAAAAATGGATTATTAAGGCATTAATTATTGTCCTAATTCCTGTGAACTGAAATTGTTTTTAATTTTGCCGAAATTTGCTAAAATATAAATTTAAGCAAAATATTCTAAAATAAAATACATAGTCTTCAAATACTTTCGCCTACCACAAGAAATATTTCTGCAGGTAAAGAAGAACCATTGCTAAAATAAAAGTTGGAAGTTATGTATATATAATTCCAGTGGCCAGCTATGATTTCATTTCAGTAAGTTTTACCATGTACATTGCATGATAGTGCACGAAGTAGAGGTTTATAAAAAGGGGTAGTTTCTCAAGATTGCAAACGAAGATATTGGTTAACCCTAGACTTGAACAGATTGTAGTGAACAGGGATGACCTCCTTTTGAGAGTCTATTCCACAGAGCAGTAGATCATGGGAAAAAGCTGTTTCGGTGGAACGTTTCGTTGCTAGAATATGGAATTAGTGTGGGTGGTTAGCTACAATGTAAGAGGCAACGCAGATCCTAGTCATTAAGTTTTTAAGTGGTGTTTGACAAAGGCAAATTCATGATTTAAATTCTCCAATGAGCCATGCTTTTTAACTAATATAAATGTGAGTAGGATGACATTTTAATTTCTCCAAATTTCATAAAACCAAGTGGGGGTAACAGATGTATATAAAGTTAAAAATGTGGAAATTAGTTCTGGAAATTTAATTAAAATACGACGATTATATAATTTTTGAAAATGTTCCAAAGCAATGGTTTCTAACGCCAATAAGATGCTAAAATCCCTATACTGGTCTTTGGAGGTACCAACTACTTTGGTGGAACCACTTAAAGACGAGAGCCATATTAAGATGCAGTTTGTATGAATAGAACAACATAACAGTTAAATCTAGACTTGAACAGATTCAGATTGTAGTTATAAGGGAAGACATCAATTTGGGTGACTGTTCCACTGAGAAGTCAAAGCACTTGAAGAAGAGGGGTAGGGTTAGGAGGTAGTTATTATGGAGAGAAGATATCAATAACTCTAGCAGAACCACTAGAAGAGGAGGGTTATATTAGGAGGTAGTTTTTATGAATAGGAGATTATAACGGTTATCTAGACATTCAGTCAGTTAAGTGCCATACGTGATACACACTTGGGCGATCATGTCTCGAAAGAGACATGACTGACTAGGCAGAAGATTATCCCACAGTAGATTGCCATTGCTTTCTGCGGTAGACTGGTTGCCGACCAAGGCTATAGAACCCAAGCTGTCCTGTTATTTAACCCATATCTGGAAGGAATAGACGGATTAATACCTTTCCCAAGGGTATTTGCGCGTAAGTGAATGCAATGAATTCGGCTGGAATTCGAACTCGGCTCCCCGATTTCTCGTTCCGAGCCGATATCCAATGCACCACATCTAGACATTATGACGGTTAAATCTAGATTTGAGCAGATTAAGATTGAAGTGATCAGTGAAGACACCTTCTTGGGAGTGTTCAACAGAGCAGTGGAACCACCTGAAGAATAGGGCTATCTTAGGAGGTAGTTTGCATGAAAAGGAGAATATAACGGTTAAATCTGGATTTGAGCAGATTAAGATTGAAGTGATCTGGGATGACACTTTCTTTGGAGTCTCTTCTTCAGAGCAGTAGATCCACTTAGAGAGGAGGGTTATGTTAGGAGGTAATTTGTGTGAATAAGAGAATATAATGTTTAAATCTAGACTTGAGCAGATTGAGATTGAAGTGATAAGAGAAAACACCTTCCTGGGAGTCTTTTCCACTGAGTAGTAGATTATAGGGGAAAGAACTATTTAAGTAGAACTTCTTGCAGAAGAAATATGGAGGAGATCGGGTGGTTTGCTAAAAGGTAAGTGTCATGGTGGTTTCTAGCCGTGAAGGTGTGATCGGCTTGAACGAAGGCATATTGTTCGTACGAGCACTTTCCATGGAAATAAAAATTGAGTCTTGAGAGCCGCACCACATCCCGCCTGTGATAAAAAGGGTGGAAATAAGTTTTTACCCATACGAACACGGAGACACTTTTAAACCCTTAGAAACTTACCCACGTATAAAGAGTTCGATCTCAGTCCGCAGTCAAAGTAATTATTATAGTATTTGTTCCTGTAGTTCGGAATTTGCTCTGTCATTCGTAATCATCACAGTAACTTTTTTACGTAATGGTAATGTATTTGTATCCTCTCTACTATAATAAAGACCCTTTTGTTTATATATATATATTGATTGATTGTCTAATACTTAGTTTTTGGTCCTATTTGTATTAAAACGTGTTCTATACAATTATATTGTAGAACTTTGGAATATTTCTCATTTATAAACGAGTTATTTCGCTACCTTGGTTTCTACCATGACTGGTATCTTCAGACGATTTTTAATAAATTCAAAAAGTTATTAAAAATCGCCTGAAGACACCAGTCATTGTAGAAACCAAGGTAGAGAAATAACTCGTTTAAAAAATAAATAAATAAATAAATAAATATATATATATATATATATATATATATATATATATATATATATATATATATAAACAAAAGGGTGTGCGTTGTGGTGCGGTGGATGTCGGCTTGGAGGGGGAAATCGGTGATCCGAGTTCCAATTTCAGTCGAGCACACTACATTCACTTGCGCACTAGTACCCTTGGGAAAGGTATTGATCCGTCCGTTCCCTCCAATTATGAGTTAAATAATTGAGGTCTGCTGTTCATGCGATCTGTGGCAGATTTCTGCACCGATTGTTTGTTATCAGCAGTTCCAAAAAGTGTTAGACCCTCATACATCGAAATCGAAATGAGTTCATTCTCTTTACTACAAGTTATTAACATTTACTACGTTATAAAAGCTCTTGCCGCCTGTTTGCTCTTTAACAGTGACATTATTTTTTTTTTGCAATAATTAAGTTGTCAAGTATATATATATTATAGTAAAGACCGTTGTGTATTTATTTGTATATATATATATGTATTATATTTACGCTCTCACACCCTAATTGCGCACTCTGGAAGTGTGAGAGACTTTGTAAACAGTAGCTACTCCGGCATATACGCATCGCTCATCCAACAATAAATTGGATCACTCTAGCTATTGGCCATGTTTATACGCGCTAAAAAAGCCTGCTTTCTTCTAGCGAACGCTCGTGGCCTAGGGGTAGAATCTCCGACTGACGATTTCGATCCTGGGTTAGATAGCGGCCGGAGTCTAAGCCGTACTGATGAGCTGTGATACAGCGAAACAAATCTGTCTGCGGATGACTATAGTATATATATATATATATATTGTTATCCGCAGACAGACCAGTTTCGCTGTATCACAGCTCATCTGTACGGTTAGACATCCGATTCTTTCTAGCCAGGATTTTTCTTATGTCTTAATATAATATACTCAGTAGTAGGTACATTAATGTATATGTTGGCGTCATTGTAGAAAGTATATAGATATAAATATTTTGTTTTCATTGCATTTTTTGACGACACAAGCCCACTCGTACTATAATAATTCCATCAGAAATTTTACAATTTTTAAATTTGCAGTACAGCTATATACGGGATATAATATATTGTTAATCTGTAGAATTGAATAATTACAATGTTGCATTTTTGCATATAAGTAATAAACCCATCTGTATAAATTGAAAAGATAAGCAGAAGAACGAATGTTTTTTATCTCAATATTTTAGACTGCCTTTTCCGAAAACTATCGCAAGTATACAAGTATTTCTAAAAAACGAAAATACAGGTTCAAATATTTCGTGGCACATTTGCGATAGCAGACCACAAAGTTTAAACGGGCAGCCATAAACTGTCACAGTTGCTAAAAATAGACTTGGTCCTCGGCATGACGGTAAACTGCATCCGGCAGCAAGGCCCCTCATTGGGAGTTTGTGAGGAGCATGGAACAACCTCTTAATTGCTGTTGTTCCCAGGTTCACACTGACCCTGGGGTGGTACCACTTGTTAGGGTCCCAGCTATGGGCAAATAGTTAACCCCCAAACTGGGGTCAAAATACTATGAAAGTATAAAAATAAACTTTTATAGAAATATATACATAAAATTTATTCATTTTAAGGAAAAATATTACCAATAATACATTTTTGAAAAATAACAATTGTTACCATGACACATTTTTGAAAGGAAATAATATACTCAGCAAAACATTTTTGAATAAAAAACTAGTAGACATTTTCAGTTTTCTAAATTAAAAAAAAATAAAAACCAAAAAAGAATTCATAAAAATTGGACTAAATGAACCTTCTGACTATAATTGGACATTAATAAAAAATATACCTTAAACCCCCACTATTTTGGCTTTTAATAACCCACAGAGGTTGATATACCGTAAAACAAAACTCAAACTGAAACAAATAAATTTTATTTTCATTAGTTCTCCATCTTGACTTTTAAACATAAAGGACAACCAAAGAATGACAAACACTGAAAACAAAAGGAAAAAAAGAAAATGAAAATGACGAAAGTAAAATGATGGAGCCTCAAGCGAGTAAAGGTTGAAATTTGTTTTAATTAATTAAGAGTTTCAAAAAATACGAGTCACGAGTAAATGAGGAAACAGTAAAATGTAAAAAAACACGTATAGTAGGCGCTCCACAACTTTGTTGCTGAAAAAAATCGCAAAAACTATTGAATCAGGCAAACGCACCCCCTAGTGTGGAGGCGTATTAGGGTTGTAACCATTCTCTAGTAATAATAAAAAAAACCCGTAAATATATATATATATATTAAAATTTGTGTATTTAGGCAGCAAATTTTCTTTTAGACTCGTCAGATTAAATGAATTGCAAATATTGTGTCTGCTTATTTTTAATAAAATCCGTTCATACTCACGGATAACCTTTCGCGTATTATAATTGAAAAATGTCAGAAATGATCTGTAACGTTGACAAATGTTATTATCATTCATTTCGCAATGTACCTAAGTACGTTCAATCTCCTACAATCTGAAAAAATGTTACTGCTCATACATATATATATATATATATATATATATAACAAAAAAGTGGAAGAACACGTAGATTAAAACCCACTATTCAAGCGTTTACTTTTATAAAGAGTGCTTGATACGGTGTAGAACTTAATATTGTAATGTTGTTATCACAATGGTTTATAAAAGCACAATATAGCTACACAAATTTTTCATGTTTCAGAACAATAATGTTCTTCATCAGGTGATATCTTAACATAAATGGTGAAAATGATTTATTTTTAAAATATAAGATGAGTTCATGGTTATTTAGAAAATTAGGGAGTGGTAGCTGGAGGAAATGCTTTAGGTGTGTCAGCATTGTTCAATCAAAACTGAGATTTACGTAACAATGGAGTTTTAACATTTGGGTTAAGAAAGGGAGCAGGAATGCTTAGCGTCTACACATGTCATTTCTTAATTTTGTCTGGATAAGATACGGAATGAGACCTTAAATTTTTTCAATGGGTAGACAATAATTTTTAACAGGAGGTTGAAATTTTTGGGTTAATTCATGACAAAAAGTGGAAGTTTAAGGTATAATTTTACTAATGTTCAATTATGGTAAGAAGGTCTATTTAGTCCAATTGTAATTTTTTTTTGTTTATATTCTTTTTTTATTTTAGAAAACTGAAAATGTTTTCTAGTTTTGTATTCAAAAATGCTTTGCTGAGAATATTTTTTTCCTTCAAAAATGTGTCATGGGTAAAAACTGTTTTTCTTCAAAAATGTATTATTGCTAATATTTTTCATTAAAAATGTATATTTTTCTATAAAAGTTTATTTTTATGTATATATTTCTATAAAAGTGTATTTTTATACTTTCATAGTGTTTTCACCCCAGTTTGGGGTTAACTATTTTGCCATAGCTGGGACCCTAACAGGTGCTACCACCACGGGGTCAGGGTGGACCTGGAAACAACAACAATTTAGAGTTGGTTCCATGCTCCTCACAAACTCCCAATCAGTGGCCTTGCTGCCGGATGAAGTTTACCGTCATGCCGAGGAACAAGTCTATTTTTAGCAACTGTGACAGTTTATGGTTGCCCGTTTAAACTTTGTGGTCTGTTATAGCAACTGTGCCACGAAATATTTGAACCTGTATTTTCGTTTTTTTAGAAATACTTGTATACTCGCGATAGTTTTCGGAAAAGGCTGTCTGAAATATTGAGATAAAAAGCATTCGTTCTTCTGCTTATTTTTTCAATTTGTACAGATGGGTTTATTATTTATATCCAAAAACGCAACTTGTGTAATTATTTAATTCTACGGATTAACAATATATTATATCCCATATACTATTAATTTTTTTTTATTGAACAATAATTTAAAAAAAAAATTAACTATTATCTCGGGAATAAAGGGGGTGTAATGTTTAGGTCAGAATTAGGATTAAATAATTATGGTAAACTTAGTTATATTGTATTAAGAACAACAATTAAATATTGTGTGGGTCATTTATTTTAGTAAAATAATTTTTTTAAAAAATTATGTTTGAGTATAATTTAGAAATGAAATTTTTTAAAAAATTAAAAATATTTTGTTTAAGTAAGGTGCATAGTAGGACCACACAATACTTAAATAGGTAAACAATTTTTAACCCTCTAGGGCCATTCGTATCATATTTGATACAGTATGAAAACAAGCCTTGAAAGAAATATTTTCCTGAAAAATTTTTTAAGAGAAATATTTTATAAATTTCAAATGAAAGCAGTACTGACTGCTCAGTCAATGAATACCAAATGTTTCCTTATAGGGAAATACCAAATGTTTCCCTATAGGGAAATACTGTATCAAATATGATACGAATGGCCCTAGAGGGTTAACAGCAGATTGTATTTTTTTAAAATTACTTCATAAGTAAAGGGGAAGGAATGTTTATTAGAATTAGGATTAAATAATGATGGTATATTAAAGTATATTGTAGTTTAGAAAACAAATTAAGACTTGTATGGGTAATTTATTTTAGTAAAATAATATTTAATTTTTAAGTTAAGAACATAAGTTTTAAATGAAACATTGCAGTTCTGTTTTTTAATTTAAAATAGAATTACTTTGTCTGGGTAGGTACATTGTGGGAATATATACTATTTAAATGGGTACACTGCAATCTTTAACAGCATGCTGAACTTCAGGGTCGTTTTTTTTACCTTACTCAAACAAAATAATTTTCTTTAAAATTTAATTAATTAATATGTTTCATTTATAACTTATACTCCAACATAATTTAAAATCTTAAAATTATTTTACTAAAATAAATGACCCGCACAATACTTAATTGTTGTCCTTAATCGAATATGAATGAGTATGCCATAACCATTTATTCCTAATTCTGACCTAAACATTCCAGCCCGTTTATTCATGCAATAGTAGTTAAAATGAAATAAAATAAAATAATCTATTGTTCAATAAAAAACTTAAAATTCAACCTACAGTTAAAATAATTGTCTACCGATTTGAACACGAAGTATTCCTGCATCACACTTGTATAAACCATTGTAATAACAAAGTTACAATATATATATGTCATGAATTATTTTGGGCATTATTTTACCGATACTCGTATTTAAGTAGATATTCTGTTTTTAATTAAACAGTATTTTATATTTATATCTACCGGCATGATTATTTCACGATAAATTTTTATGACGAAAATGTGTGCTATCCAGCAGGATTCGAACCTGCGACCCCTATTTACATAGGGGAAGCTACAATTTGATCTGGTAGTGTATTAACCACTCGACCATGAATAGCCTCTTGCTCAGGCGAGGTTTTTATCATGCTTATATAACACAATTTTCGATCCATCGTAAACAAACCATGTAAACATGTTACGGAAATTAACGAAATTTAACGAAACTTGGTTATAAGCAACCGACAATTTGTAATGAATTATTTTGGACATTATTAATTGTCGGTTGCTTCGTTAAATTTCGTTAATTTCCGTAACATGTTTACATATATATATATATATATATATATATATATATATATATATAAATGGGAAATCCATTCGTAGGTTGCCATTACTTTCTGCGGTAGATTCGTTGCCAACCAAAGATACAGAACCGAATCTGTTCTAATATTTAACTCATAGCCGGGGGGCTAGAGATAGGTTAATAGCTTTCCCAAAAGTATTTGTAAGTGAATGCAACGAATTCAATTGGAATTCGAATTCAGCTCTCCAATCCTTAGTTCCGAGCCAATAACCACTGTCCAACAACGCACAGCCGCATATATAATCAAGAAACAAAAGTTAGATATTTTTATAAATCCATTGGTAATATCATATTTCGACGCTCCCACCGCATGTCAGCCCAAATTCACGCAACAATGAATGCTTCAAATTCATCTAGACAAAGTCATGTGAAATAGAAAAAGGAAAAAAGAAAAGGAAGAGAAAAGAGAAAGAAAACGTGAAGAAATGAAGGGGAAAGGGGTGATTTAACTTAACGAATTAAATTTAACAATAAATTTTAACATCGAGTTCTCTTTGGAGTTAGTTTCCATTGAAAATTACTTTACTAAATATCAAGGAGTCTACTTTATATATATCTATAGTCATCCGCAGACAGATCTGTTTCGCTGTATCACAGCTCATCAGTACGGTTAGACTCCGATTGCTTTTAACTCAGGATTAAAACCCGACCGAAGTGGCGTCAGTCGGCGATTCTACCTCTGGGCTATGGGCGATCGGTAGAAGGGAGACTTTTTAGCATGTATATTATCATTATACACGCCCAATAGCCAGAGCGCTCTAATTTATTGGTGAATGAGCGATATATATATATATGTATGTGTGTGTGTGTGTGTGTGTGGATTGATGACTGTCTAAGTCTAATTTATTGTAAGTCGTACTTTACTTTAAAAGTGTGTCAGAACTTAATTCATAAACATGGTCAGTACCTAATTGATGATAAGAGATGGCTTATTCAGTGTGATTATATGTTAGCTTCTCAGAAGAAATAAATACGATATTAACAAACTCGGAGTTGTATTTTCGTCTGTCTTACAACGGTGTAAATGTCTACCAACGTAATATTCGTCGAATGTGAACATGTCATATACGAAGTGTTTTTTGATGGAAAATCACTCATGCGTAAAACATGACATACAAATATTACAAAGTCTGTTTTTTATATATATGTATATGCATATATATTTATATGTGTGCGTGTGTGTATGTTTCTGCATATTGAATAACTAGCAGTATAGCCCGGCGTTGCTCGGGTGTAATGAAAGCTTTAAAACTAATCCATGGTCCTGATTCTTTGAACGTTGGCACGAAAGACTAAAAAGCAATAGTTATTTCCAGTTAAAGAGAAACCGTATACTGAAAGAAAAATGAATGGATGTAAATTTTGATTTCCTGGTATCGATATCAAATAAGATTTTTTCGTCGTTGCCTTTTATATATATATATATATATATATATATATATATATATATTATCGATTTTCTGCATTATTGTAAGAAGTGCAACGTGGAAACTTCTGAATATCGTTTCTTATGTCTTTGTCTATGAGTGTATCAAATTTGATTAAAATCGGACCACTCCTTCTATAACCCGATTTTTTCGATTATCGATTATCGATGTTTATTGGGGGCTACCTCTACACAAGAACCAGCTAAGAACACTCGCAGACGCTTATAGTACAACTGTATACATTTTCAAGAAAATCCGCTCAGTCTTTTCAGAGTCTATAGGTAATGGACACACACACACGCGCACGCATACACACACACACACACAGACAAAATTCCATTTATAAATGTGTTTAGATTAGATAAAAGAAGTCTGTTCTCTGTGTAAGGCCAGGAAGGTTTTCCCGTCTGAAACCATCCTGCACATATATAAATCTGCTATCCGCCCCAGCATTAAATACTTCACACGCACACAGACACACACACAGACACACACACAGACACACACACACACACACACACACACACACACACACACACACACACACACAATGTACCATTTGTAAATAAGTTTAGATATTAATAGTGTTTCTTAATTTTGTCTCTTTTTTATAATCATATAAATATTATATATATACACTCACAGGATTCCAAGTCAAGCGAGACAGAGGGCGAATAACTTAAGTAATGAGTTAGTGAAAATGACTAATGTTAATTAAATAAATGGTTAGTGTAAATGGTAAGTGTAACTTGTAGATGTTAATAGCTAGTGTTAATTAAATGTTTTGTATAATGGGTTAGTAAAATAGTGTTAACAAGTTAAATTGTGTAAAAGGGCAAATAGTGTCAATTAAATGGTTAGTGTAAATAATTAGTGTTAATTAAATGATTAGTGTAAATGCTTAGTGTAACGAGTGCAAATGGTTATGCTTAACTAAATTGTTAGTGTAGATAGCAAAACTTTGATTTTGAGAGATAGCAAAATGTCAGCCAGTCAAGTGCCATACTTGATACACGCTTAGGCGATCATGTCTTGAAAGAGACATGACTGTCTGAGCAGAAGATTATTCCGTAGTAGGTTGCCATTACTTTCTGCGGTAGACTGGTTGGCAGCCAAGGCTATAGAACCCAATCTATCCTGTTATTTAACCTATAACGATGGAAGAGATGGATTAATACCTTTCCCAATGTATTTGCGCCTAGCTGAATGCAATGAATTCAACTGGAATTCGAAATCGGCTCACCGATTTCTCGTTCCGAGCCGATATCCATTGCACTACAGCGCGCATCCACAACAGCTACAACAGATAAAAAATTGTGGGGATTCGTGCTTGCCGAACGTGCTGAGGGGACATTGCAAACATATGTAGGAAAACCTGAAGATGTGTACCATGTTCGAATTTTTTAATTATGGTGGCATGGACGCCATTTTTGCTTCGCGTCTGTAACTCGCACCACCGTTATGCACTAGTACATAAATATATCCTGTTCTCAGTTGAAGGATAGTTACAGGATTGCATCTCGACAACATATCCACTCATGGGACCAACGAACGAAATTCCACAATTGATTTTAATAATCTTTTATCGTCTGTTAGCTTTTTATGTCAAGTACACTTGATTAAAATTTCCCTAAAGAGAAGAGGTCAGATTAGAATTACTGAATGCACAGATGTTCCCGAGAGGTAGAAATCGGATTGTTCTTTACTTACTTCAATCACATTTCTTGAGGCAGAATTGCAGTCGGTAATAAAAGCAGATAGGAAGAAAGGGGGAAAGATATAGAGTTAAGAAAACCTCAACATGCAATGACTTCTATTAATTGTGCTTCGTGATATACAGGAAATAAGAGAGAGGCTTGTGAAAGAGGTAGAAATAAAGAAAAAAAATAAGAGAAATCATATCGACAGGCAAGCAACGCTAATTATAAAATACTGGTTTTTAATTAGTATTTCTTTGGTATTTTTTAATGAGTAAATAATTATTTGGATTAATTTGCTATAAGCAATTTTAATTATTTGTTATTTTTTAAATAAATTTCTTCTCTTGAGGATTTTTTTGTGGTGGGGGAGTAATTTATTTTAACTAAAATTTACATGCTATTATGTTTTTTTAACGAATATTTAACATTTAAATATTTTGATAAATTTTTGTTTTAAGTAATTTTTATCAAATGTTAATTTCTTTAGTTTTGAATTTTTTTAGAATATCAATCAATATCCCGAATAATTCTTACAGCAGTTTAGAATTTTTTTTTGTAAATAGTTTAAGACATTTTAATCATTCTATTAGTCGCCCGGTTCACACTCCACCCACGTCTATTGAACAGGTGAAGAGGCTCATCCCTTGTTCCCTGTTTAGGATGTGGTTTCCGGCTTTCTCTTTTCCAATCTTTTTACTCTTAAGTAGCCCCCTGCGCATCAGTGGCATTACCGCCTTGCTTGGGGTGATATGATTAAAAAAAAAATATTTCGTTAAGGAAAATAAGAATAAAGATATAAAACAAAGACCAAATAAATAGGATATGATAAAGAAGTTAAAAGGAGAAGAAGAGAAAGAAAAATATGTTAAACCGTTTTATTAATATATATATATATATATATATATATATATATATATATATATTGGTTTGTTTTTTTCTCTTCCGCCATAAATACCCTGTCTTGAATGTAGAAAGTTCAGTACAATCGAGCATACCCGACCTATATCATCGATTAGCCCAAGTGAAGTCTTGATTGTTTACTGTTTTCAAGGGGAATTTATATCATGCACGTCCTAAAGCTAGAAGCAATTTTTTTTTAGTCTGGATGGAGGCCGAATACTGATCATATTCGGTCGGGTTGCCTATCGAAGAAATCTGTTGTTTATTTAGACCCGAAACTTCTCGTGACATAGAAGCAACAACACTGATGACGCACCTAGATTCGACACTTAAAGGTGTATTCTTAATAATAATAATAATAAAAAAAAGTGTGTTCTATACTAAAAGGCCAGAACTGGTGGCATATTTTAAAATATTAGAATTTCAGGAAATTTATGTGAAATTTTAAAGTAAAACAGAAGACTTAATAAACGTCTTTTTCATTTATTTTTTAGAATATAAAATATTATATTATTTACATTGCTCGGATTATTGTCCTTATCTTTATTGCCGTATTTACGACGTTTCAAGCGTTGTACGCTCCTACCTTCTTCAGGTTCTAGGAATTTCGAACTGAACCCTTTATTTCGATTATTGGGGAATATATTTCTCCTTCCATATGCGATGCCACTTCCAGTAGACATGTAGTTATCTCCCTTTAACTTAACTCTCTAAGTTATTTCTTTACCACTGCTGTAGACTTGTACTACACTTTGAGTCAACTCAACGGAACTAACCAACGCCTGTATTCATTGGGCCATGAGGCAACGTGCATGGAATGAGAACGATACAGCCTAGTGATCAAAATGAAGGCTTCAGTTCGAAATTTCTAGTACTTACAAAGGCCAGAGCATACAACGGCCAAAATGTCGTAGAAATGGCAATAAATATTAGGACAACAGCCGTCGTGTAATTATTTGTATATATACATTACCGGCCATAATTATTAGTTAACCCCAGTTTTTTAAAAGCAATGATGTATATCATACTAATTTTAGTATTTATTGCCAAGTGGATAATTATAAATGTAAATAAAATTGTTCTTTTGTCATTATTACTTTGCAAAATTTTGCAAGGTAAGGAAGCATAGATGAACTCTTCCGGATCATCCTAAATTTTCTTCATTCTTTCATTGATGAAACTGCTATATAGGTAATTATTAAATATTTATAAATCCATTTGATGCACATGTTACTGTGCAGTATTAACAAAAGAACTATTTCATTTTTATTTACAATTATTCACCTGGCAATAAATACTATGAAATGCATCATTTTTTATAACACTGTGGTGGCCTAATAATTATGGTTGGTAGTATATATATATAAACAAATAATTACTGCAATACAGAATATATATATATATATATATATATATATATATATAGTCATCCGCAGACAGATCTGTTTCGCTGTATCACAGCTCATCAGTACGGTTAGACTCCGACTGCTTTTAACCCAAAATTGAAACCCGACCGAAGTGGCGTCAGTCGGCGATTCTATCTCTGGGCCTTGGGCGCTCGCTAGAAGAAGGCAGACTTTTTAGCATGTATATTATCATTATACACACCCAATAGCCAGAGTGCTCTAATTCATTAGTGAATGAATGACCTTGCCACGTATTTGGTCTTTAACAATGCTTATTATTATATATCTTTGCAATAATTATGCCTTCGAGTAGTGAAGAATATATATATATATATATACATACTTCACTACTCGATGATATAATTAATATAACACGCGGCAAGGGCTTTCATAAGTAGTAGTAAAGATTAATAAGAAAAAGATATATATCTTAGTCGTACTTTATCATAATGATTAGATTATCAGATTAAAAATGCCCAGAATGACTCATCCTGAATCCGGTATATATAATATAAACTGTTACTAGTGTTCTTTGCAATACATTCGTGAATAATGCAGAAATTAAAAATAAAACATATTTCTGATGCTAAGAGGGTACTACTACGTAGTAATTTTACAACTGCATTAGTTACAGACAGAAATAATTTCAATAATGTAATATTTATTAAAAAGAAAATGAGTTAAATGAACAGTTCATGAGAGCGCAATTACCGAGCCCTCCCAAAAGGTAATCATAGGCTGCAATAACGTTTTTTTAGTGACTTTTACTCAATATAATCACTAACGTTTTAACGATATTATCACCTTATTGAGTGAAATTTTAAGAAACATTATATGAACAGAAATATGGTTACATTCAAGGACGAAGAACTGAGAGAGTTTTAACAGAGAATACCGTTGAAGTCAGTGGAGGCATAATATTATAATGGTTAGTAACGAATTATAATAGATAGATAGATAGATAGATAGATAGATAGATAGATAGATATGAACAGACTGCAATAGATAGATAGATAGATAGATAGATAGATAGATAGATAGATAGATAGATAGATAGATATGAGCAGACTGCAATAGATAGATAGATAGATAGATAGATAGATAGATATGAACAGACTGCAATAGATAGATAGATAGATAGATAGATAGATAGATAGATAGATATGAACAGACTGCAATAGATAGATAGATAGATAGATAGATAGATATGAACAGACTGCAATAGATAGATAGATAGATAGATAGATAGATAGATAGATAGATAGATAGATAGATGTAAACAGACTTCTAGAGATCGAGAGAGAGAGACAGAGAGAGAGACAGATATGCACAGACTTCGAGAGATAGATAGATAGATAGATAGATAGATAGATAGATAGATAGAAACGAGTTGGCATAGAAAGAAATAAAGAAAGAAAGAAAGAAAGAAAGAAACTGGTTGGCATAGATAGAGAAATAGATAAAGAGAAGGATAAGATAGATAGATAGATAGATAGATAGATAGATAGATAGGAAGGAAGGAAGGAAGTCTCTATCCTCAATTCATGTATGTATCTTTCGGTGAGTCATTGGGCAGGAAAATATAAGAGTTTTATCAGAATTCGGTTAACAGCCTAAAAACAGTTGACATTTTCACGAGCATTGACTTTTTCTCTTGTACTCTTTTGGAATTTATTCTGCTTAGTGAGGCAGCCTATCTGAAATATTAAAAAGAATAATCCTAACATAGCATTTTTATATGCATGGAAAAAATATCTGGTCAAATCTCCCACTTCAACTCGAGCAATGAATATTTGAATATATTGCCTAAACCTTTTCCTGTCTAAGTTGTTATTTACCGTGAATTTTCAATATTTAACATTAGACATTTCGGTTCACCGCTTTAACAAATCAGCCAACGAGATTTCCTGTTTCGTTTCTTTCAGCGTTCTTAAGATTGTCGAAGGAAACACAAGGCTGAAATAGAATGATGTCGTCCACTTAAAATTATATACATATAAGTATATGGGAATGTCTATGTTTTTATGTCTGCATATATATATGTTTATCGATCTTTGCACACACACACACACACACACACACACACACACACACACACACACACACACACACACACACACACACACATATATATATATATATATGTAAAATAGATAACCTAAAGAACCAACAAACCTACCTAGGTTTCACCTAACCGGATCTTCGGGAAAGGCTGGTTTCAGGGAAGTCAGCGTTCCATGAAGATCCGGTTAGGTGAAACCTAGGTAGGTTTGTTGGTTCTTTAGGTTATATAATTTGTCTGCTCTGCTTACGTATTGAGCGCTTTTTTATTATAGATTACTCGTTTCGGTTTTTTTTCTTTGGGCTACGTACTTTGACTGATGTTCACTTGCTTAGCTCTTTCTTTTTTCATCCATTTTTTTCTTCCACATATATACTCGAGTTTTGAAACGAGTATAGTGATAAGTTTACATATATATATATATATATATATATATATATATATATATATATATATATATAGTGTATCGAGCCAGCAGATAATTTTCTAAACAGATACTGTTAAATATAAGAGACAATGAATGTTTATTATGTTTAATTTATGCCGTTCTAAACATCGTATTTTGGCTTTAGTTTCAGTTGAAATCAAAAACAAAACATGTTGGCGGAAAATTGTTTCAACACAAGATAAAATCGTCGCTGATGGTTGATATTTTTGTGTTAACGTCCTTGTAACCTCTCTGAAGATGGCTCATGTGAGCCGAAAGCTTAGAACCAACTTAATAAAAAAAAATATCAAAATGTTGGAGAGTTTTTGCTTTTGTTTTTAACTTTAATTTCAGTTAAAAACAAAAGCAAAAATACGATTTTATAACGGCTCATGATTAAGCATAATAGACATTCATTGTCTCTTATATTTAGCAATATATATATGTATATATTTTAATTTTAACGTGTTGTATATAAGCAAAGTATACACAAGCCAGTCACCGAATAAACTCAATTCATTCCTGTGGAGTAATGCATATATCGCAGAAGTGGAAACTGTTTTAAAAATTTTTTTTTCGCGTAATGAGAGCATAATGTATATATAATATATACATAATATATATATATATATATATATATATATATATATATAATTATTTGTTTGTTTGAATAATATTTTTAATGAATACTTGTACTTCAGTGGATAGTCTGTTTTTCTATAAGGAAACAGTATATATATATATATATATATATATATATATATATATATATACCGCCAAAGTATTCGAGAAATCTTGTTGGAAATTATATATACTGTGTAGAAACGCTTGTATGTTTAGGTGTATGTTGGACGGTAACGTTAATATATGTGTATATATGCGTTTGCGTCTTAATACACGTGTCGCGTGTATTAAAGTAATCGATAATTTTTCAGTATATGCGTGAGGATTATTTTGGACTTTAAAGTGTATATGTGTCTTTATGTAAAAAGGTGTGTCTATCCGAAGTTGTTCTTCAGCAAATGTTCAGAATTATACAGTTTGTCGCTACTGGGTTCTGACTTCAATGTCAGTTTATACATATATATATATATATATATATATATATATATATTATTCAAGAAGTAGTAGGAGGATTTGAACAATTATTTAATAAATCATCGAGCTTTATATACGACCTCAACAGAATGCAGAAAGCACTGGACGGCCGTTTCGTCCTATATTTGGGACTCATCAATTTGGGACTATATTTGATGAGTCCCAAATATAGGACGAAACGGCCGTCCAGTGCTTTCTGCATTCTGTTGAGGTCGAATATAAAGCTCGATGATTTATTAAATAATTGTTCAAATCCTCCTACTACTTCTTGAATTATATCTCTGTACTTCAACCAGGAAACACGCTATGGATGTAGCGGCTTGGTTGCGGAAGTCGTTGGGGAGGCACTATCCTATGGGCAAAGGAGCTTGGATTAGTTCCACCAAGGAATTCGTGAGGAGCGGCGCAATTCATCGAGCTTAATTCGTTGCCTTTCCGTCATCAGGGTCTGTGGTACAGTTGGTATGACATCAGACTCATAACAAAAATTGTCTGGGTCCGATTCCTGGTACTGGATGCGCACTGCTGATGAGTCCCAAATATAGGATGAAAGGGCCCTACAGTGCTTTCTGCATTCTGTTGAGGTCGAATATAAACCTCTGTGATTTACTTAATAATAATATATATATATATAGATTTAAATAAACATAATTTCACGTTTATATTTTTTAAATATCTGAACCTTTCGACCAACGCTTCATCAGGGACCAATCGTTGGTAACTTTAAGTCGGATTGATTAGGAAAGAATTATCAGAGATAATACTTCTTCTTCTTCTATTTGCCCTGTCCCTTCAGGACGTAGGCGATCATGGATCTCCACGTCTCCCTATCCCTTGTGGCTCTTAGTATGTTTGCTCCTGTTGCTCCTGGCAACCCCCGTTCCGTCATCCACCTGATCAGACCCTGCAAATATGTTATCCGCTGCCTTCCTCTGTCTCTCCTTCCTTCTATCTGTCCAGTCAGTATCAGGTTCTCCAGGCTCTCCTTCCTCATTGCATGTCCCAGGAAATTCAGTTGTCTCTTCCTGATGTTCAGCATCAATTTCCTTTTTATCACAGCTCATCAATACGGTTTGACATCCGATTGAGTTTACCCAGGATTAAAACCTGACTGAATTGGCGTCAGTCGGCGATTCTACCTTTGAACTATGGGCGCTCGGTAGAAGGAGGCAAACTTTTAGCCTTTCATGTATCATACGCAAGTAGTTAGGGTGCTCTAATTCATTACTGAATGAGCGATGCGTAGATGCTAGAGTAGCTATTGTTTTTTCAAAGTCTACCATTCTTCCAGAGTGCTCAGTCAAGGTGTGAGAGCATAAATAATCATCCGCATATATATATATATATATATATATATATATATATATATATATATATATATAAGCATGCGGTGTAGATATAGACGAATCCAAAGGAGTATCCTGTACATACAGTAGTAGGATAACTCTCTAAGAGAGCTCTAAATATATATGTATATAAATACATATAGAGCAAATATAAAGATTCGTGTAAAATCTTCTCTCCCATAAAGACGGAAACTGATGATGGTTCTCCTGAAATAGGCCAATACTTCCGATTTACTATGAAATAACGTGTATACCTAAATTTTTTCTTATATATATATATATAGTCTACAAAATATTTTAGTTATTCTACAATTTCATGGGTAATACATATTTCGCAGACCAAAAATTGCTACTCGCCAGACGCAAATGATACAACAGTTAATATTCAAAATCATCCAGAAAAGAATTTCATACAGACATTCACGTGCCCATAATGAGAATAGATATTTGTAACGGTAATCTACGAAAAACATTTCCTCGCCCATTCAAAAACAAAAGAAAGAAAAAGAAAAATATAGGAAACTCATAAAAAGAAAAAAAGAAAAAGTGAAAGAAGAAAAAAAAATGACAACGAACACTATAAAGGAAAGGAAGATAAAAATAACGTCTTAGATCGACACCAGCGTCTTTATATATATAAATATCTGTGTGCGTCTGTGCGTGAGTGTAAATGCTTATTTTTGTCTGTTCTTTCGTGCGTATGTGTGTACATCTGCAGGGATTCTGATATTTATCGTTCTATGTGTCTATATGTAGATTTTGCCAGGCAACATGATTTTCACTATTTTACTTAGACGCTCTGCACCTTGTGCTGTCCTAGCTACACAAAATGATTATTAAAAATAAAATAAACTCTTCTCTCATCAAAAAAAAAAAAAATTAAAAAGTGGGTGTGGCAAACTGAAAGACCTTAATTAACTGACGAAGATCGCAGAATTCTAAAACGAAGCTTTTTTTTAACAAGGTGCCCGTTTTCTGGGATCTGACATCAGCGTATGTCGCTGTTATCCTGGATCCAGACATGAAATCATGATTAAAAATACAACGCCCTACAAGTAACCAATTACATCCATCTCTTCTACTTCAATATTATTGAGAGAATTAAAATCAGGTCCTTATAGCGTCGTGGGATTTTCCTCCGTAATTTTTTTTTTAATTGTATCACCCCGAGCAAGGCGGTAACGCCACTGATGTGCAGGGGGCTAGGTAATAGTGAAAACATTGGAAAAGAGAAAGCCGGAAACCACATCCTAAACAGGGAACAAGGGATGAGCCTCTTAACCTGTTCAATAGACGTGGGTGGAGTGTGAACCGGGCGACAGATAGATCTATCTACTCCAATTGAAAAAAAAAAAGGCAAAGTGAGAAGATTGGAAAAGAGAAAGCCGGAAACCCCATCCTAAACAGGGAACAAGGGATGAGCCTCTTAACCTGTTCAATAGACGTGGGTGGAGTGTGAACCGGGCGACAGATAGATCTATCTACTCCAATTGAAAAAAAAAAGACAAAGTGAGAAGATTGGAAAAGAGAAAGCCGGAAACCCCATCCTAAACAGGGAACAAGGGATGAGCCTCTTAACCTGTTCAATAGACGTGGGTGGAGTGTGAACCGGGCGATAGATAGATCTATCTACTCCAATTGAAAAAAAAAAGACAAAGTGAGAAGATTGGAAAAGAGAAAGCCGGAAATCCCATCCTAAACAGGGAACAAGGGATGAGCCTCTTAACCTGTTCAATAGACGTGGGTGGAGTGTGAACCGGGCGACAAATAGATCTATCTACTCCAATTGAAAAAAAAAAGACAAAGTGAGAAGATTGGAAAAGAGAAAGCCGGAAATCCCATCCTAAACAGGGAACAAGGGATGAGCCTCTTAACCTGTTCAATAGACGTGGGTGGAGTGTGAACCGGGCGATAGATAGATCTATCTACTCCGATTGAAAAAAAACCCGATAGGGCAAGAAATCGAAAATGGCTGAATTCAAAGATTAACGGTCTTCGGAATTCTTTCCTTGGAAGAGGTCACTAGCAGAATAACAAAAATTTCAAACTATCTGTGAACAACATTTCTCTTTATGTTTACGAAATATCGACATTCTACATTTTAGAAAAATATATTATAACGCCGCCTGACGCACTATCGAGCACTAAATCCCGTTTAATATTCTTTTTCTGCCACGTACTTTAAACGCACACTACTCTACAAACATACATAAGACGACATACATTCTGTTACACATTAAATTTCATCCATCCTTAGAATGGCTAAAATACAGCCGAAAGCCGATAAACGAAGCCTTTGGACAATTTTTACATAATTTATGTCCACAAAAATAAATTAATAAATAAATAAAATCATAAGTTCATATGAAAAATTACATAAAACCTAGCCATAATACCTTGTTATCTTGAATGAAACCTGAATAAAAGAGAGATTGCTGCCCAAAAGTACAATATATATATACATGAGATTGTGTTCTTATATAAATAAACGAAATAAAATATTACAAAGACTTTTATGAAAATGTAAAAATCAATATATAAAATTAAATACTTTTATCAAACCACAAATAGAAACCTTTTAAGAAAATGATTTAAGTCTGGAAAGAATAAATAAATGCATGAAAAAATTTTTTTTTGGCTAAGTCAATAGAAAAATGTATGTAAACTTGTCCTTTCTGGGATCCATTTAAGATGTCGATTGCACATTGTAACCCTGAATATTCATCAATGTTATTCTTTCTTAGCTTTTTTGCTGCAGTCATCATAATTAATTTCCGAATGTCTATAACGAAAAAGCGTTGCCTTAAAAAGAGATCAATTTTAGTTTTTATCAGTGTCCGAGGAGGATGGAGATCCTGCAAATTCATATTTGCTGATTTTAACTTAGTCTGACATAAGGCAAAAGTAAGGTTAATCGAGAAAGAACATATTTAACCGAATGGATGACATTTTCATATTTATATATCAGTTACGCCTTACTTTGGTGGTCATCTTTACTGGCTCGTTCTTCATCAAAAAGGCGACTATGATCAACTTAGCTAACCACGTCCAAACAATATTGTCATCTAAATCAGTCTCACCTTACGTAGCATATATCATTGTTTCTTTGCTAAGCCTCTACAGTTTCTACCTTTCTAGGACACTTCTGATTTTTTTCTAGCTATTTTTCACCCGAAAGGATTTCTTACGAGAGGGCCCGTACTGTCAAACATGAGAGAAAATATTTATATCTATATGCCATATAAAATAACGGCAACATATACATTTATGTTCCTAGTTTTTTTTGTTTTTTTTAATCATCTCACCCCAAGCAAGGCATTCCACTGCCACTATTGCGCATGGGGCTACATAGGGGAAGGTAAAGAGAAGGAGTGGTTATACATAGGGAATGTCAGGAGGAAGGTGACAGATGAGTAAGGATACCAAGGATGAGGGTTGGGCAGATGGGAAGAGTGTTTGATAGAATGGGAGCAGATTAGTGTGTTAGGAGGTGTCTATTGACTTTACATTTAAACTCCTGGAGATTGTAGCCGTCGGGGAAGCAATCGTTTGGAAGAGAATTCCACAGTCGGGAAGTGCGAGGAAAGAAACTGTTGGAATAGAAGTTACGGCTGCATTTTATCGGTTTCACTGTAAAAGGGTGGGATCTAATTGCTAATCTAGTATCTCGTTCAAATACGTATTTAGAGGGCACTAGTGATCTAAGTTCATCGGAGCAGAAGCCGTGAAAGTATTTATAGAAGAGACACAGGGAAGCCACGTCGCGCCGGTGGGAGAGAGACTTCAGGCGGTCTGCCAAGTCAGTATCTATCACATTACAGACCCTCCTCTGAACCTTATCGAGAAACCCGAGGAGAACAGCAGGGGCACCCAACCAGATATGGCAGCAGTATTCAATGCACGGGCGGATGGTAGATTTATAAATGTGCAGAATAGATTCAGTCGGAAAAAACTTCCGGGTCCTACACAGAGAACCGACTTTCATAGCAGCGGATTTAGCAATGGATTCGATATAGTCCTTCCATTTGAGGTCCGCTGAAAGTGTGAGAGCAAGGAGGCGCAGTGTTTTACTCTCTGGGAGGCAAGCCTGGTCCATGCTAATGGGAGGTAGGTGAGATTGTCGATGATGGTTAATTGAGAGTAGCATCGTTTTAGAAGCATTAAAATTTACTAACCATTTCTTACGCCAGTCCAATATGGATTGGAGGTCTTTTTCAATCTCGGCTGCGAGGTTAGGTTTGACACCTACACCAGATTTCTACCTTTCTAGGACACTTCTGTTTTTTTTCTAGCTATTTTAGTATTGAGCATCTTATTAAGACATAAAAAATAATCCAAACCCGTCAGCGTGACAGGAATGATATATATATATATATATATATATATATATATATATATATATATAACGGTCTTCAAAATAATAATAATAATAATAATAATAATATATATAACGGTCTTCAATAATAATAATAATAATAATAATAATATATATATATATATATATATATATATATATATATATATAACGGTCTTCAAAATAACAAGCCTTGTGTCGACCCCATGTATAGTTGTTGCAACAAAAATATATGGGGGATGCAACATAATAATAGAAGGAAAACACTTCAAGTTCGAAAACGCATCTACATTCGAAATAAAAACACATCTGATCTGCAACTGTAAAAACGTAATTTATGCTCTAAAATGCGATGAATGAGCAAAAATATACGTTGGGGCGACACTTAATAAAAGAGTAGCCCTGCACAGAAGTAACATTAAACTAGCCAATAACAGGAAATGTTATGTCTTCTAACATTTACATGAATGCAGTGCAGGAAAATGTAGAGTAATATCTATCTATCTATCTATCTATCTATCTATCTATCAAAATGCAGATTATGACACACTCATGATGCAGGAAGAAATACTTATAAAAATATAAGCCTTCCCTCGACAAAATAATATGAAAAACCTATGACACGCGCACAGACACAATATTCGAACGCAATAAAAAAACACACACACACACAAAATCAAATAGTATCCTAAAAACAATAAAAAGAACTAGATGACCCGTAGAGCTGAATTGAATCAAAATTGCTGAAAACAACTTTGAATTATAAAGACGAAATCAAATTTCGTAAGTAAGTGAAAACAATTTTACAGCCAACGAAGGTGACAGGAAAAATTTATCGTACAATTGCGAAAAAAAAAACCCAACACGCACGCACGCATAAGAACTTTTTGACCTGCTCACCATATCACTTATGTATTTATACACAATACCTTGGCCATCAGAAAACAAACGGATTTCTAAATGTGAAGTCACAAAATTACTCGCCTGATGAGAGTCAACTTTAGACTCGAAACACGTCTAACGACACAAATACCATTATGGACACTTAATATATCATACAAAACGTAAGTATATAAATAATTATAGCAACAATAAATGTACACTAAAACAAAACATTCACGGTTCTTGCACTTTTACTTCTATACCAATTCCTCTCGTTGGAACAACCTTATTTCTGTTTTTGATATATATATATAGAAGCCAAACTTCAACGTTGGCTATGTTCCAGTATAAGGACAAATTAATTTCTAAGGACATCTATAGTAGGATCAGACCCGTGGGCTTGCAACGCCCTAGAATGTATGGCCTTCCAAAAGTTCATAAAGGCGGAGTCCCACTCAGACCTATTTTGTCTATGGTGGGCTCCGCACAACATGAGTTGGTTAAGTGATTGGCTGAGATTCTCCAACCTGTGTCTCTTGCTCTGTCTGCGTACAATGTCATCGACTCCTTTAGATTTTCTAGTTTCATTAGGAACTTAGATTTTTCATCTAGGGATAAATTTATGGTCTCCTTTGACATTGTCAGTTTATACACAAATGATCCATTAAATGATACTATTAGCATTTGTGTTGACATGTTATATAGAGGGAATTTAGGTGCCGTGGCAATTCCTGAGGAGTTATTCCTGGAATGTATGCGATTGGCAACTGAGGGGGTCGAATTTAGCTTTGACGGGACAATGGGTAGTCCTTTGGGTCCCGTCCTTGCGAATATTTTTGTGGGATTTCATGAGCGTCTGCTATTTGAGAGGGTAGCAGAACCTTTGATATATCAACGATATGTTGATGATACCTTCTCTTTATTTGACAGCACCATTGATGTTGAAATTTTTTTAGTTCAGTTGAATTCTTTACATCCTTCCCTTCAGTTTACTATGGAGATTGAAAGGGATGGATGTCTCCCATTTTTAGATGTCCTTGTTCATCGGCGGGACGGTACTTTCGTGGCTTCTGTTTTTCGCAAACCAACCTTCACTGGTTTGTATAATAATTGGAAGTCGTTTGTCCCTAAGTCTCGTAAACTAGGTCTGATAGAAACCTTGGTTCACCGTGCCTTGAATATTTGTTCTCCTTAATGTTTAGAAAGCGAATTAATTCGCTTGCAGGAGATTTTCGAAGGCAACGGGTACTCGGTTAATGTAGTGAAACGGGTAATTGATCGCAAGATCAAACGTTATAAAGAACCTAAGGTTGAAGGACCTAGCCACTGTCCCTTGTATTTGAAAATACCCTGGCTTGGTAGAAGATGTCAAACTATAACCGAGGGAGTTTCGGCATGTGTTTCGTCCTGTTATTTTGCAGTGCAGTTGCGTGTTGTTTTTCAGACTAGACCTGTGTTTACTTCCTTCAGTAAAGATAGGTTGTCCTATTTTCGAAAAAGTTCAATTGTTTCGTATTTTGAAAGCAATTTGCTTGAAAATTCATCAACCGAGCCTGTGCAGACACAAAGAGCGGTTTTTACGCTCCTTACAATTGCTGGTGAGTCTGTGAGTGTAACATTTTTTCACTTTTAAACACTCTTGTGTAATTACATGTTTACACCCCCCTTACATTTTATGTGTTTTTTTTTCAATAAATTTATTTTTAAACGAGTTCCATCGTCTCCCAGCATTGTAAGTAATTTATTTTGCCTTGTCCTTTTCCTTAATTCCCTTAAAATTAAAGCCACGGAGAACCCTTGATAAGAGTTGGCCGAAAGGTTCCTCGGGTTTAAATAATATGACGTCTGTTCTTTTTAAAGCCATTAGTAATTTCTGTCGGTACAAATCATTATATATATATATATATATATATATATATATTTGTACTTAATGCAGGTTTCATTGAATAATATAGACAAGTGCTGTCTATTAATTTTGTGTAGGATCCGTTCATACCGTCTGATATACTTGATGGTGATATCGTTGAGAGATAAAAAAAATTCACAGTAATTGTTGATATTTTTATCGGGTCTAAGCTTTCGGCTCACATAAGTCATTATCAAAGCGTAAATATTAACGCACAGTAAACATAGAACATTTAATTTATTAACAATAAAGAGAATTAAATTGAAAATAAAAGTCCATCCCTACCGTGGCGGATGGCTAAAGACAGTGACAAAATAATGGCGTTGTTGTCCCTGATCTGATTACAGGCATTTGAGTTCGTTATTGGAAATATCAAAATTGATTGTATTCAAACCAGGTTTAAATTGTTTAATGTAGATTGCTTCGAGGATTTTTAGTTTCTGTTTATTATTTTCTTGTTTAAGTATGTACGTGTTATCAACGAGCGTTTTTCTCAGAAGTGTGCATTGATAACCGTGTTGTTTTAAATGACGGAATATATTTGAATTTTCATTTAAGTGCAACGTCAGACGCCGTGAGAGCAAATTTGTAGTGTGGCCAATGTAGATATTATTGAGGTTGTTAAGGATACATTCTCTAAATGGACATATGAATTTATATATTACATTGGTTTTTTGAAAATCACTAACGGTGGGGGAAGAGTCGTTGCGGACGAATGAATTAGATGTAGTGGATTTAGTGTAATATATAATAAACTTAATTTTTTTGTTAGAGTCTGTCGGAGAAATATTAGTATTTATGAGTTTTTTAGGATGTTTTCATTGGCAGTTGGAGTTCATCTGGCTACGGTATAAGAGAGTGATATGCTTAGGATTGGTTGGGTTAGTATCATGTGTTGTTTTTTCCATGTTAAGCTTTTTAAGAAAATAACGTATTTGTTAATCAACTATGTAGTTGGGAAAATTATTATTGATGAGTGTCTGTTTTCTGTTTTTTAGTTCACTGTAGAAGATCTGATTTGAAGATGAATTGACTTTTGCACGATATAATAGATTTTTTATAATGGCTATTTTGTAATAGTGGGGGCATTCACTAATATAATTGAGTGTGGAGGGATTTTTATTAGTGGGTTTTTGATACGGTGAGATAGTAAATTTATTGTTGTCAGTGTTAATTAATATATCAAGAAAAGGAATTTTGTTATCATTGCTAAGTTCATAAGTGAATTTTAAAACTGAGTTATTTTGAAACTGTTTCTGAAGTTGTAAGATTTCGTCGGTATTTTTAATTAATAGTAGGATATCATCAACATATCGTAGATATATTGATGGTTTTTTAAAATTTTGCAAAGGTAGTATTTTCAAGGTTAGACATGTAGAAATTACTAAAAGTCGGACCAAGCACTGAACCCATGGAGACTCCGTCACGTTGTATATATATAGTGTTGTTTGGATCAACAAAAGGCACTTCAGTAGTACAAGCTAGTAGAATTTTTCTTAAGATGTTGGGATTAATTTTGAGTGGGGTTAATGAAGGATTACTGTAAACATTTCTTATAATTATATCAATAGTTTCACTGACGGGTACATTAGTAAAAAGGTTTTCCACATCAAGTGAAGCTATGATTTCATTGTTAGGTTTTTTACTCTTGAGGATTTGGATTGCCTCTAGGGTTGACTTTATGCTGTATTTACTCGGAAGGTAGGGTGTGATAAGCTGGTTAATATGTTTAGTTAACTGGTATACAGGAGTAGGAATTTGGGATATGATAGGGCGGAGAGGATAGTTAGGTTTATGAGTTTTTATGGTTCCGTATATGTAACCAGGTTTATAGTCACCAATAATTTTAGGGAGTTTTAAGGAATTCTGATCAGCGTTGTTGGCACTAATGAGTTTATTAAGTTTAGATTTTGTCGGGTTCTTGTTAATTTTTTAAATTTTGTGTGGTCATGAAGTATGTGGTTGAGTTTTTTGTTGTAATCTGATTTGTTAAGTACAACAAAGATGTTAGCCTTGTCAGCTTTTTTTACAATTATGTGAAGGTGGTTGCGTAATTCGTGCGCGGCACATTTTAGTTGTTTCGATAGAATTTTTGAGGAGCTTCTGCTTTTATCATGGCGATTTTTGAGTGCCTCAGCCTTAAGTTGGTCTTTCAGTTCGGGTTTAACGGTTATAAGTTTTTCATCTTGTAGTTTAGTGATGCTTTGATAGAGCGTTTCTATTTCAATTGTTTTATTAAGCTGGTTATACTTACGGTATATATGGCAGTTAGGTCCAAGGTTGAGTAATTCTTCTTGGTGCTTAGTTAGTTCGTGGTCGGAAAGATTTATGAATTTATCTAATTTTTTTGGAAGAGTGATCGTGCCATTGTATAGTGAAGTATGTTTTTTACGGTGTTCAACTTCGGATTTTGCAGTAATTTTGGATAGTCTGAGTATTATTTCTTCTAGTTGGTTTGGGGTAATTATATTTTTTAGTTTGTTGTAGAGGTCATGTTTGTTCTTGTATAATGTGTCTAGATTTTCTTTCGCTATTTCAATTTGCCTTTTCACAAGGCTCCATTTATATTTCAAGGTGGTGATGGTGTGTTGGGCTGCTGGATCATGTAATTCAAATTGTGTGTATTTTGGCAGCATTTTTTCATTAATGCAGGTTTCATTGAATAATATAGACAAGTTCTGTCTATTAATCTTGTGTAGGATCCGTTCATACCGTCTGATATACATGATGGTGATATCGTTGAAAGACAACAAAAAGTCACAGTAATTGTTGATTTTTTTATCGGGTCTAAGCTTTCGGCTTATATTTGTACTTATATATATATATATATATATAGAGAGAGAGAGAGAGAGAGAGACAGAGAGACAGAGAGAGAGAAGGGGGAAGAAAGAAGCATGCGCAGAGAGACAATAGCGAAGCAGGAGTTATAAACGTGTTTTGAGTTGCTGTCACTCTTTCTTTTTTTTTTAATTTATTCAGCTATGAAATTAAGAGCCGGTCGAAATTGGAAAAATCCTCATAAAATTTTGAGTACAAAACTAAAGCGAGTGAGAATAGCTTTGCAAAGTTTCAACGAAAAACCTGTTGAGCTGGTTAACAGCTTGGGGCAAGGACTGTGACTGGCGACCCCCCTACGCCGCACCCCAAACAAAATCACAACAGTATATTTAGTTTATTTTCTTTTGAACCTCGTTGACGTTATCAGTGAGTCAGTTAAGTGCCATACGTGATACACGCTTGGGCGATCATGCCTCTTTAGAGACATGACTGACTGGGCAGATGATTTTTCCCGCAGTAGGTTGCCATTGCTTTCTGCAGTAAACTGGTTGCCAGCCAAGGCTATAGAACCCAATCCGTCCTATTATTTAACCCATAACTGGAGGGAAGAGACGGATTAATACCCAAGCGTATTTGCGCGTAAGTGAATGCAAGGAATGCAACTAGAATTTGAACTCGGTTCCCCGATTTTTCGTTCCAAGCCGATATCGAACGCACCCCAACGCATATCATTTAACCAGATCACCGTGTATAAATGGGGTATATCCCAACGACCATATGAACCTCTATTAAACTTTTCTTCACAGGTTTAGCAAAATTACCAGCAGCCAAATATAAACATTTTAAAACTAAAATTAAAAACTATTTTATTTATTTTTAATATCTAAATTTAAGTGTATTTGCTAAATAAAAACAAAAACAATATACCTCATCGGAAGTGCCCCCACCACCAAGAAGTGCCACCACCCCATCAGCCCTTTCCTTTGCATGCTATTGCTGGTCGTGATACACTAACAGAAATCACTATATTATTTTAGTCTTTTACCAAACATAAAAGAACTTCTGGTAATTTAAAGTTTATCAGGAGGTTGGAAAAAATAAAACTGTTTCTTGTGTACAAATAAAAGAAAATTTATGTATCAAACAGGATACCATCAAATTAATGTTATGAAACTATTAACTGTGCAAATGTTCTTAAAAACGTGTAGTAAGGTGTTTACAGAATTAAATGTTCGTTTGTTTAGCAAAATTTGATTTATACAAAAAAGAGAAGTCCGTGTTTTTGCTGTTTGTAGCAGTAAAATAGTAGTAATATCTTGTTCCTATTTTTTCTTTTTGTGTATGGCGAGTAGAAGAAGGATAAGGAGGAGAGATAAAAAAAAAAAACAGCCCATGAGAAGGTGAGGGAGTGTGAAGACAGGCCACAGGGAATGTTGTGTTCGATCAGCACTCGACAATTTCTGTTACACTTGGTTGACTGTTCTCTGCCTCTTTCAGTCTTTCACTCTCAGGCTGACCGACCGAAAAATCTTGAAATATATAGCGAAGTTGGTCATGATGTCAAATCCAAACGTGCACTCATTTTTGAGCGGAAAGATATATGACACAGGTTATTGAAATGTCAGTTTGTTGTTTCCTGTAAAACGCTGTCTTTTCATTGGTTAATAAATATTTTACACTTGCTCGCGAAATTTTTCTTGACCTTGTTCTTAGCACGGAGGCAATTATTTCTCCTATTGGTCAAAAATAAATTTTCTCACTGGCTCACAAATTTTCAAAAATAAAGAAAGTGGAACTTTTCTTATTACATAACCACCACATACTTTAGATTTAAAAAGTGGCTTTACCCGATGGGAAAAAGAATGAGGTTTCGAATCCCCTTGGAAGCACACGTTTTCTTTACTATGACATTTAAGTCTAGGCTGATAGTTATTAACTACACATTTTAATGAAATAAAAATAATAAAAAAACGCTACAAATAGCATTATAGTCCGGCGGTATTTGTTATTATTATCATAAAAAATAATGTCGGACAAAAATTATTTCAAAATTATATATATATATATATATATATATATATATATATATACGAGCAGTATTGCCTGGCGTTGCGTTGCTCGGGTGTAATGAAAGCTTTAAAACTAATCCATGGTCCTGGAACTCAGACTCTTTGGACGTTGGCACGAAAGACTAAAAAGCAATAGTTATTTCCAGTAAAAGCGAAACCGTAAACTGAAAGAAAAATGAATGGATGTAAGTCAAATTTTGATTTCCTGGTATCGATATCAAATAAGTTTTTTCGTCGTAAACTGAATTTTGAAGGCTAAATAAGTCCTCTGAGTAAATGGCATCATGGCTGAGACTAAGAACTACAGTTATACCTACTTAAAGCCAGATCCGAAGCAAAAACTAAAATGAAAGGGCTGAAAAAAATACTGACATACAGGCAGATAAACGGACACACACAAACCTCTCACCCTTTATATATATATATATATATATATATATATATATATATTATCAATTTTCCGCACTATTGTAAGAACTGCAACCTTGAAACTTCTGAATATCGTTTCTTATATCTTTGTCTATGACTGTATCAAATGACTGTATCAAATTTGATTAAAATCGGACGACTCCTTCTATAACCCGACACAAAACCTACCTAAGAACACTCACAGACGCTTATAGTACAATTGTGTAAATTTTCAAGAAAATCGGTTCAGCCGTTTCGGAGTCTATAGGTAACGGATACACACACGCACACACGCACACACAGACACAAACACACACACACACAAAGTTTCATTTATAAATAAATTTAGATATATATATATATCCGAGTGAATACAGAACGAAGAAAGAATTCTTACAATGTCCAAAACATCAATTTAAAAAATAGTGCTCGATATATAATGTATAGAGCTGTGAATATTTATTATAAATTAAACAACGCCTGATGTGACATTCAAGTGTCAATGTCGAAACAATCGTACCTTTGTAGCGGATATATATAGAATGATTATAGACTTGTTCTAAAATATAATTTATAATAAGTATATATATATATATATATATATATATATACATATGATTTGTTTGAAAATTATTTTTGATCGATACTCATATTCAAGTAGATATTCTGTTTTTAATTTAACAGTATTAAATATTTATATCTACCGATATTGATAAAAAATAATGTTCAAACAAATCATTTCAAATTGTCCGTTGTTTATAACCAAGTTTCGTTAATATATATATATATATATATATATATATATATATATATATATATATATATATGTGTGTGGTTCATATTTTTTATCCACTTTTTGTGATCTTATAATTTCTTTTAAGAAGATAAATTATATAAAGATTTGGTTAACGTTTAATTTATACATGCGCTTTCAGCTATACTTTTAGCCATTATCAAGGCTTAATTTTATGTACGTTCAACTGAACATTTATATATTGTAATAATCTTTAGCGTCAAGGTGTTTTTCATTGATTTTACTAGTGAAATGTATTTTGGTTTGCAGGTTCTATCGTAAAGTGCTCAATATACGGGGTGGAGGATAGTGTGTTGATATGTCCAAAGAGTTTGCCTTTTGACTGTACAGTCTCATGCCGACTTCGAAGTGTGATGAGAAAACCGTTATGATGTTGTCACTCATCAGATCTATTTGCTCTTAGGTCCCGGTATTTACTTGTTTATAGGGAACATGTTGTGAAAGAAAAACAACAAAAAATTTTGAAAATCCAACAATTGAACAATAAAAAAAAGAAAAAAGAAACAAAAAGAAAATGAAAAATTAACAAATCATAAATAAAACGAAAAGAAAAATCAACCAATTACAAAGAAGACCCACATAAATCACACCTTGTTTTATATAAACATGACGAATAAGAATACATAACGGTGTACTTATGAAATTTTGAAGTTGCCATGAATCTGGTCAGTTAAAGAGACAAACCTTTTCCTTATCTATACATATATAACCAAGATAATTAACCACATTTCAGTGTCTGATGATGGTGTATTAAACGCCGAAACTTTATAACTATTCAGTTGCAGTATGCTATACTAATAACAATTATAACTATATATATATATATATACATACACACACAGGCACAAAAACACAAATATATATATATATATATATATATATATATATATAAGCATTTTTAGGCATTAAATATATTCATCCCAAAATGTTAGATTAAAAAAAAAACAAGTTCTATGTTTTTTTTTTAATTTTGTTTTGACAATTTTCGAATACAAACATAAAGTAATTATTAATTGTAACAATGCCGTCACCACTCACTGTGCGCTGTTTCGTAGATATACTAATTTTCCTGGAAAAATGGAATGTGTCAACGAAAATTAGTCGACGTCTGGAACAATTTAAATATTAGCAGCAATAATGTACCTCCAGCGAACACACAAACACAGCAGAGCATATTTTGGATCAGTGCGTGTTTTTTTTTTAATAAGTGTGGTGAATAGTTTGTTCGACGTCGTCTGATATAGTTTTCGAACAGCCTGTAAGGATCAAACGTAATAAAAAAATATTTCTCTTTAATTTTATAAGACAGCTGTAGTCGCCACCGCCTTTATATATTAGTGGTGTTTGTCTGTGTAACTCTGTGTGTGTGTGTGTGTGTGTGTGTGTGTGTGATGGCGGGAATATAAGGTCTCAGTGTACGTTTGAGTCTGGTCTTTCTCAAGATTCGTGAATTTAAACCGAAAAAAATAATAGCTTTTTCTCGATTACTTTTGTCTGCGCGCGTCTTTTGCTCAACACTGTAATTTTCCTAAAGGTTACGCGGTCAGAACATTTTGCAATCGTTTTTAACTTAGACTAAGTGAAAGGAAAAGTTTCATCCTGAGAATTTAAAATTTATCGACCAATTTGTAGCAAGCCGTTGCAATTTTCATTTATTTTTATTTCTGTAAAAAATATTTTCTTTTTTTTTCTTTTTTTGTTAATATATATATATATTATATTGTTGTAGCTGGAATATGAATTCGTACGTGTGCTTGTACTATCTTGGATTGTGCGTGGAAGAAAATAGACGGGAGGATAGTGGGGAGCAAATTACATACGTAATTGTAGGTGTAATTCTTTAAAAAATGACACCGTCCGTTCAGTTTTCGCCAGCCTCACTCTGCAATTATCTTACAGTCATCTTTTCCCCAAATTACGTCTCCACTTTCAAAGCTTTTCAGAAATGTTCTTTTTATGATACTTTCTTTATTTCAGCGTTTGTTATAAACACCAGCAAAGTGGCTCCTACGCCAACCCACACCATGCAAGTAAGCAGTACAACCTGCATTACAACCGAACTTGAATCAGTTGCTTTTGAGCCAACAGATGCAGCAAATATCACTACCCGTTTTATTAAAATCAGGTCAAAGAAGAGGGTGGGGTGTTTAGGCAAAAAGAAGTTATTAGGGGGTCATTTGTATAATCATTTCTCCGTTGACCTTTTGTGGAAGATTGTATTAGTCTCCAAGACATTTTCGAAATTAGGTCATCATAAGTTAACAGGTTATTTTTTAAAGAAATGAAAATGATTGTATTTTTTGTTTCTTTTTTCCTTAATAACAAATTACTCTATCTCGGAGAAAACAAGAGTGAAAAAATCTATCTATCTATCTATCTATCTATCTATCTATCTATCTATCTATCTATCTATCTATCTTAGTCGGTTCATTATTATCTATCTATCTATCTATCTATCTATCTATCTATTTGTCAACATTTCTCTTAATATCTATCTATCTGTAAAAGGAAAGTAACATTTTTCACCTTTTTGTTTTTCTTTTTGTACAATTTAATTTTTGTAATTTCACTTTACTCAAAACCAAAAAATACTAAACGAAAGATCAGAAATAATTTCACTTCACTCAGAAGAAAAAATAAAAAAAATAATTTCACTTTACTCAGAAGAAAAAATAAAAAAAATAATTTCACTTTACTCAGAAGAAAAAGTTACTAAATAAAAGATCGGAAATAATATCCAGTTGTAATCACACCAAAAATGTATCTGCTGATTTTACAAAAATCTGGATGAAAGTCCTTAAGATCCTTAAGTAATATTGACTTAATTTTAAAATTTTCGTTATTTCAAACTTCCAGTTGCACGTTCGTAAAATATCCCTGTTGCACATTTGAAAACGTTGGAAAATCTGTTATTATGAATTCACTAAATATGCTGAACCATTGAAAACAAGGTTGCGTAAATAATTCGATTCAAAATGAAAATATTCAAAAGCCCAACATTATATATGGATTGAAAATTTTTGCAATACTACTGTATCGCGGTCTAATTTAATTATTTATATATATATATTACTGAAAAAAGGGAAATTATATATCATTTTTCCTTTACGCTATATGTAATTTAACTTTACTTAGTAGATAATGATTAAAATTTGAAGGTGGATTCACTGCGTTTTCGGTAAACCATTTTTCATTGAACCTTTGTCTTTGTGGTATAAAATTTATTTTTAGAAAGCTTTATTAGTATCGTAAAATTGGCTATTTGGATTTATACTAGTCATAACTTATTAATACCATTATCTCGTTCGCAACCACCCCATTAATATGGCCCATAAATCTATTATATTCTACAGCTAGGGAGAGATTAACCTAATCCCGGACGACACATGTAGGTATGCATTTTTTCATTGTGTATATGTTATGGTGAAACACGCTTATTCCTCAGATAATGGACTCTCCATCTGTTATGGTGAAATACACTTATTCCTAAGATAATGGACTCTCTCTCTCTCTCTCTCTCTCTGTTATGGTAAAACACACCTATTCCTTAGATAATGGACTCTCCATCTGTTATGGTGAAACACACTTATTCCTCAGATAATGGACTCACACTCCTATATCAATAAGAGTTAACTGGAAGTTCTTGGAAAGTTCTTAGGAGTTCCAGAGAGTTCTTTAGAGTTCTATTTGAGTTCAGTAGAATTATTAGTTAGTTCCAATTTGGACATAGTTGGACTAAAGCAGTTGATATTAGTCGGCAGTTAGTCGAATACTAAGGAGTCAGCTTTCAGTGGAAGATTACCAAGTTCCTAATATTTTGGGTACGTTAAGTTACATAGCACGATTATTACCTTCAGAGCAAAAACTACTCCACAACAATAATACAGTACAATTATTTCCAACGTTGTTTTTAGTGTAAATGTCTTTTTTATAAAGCAGTGTAATTAATTTCTACTTTAATTGTAACAACGCAGTTTTATTATAAAGAATTTCAATTTTAGCTTCAACCCGAGTTTTTTCTAATGTCAACCCGTGTTTGTAAAGCAGCGTAATTCACTTACGCACGAATTGGGAAAGGTATTATTCCATCTCTTCTCTCCAGATATGGGTTAAATAGCTGGACAGATTGGGTTCTTCACCGGAGAAAGCAATGGCAACCTACTGCGGGATAATCTTCTGCCCAGACAATCATGTCTCTTTCGAGACATGATCGCCAAAAGCCTGTATCGCGTAAGGCACTTAACTGATTAATATGTGCTGTAGTGGTGCAATGGATATCGGCTCGTTAATTTCTGTACAGATAAAAAAAAAAAAGTGTCGAAGGGAATAAGAGAGTTCTGATGCACTATTGGTCATTGTGGTTACCTAGTCCGAATTTTCCAACTGTAACACTTTCCGTCGTTTTACCTACCTTGGTATTCAGGCCTCCCATGATAATTCATATTTCTTGTATTTTCACTGAACCTAGTCGTTGACCAGTATGAAGCAGAAAGATTCTATTTCCTCCTCAGGGGTTTGCGTTGTCCGTGCATGCACTATTAGAACAGCAATGTTAAAAAGATTTTCTTTCGGTGTAACCACAAGAACACTTTCGGAATAACTGGCTGTACCTCTGAACGTATTTCTTCATAACTTTTTTTTTAATCATCTCACCCCAAGCAAGGTATTTTACTGCCACTGTTGCGCAGGGGGTTACATAGAGGAAAGTGATGAGAAAGAGTGACAGGTTATAGGGGATGTCAGGATGTGCGTAAGAGAAGGATGACTATGGCCATAAAGTGAGGGATCAGTTTATATATTGATTGTAATGTAGAATTGATCAGCCACTTTATATCCACATAATAGTAAAAAATCTTTTTTTTAATCATCTCACCCCAAGCAAGGCATTCTACTGCCACTGTTGCGCAGGGGGTTACATAGGGGAAAGTGATGAGAATGAGTGGTTAGTTATAGGAAATGTCAGGAGGAGAGTAATAGACGGATGAGAATACCGAGAATAGGGGTGGAGTAGATGACAAAAAGAGTTTAGTCCAGTATTAAATTAACTCATTTTCATTATTTTTACCGCCTGCGTACATGATTCTCTGGTAGTCACTGACGAAATCTCCGTTGTTTGGCCGCCTAGTTTCACATATTTCTCAGATGTTCATATTCATTTTGCTCATCACCTTCTTGACATTTTCCAGCTGTCCACAGTTGTTCAGCCTTCTACATTACTGAATCATCTGTTTATATTTATGAAGTCGATTTGAGGTTTTTGTGTCCCCTACTGGGTTTTTCCATTTTCATACTTGTCTTGGATGATCTTGAAAGCATGCCATTCTGTGTGCACCATTGGGCCTATTTTTCTACGCGGTCATTGCAATTCCGAAAGTGCTAGCTGTTACACCTTCCCTCTACTTGATAACATTAGCATTCAGGTCTCCCATGATAATTCTAATTTCTTGGGATTTACACTGAGCCTTGCCACTATCCAGTATTTCCTGCTCAGGGCTTTGTGTTGTCGATACATACACTGCAATAACAGAAATAATTTCTTCATGTATTGGTCTAGTATCAATCCTACTCCTTTTTCATTATTATTACTGCCTGCGATTATAATCCTGCGGTTGTCATTGACAAAATCTTCGTTGTTTGACCAACTAATTTCACACATTTCTCAGATGTTTATATTCAATTTGCTCATCTCCTTCTTGACATTTTCTAGCTGTCCACAGTTGTTCAGCGTTCTGACGTTCCATGTCCCTTGAGTAGACGGTTTGGTCGCCGACAGTGCGTTTGTTGTAACAGCACATATCATTCAGTTAAGTGCCATACGTGATACACGCTTGGGCGATCACGTCTCTAAAGAGACATGACGGACTGGGCAGAAGATTATCCCACAGTAGGTTGCCATTACTTTCTGCGGTAGACTGGTTGCCAGCCAAGGCTATAGAGCCCAACCTGCCCTGTTAATTAACCCATAACTGGAGAGAAGGGACGGATTAATATCTTACCCAAGGGTATTTGCGCGTCAGTGAATGCAAAGAATTTAAATAGAATTCTAACGATCGTCCTTACGATTGACCTTAAGATGGTGTCTCTTATATAAAAACATCCGGTTCCACCGGCGATCCACGTCTGGATCAACCATGGAAAGAAGTCCATGATGTCTATTCACAGCATTAGGATCTGAATACAGCAATGCTTGACCGTGTTGTGTCAGGTGGGATTGTCGATGGATTTCCGATCAACCTTTGATTTGTCGAAGGATTTTGATGATGATGATAACATCTCTCTTCACTTTCTGCCTAACACCTTTGCTCGAAGGATTTTGATGATGATGATAACATCTCTCTTCACTTTCTGCCTAACACCTTTGCTCCCTGATTAATTCCTCAGTAGATGATTACTTAATTTCGGTTAATATTAGCTGACCACCATACCATCAGCATAGCTAATCATCAACACAGCAACAGTTGCATTGTCTTCCTTCTCTTAAAGTAAGATCCAGTGCTGGTATGTTTTCCTAGAAACGTAGTGGATATTATCGAGCATCCTCAGGCCATAGCGAACCATAATTACGTCTACAACATGGTCATCAGCATAGAGAAGCTAGTGAAATTATGACCATAAAAATCAGTTAACCACAAGAATTGTAAAAGTGTTACTAAATATAACATAATCTAGCATAAACATACTTAATTATGCACCTAATTAGGTTCAAACCTTCCAGCCATGCCTCGTGAGATTTCAATGAAACTATCACTATACAGCTGCGAATATTAATTTTATTCAGCCAAATATAGCAAAATGCTAAACAAAAAAACACTCAGATTAAAAAAGAAATTGCTTCAGATAGGAACTGGATAAGCATCTTGTAACTACAGCAATACTATACTAAGATATTTATTGTCCGGCTAGGCCCCCAAATGTGCAACAAGCATGTTTGTACATTTTGGCCACTCGTTCTGTCTGGCTGATTGACTGACTATCTATCTCTCTATAGCGGTTCATATTTATGAATCTACCTAAATGAAAAAGTATTTATTAAACATCTGGGTAACCATTCCTTAGCCGTTCCATTCTTCGATAGATACTGACTAGCTGTGGGCCAAAATTGTATATCTATATAATTTGTTTCTCTTTTGGGATAGTCCCTGACAATTATTTGATCTAGCTATGTCAACACCTTTCTGTATATCTATTTATGACAGTCCATATCTATCTATCTATCTATCTATCTATCTATCTATCTATCTATCTATCACTGCCTGTTCATTATCTATCTATCTATCTATCTATCTATCTATCTATCTATCTATCTATCTATCTATCTATCACTGCCTGTTCATTATCTATCTATCTATCTATCTATCTATCTATCTATCTGTCACTGCCTGTTCATTATCTATCTATCTATCTATCTATCTATCTATCTATCTATCTATCTATCTATCCATCTATCTATCTGTCACTGCCTGTTCATTATCTATCTATCTATCTATCTATCTATCTATCTATCTATCTATCTATCTATCGCTGCCTGTTCATTATCTATCTATCTATCTATCTATCTATCTATCTATCTATCACTGCCTGTTCATTATCTATCTATCTATCTATCTATCTATCTATCTATCTATCTATCTATCTATCTATCTATCTATCTATCTGTCTGCCTGTTCATTATCTATCTATCTATCTATCTATCTATCTATCTATCTATCTATCTATCTATCTGTCACTGCCTGTTCATTATCTATCTATCTATCTATCTATCTATCTATCTATCTATCTATCTATCTATCTATCGCTGCCTGTTCATTATCTATCTATCTATCTATCTATCTATCTATCTATCTATCTATCTATCTATCTATCTATCTATCTATCACTGCCTGTTCATTATCTATCTATCTATCTATCTATCTATCTATCTATCTATCTATCTATCACTGCCTGTTCATTATCTATCTATCTATCTATCTATCTATCTATCTATCTATGCCCCAACTGTTTAATCATTTTAAAGTGAATTAATCCTAGGCTATTAACTATCTTGCCAGGAGCCAAAGATGTGTACCGTGTAACGATCGAACTCATTGTGTTCTGTTTTGTGATATTTGTTCGCTAACGAACGCTATAAAATAATTTCCGCCTACTCTGGTGTCAAACCTCATACCTTAAGCTTCTAGCGAAGCTACAACTCGTAATAGCTTTTGAGGTAAAAGTAACCATTGTTCTACACCAGGCATCTCATTTGGCGACTTTAACTAAATTGACTTTATTTGCTTATTGTAAAAAGATGAGTAAGTCCAGGCGATAAAGTGTTTTAGCATGAGTTATTTTCATAGCTAATGTTTTTAAATTTTCAGAAGAGAATAAAATTTTAAAAGGTTTTTGATTTTTTGCTTATTGTTTTTATTAAGTGAATAATGTGGAAAAGAGACGGAACGAGAGGAAACAAAAGATGAAAAGGCGGACAGAGAATTTAATCAAGATAGAAGTTATTAAAGGCAATAAAATGCCTTTGAAGTTTCGTAAAATAAATAAAGTTTTTGTAACATTCAAGGCAGATACATATGTGTTGTGCATCTTTTTTCGCCAAATTGTTGTGGCAAATCTTGACGCAAATCTTCGTCGCCAATTTTTTCTAGAGTTGTTGTAGTGAAACTTCACCGTAAAGTTGTAGTGACTGGTTTGGCCGGAAGTAAAACACAGAAAACAGAAGGTAGGTTCAAAACATTGTATTAGTAAAACAAGAAAAATAAATACAAAGTAAATGTTAATAATATTAAATAGAAATAAGTCAGTCCGAACGGTACAGTTACGCTGCTTATTGCCTGAATCGTAGCTGGCTTAAACTGCGTACTAGCTGCCGTACATCTCTGCTGTCAACATGCCTCCTGGAAGTCACGCAGGTAATTATATATAGAAAGAGGAAGAGTCCATTCCTCGTAGAAGGGCACCACAACAATATCTATCGGATTTCTTTTAAATTACTTCACGAAATATTTATTTTCAGCCTTCTAAGAAATAAATTTAATTTCGAAATAAGGTCTTAATTTATTTTATATATATTTTTATAACTATGCGGTTATGCGTTGTGGTGCATTGGATATCGGCTCAGAACTAGAAATTGGGGAGTCGAGTTCGAATTCCATTTGAATTTGTTGCAGTCACTTCCGCAGAAATACCTTTGGGAAAGGTATTAATCCGTTTCTTCCCTCCGAGTATGTGTTAATTAACAGGATAGATTTGGTTCTATAGCCTTGATTGGCAACCAGTCGACTGCAGAAAGTAATGGCAACCTACTCCGGGAAATATTTTCTGCTTAAGCCTGTATTACGTATGCAACTTATTTAAATGGACAATGTCGATACGTGCGTGTGTTCTTTATACTGCCTAATGGTCTGTGAGCCGCGATTTTCATTATTAATATATTAATGCTTTTTTCGTTTTTTTTTAAATCATTTACCCCAAGAAAGGCATTCTACTGCCATTGTTGCGCAGGAGCTTACATAGGGGAAAGTGATGAGAAAGAGTAACAGGTTATAGGGGGTGTCAGGAAGTGGGTAAGAGAAGGATCAATGTGGCCATAAAGTGAAGGATCAGTTTATATATTGATTTTAATGTAAAATTTATTCCCCCACTTTATATCCACATTATAATAGTATAGAATTTTTTTTTAATCATTTCACACCAAGCAAGGCATTCTACTGCCACTCTTGCGCATAGTGTTACGTAGGGGTAAGTGATGAGAATGAGGGGCTGGTTATAGGGAATGTCAGGATGAGGGTAATAGACGGATGAGAATACCGAGAATAGGGGTGGAGTAGTTGGAAAATAGAGTTTGAGAGAATGGATGCGAGTTAGTGAGATAGGAAATGTCTATTGACCTCACATTTAAATTCCTGGACATTGTAGCTGTCGGGAAAGCAAGTATAGGGAAGGGAATTCCGCAAGCGGGAAGTGCGTGAAAAGAAGCTTTTAGAGCAGAAATTGTGGTTACATTTTATCGTTTTCACTGTAAAATGGTGGAACCTAGTTGCTAATCTAGTAGCTCGTGTAAATTTATACCTAGGAAGCGCAAGTGATCTAAGTTCATTGGAACAGAAGCCGTGAAAGTATTTATAGAAGAGGTACAGGGAAACCACGTCACGCTGGTGAGATAGTGACTGCAGCCGAGCTGCCAAGTCGGTATTGATCACATTACAGATTCTCTGTTAGATTTTTTCAAGAAGTTTGATGAGGGGAATAGCAGGGGCATCCGAACAGGTGTGGCAGCAGTATTCGATACACGGGCGGATGGTAGATTTATATATGTGCAGAATGGACTCAGACAGGAAAAAACTTCCTGGCCCTACACAGTAAACCGACCTTTTTAGCAGCGGATTTAGCAATGCAGCTTCATACAGAAGATTTTGATGATAGTTGACGTCAATTCACATCAGCACAAATTAACGAACAGCACGTTATCTAGTCATAGGCTTTAAGCACACTTTCAGAAATTTTCAGGTAAGACTTTTGTTGCTTCTGCACATTTAAGAGGGTAGTAAAAGGAAGGAAAAGTGATCACCTTTAACTATAAGAAAACAAATAATATGGTAGTCATCAAGAAAATTAACCAAATATGCGATTATCAAACTGGAAGCATCAGAATCAAGCAACTGAAGGAATTTAAAGTATCTATTGGCTCGGAACGAGAAATCGGGGAGCCGAGTTCGAATTCCTGTGAAATTCCTTGGATTCACTTACGCGCAAATACCTTTAGGAAAGGTATTAATCCATCTTTTACCTCCAGTTATGGGTTAAATAATGGGACAGATTGGGATCTATAGCCTTGGCTGGCAACCAGTCTACCGCAGAAAGCAATGCCAACCAACTGCGTGATAATCTTATGCTCAGTCATGTCTCTTTAGAGGAAAAGTATTATTCCTTCTCTTCTATCTATAGTTATGGGTTAAATAATCGGACAGTTTGGGTTCTATAGCCTTGGCTGGAAACCAGTCTACAGCAGAAAGCAATGGCAACCCACGTCAGGATATTCTTCTGTCCAGCCAAGTCTCTTTCGAGGAAAAGTATTAATCATGTCTTTTACCTCCAGTTATGGGTGAAATAACCGGACATATTAGGTTCTATAGCCTTGGCTGGCAACCAGTCTACCGCAGAAAGCAATGGCAAAATTCTGCGGGATAATCTTCTGCCCAGTCAGTCATGTCTCTTTCGAGACAGGATCGCCCAAAGCGTTTATCACGTATGGCACTTAACTGACTAACTGAATATAATAGTTGGAATAATGATTAAGACTTCTACAGGGCAGAAAGTGGGGGATCGGTTTTCTATTGTTATGAAGTAATAAACTGATCCCACATTAATTACTACTTATTAATATAGTACATATCTTCTCCAACTAGACATGAGTTAAATAACAGGACATATTGGGTTCTATAGCTTTGGCTGGCAACCAGTCTACCGCAGAAAGCAATGGCAAAATACTGCGGGTTTATCTTCTGCCCAGTATGGCACTTAACTGACTGACTGATAAAGTGTAAGGAAAGACAATAAAATGTGTGGTACAGGTAATTGAAGTTGAACAAGAACAGTGAAAGGCTTTCCAGAAATTATATAATTATGAAGATGGAAATATTTCATTCGTAACAAAGGAGACATAGCTGAACTGCTATGCTATATGTATTAACTTTCAGGGCAGTAAATGCTGGTTAATTTTTGTACAGATAAAAAAATGAGTGTCGATAGAAAGTTCCGATGCCACTCGTGGCCGTGTTATCAGTCGGTGGCCTTGATGCAGAGAAAATCCGAGGAACAATATCTGAAAGCCAATATTTTCGCAAATTCAAAAGTAATGCTGATACGTTAGTCTGCAATGATAGAAGTTTTCACGAGCGTCACTTGGCTACCCACCAACCCCCAAGAAAATGTAAGTAAATTTCCGAATAAATATCATGGTATATTGGAAACAGGAATCGCGTTTTCATTTTACTGACGGAATAAAGCTTTCTCTCTGTCTTTTCCACAAATATTTTCACGCCTTCTGCCTTGACAAGCTTCTTTCTTTGGTTCCCCGACCTAATGAATTTATTCTTGCTCCTAGATTGGCAATTAGGTCCCATTTTTTACCGTCAAAATAGTCAAATGTAATCGCCACTTTTCCTGCCCGTGGAACTGCTTTCCGTATACTTGCTTTCTTGATAGCTATAATCTCCAAAAGTTAAAATTAAAAGTCAGTTGCCATCTTCAATCTCCCTAAATCCGATCGATCTACTTAAATCATATCCACTTCCCCTCTTTTCTTCAGAATCCCCTGTATCTTGTTTTTCTCTCTATATAACTCCCTGCGCACCAGTGTCAGTCTTGTCTTGCCTAGGGTAAAATGATAATATAAAAAAATATATTAATTTCAACGTCCGTTTTCATTCCGAACGTACAGCAGGTGCAAATGAAAATCGATGTACGGATTTGTACGGTCGGTGAAAAACAAATGAGAGCGGGAAGCGTTGGGTGCTTTGCATACTTTGAATACTGGAGGCGTTTTGTAATTATAATTATACAATAAAAAAACTCGGCTGAATGTTCTAGTATTCCACTACTAATTGACCAAATAAATAAACACATCTAAACAAACCTAATTAGTTGTGTCCTAATCCGTAGTTCAATTTCTACTAAATTAACTATAGTGGCACGTCAGTTACAAAATATTTATTTCAAAATATTTTTTATAATCATATCGCCCAAGAAAGTCATTTTACTGCTACTGTTGTGCAGGGGGTTATATAGGAAGATAGTTATAAGAAAAAGTGACAGGTTATACGGGGTGTCAGGAAGTGGGAAAGAGAAGGACGAGAATACTTATGAGAATGAGGTGGACGGACAAAGAAGCATGAGAGAAAGAGAGAAAGATAGAGGGTGCAAGTTAATCAGATAGGAGATGACTATATATATATATATATATATATATATATATATATATATATATATATTGTAATGGTTGTTACAATGGTTTATAAAAGCATAGTATCATTACACAAAAATTTTCGCGTTTCGGAAATACGTTTGCTCCTCATCTGGTCATAAGTTGAAATAGAAATTACATGGTGAAAAAGATTTATTTTTGGTAATATGTTATGTAAGTGAATGTGGGGTGGGAGTTTAGTACGATTTATCCGGCAGTTTGTAGCCATAGTGATACAGCCTAGTGATATATATATATATATAATCATATCGCCCCAAACAAGGCATTTTACTGCCACTGTTTTGCAGGGGTTTACATAGGAGGAAAGTTATGAGCAAGAGTGACAGGTTATAAAGGATGTCAGGACGTGGGTAAGAGAAGGATGATAATCCTGATGAGAGTATAGTGGACGGAGAAGAGAGCATCAGAGAGAGGATGCAAGTTAGTGAGATAGGAGATGACTCCTGACTTTATATTTAAATTCTAGGAGATTGTAGCTGTCGGGGAAGCAAGTAAATGAAGAGAATTCCACAGGAGGGAAGTGCAAGAAAAAAAAAAGCTGTTGGAGTAGAATTTGCATTTCCATTTTATTGGCTTAACTGTAAAAGGATGGGACCTAGTTGCTAATCTTGTGGCTCGAGTAAATTCATATATGGGGGGTACCAGGGAGCTAAGTTCATCGGAGCAGAAGCCGTAAAAGTATTTGTAGGAGAGACACAGAGAAGCTACATCGCGGCGATGAGAAAGTGACTGTATCTGAACTGCCAAGTCGGAATCGGTCACATTACAGATTCTCCGTTGGATTTTGTCGAGGACACCTAGGTGGATAGCAGGAGCACCCGACCAGATATGGCAGCAGTATTTAATGTACGGGCGGATGATATGTATATGTGCAGAATTGTTTCAGACGGGAAAAACTTGGATTAAAAGATCATAAAAAATATGTAATTATGAATTGACAATGTTAATTTAATATCCTAATACACTAAAATATTTTTTACGAAGACCTCTACTGGACATGGTAGACAGAACTTTTTATTAATTATTCCAAATCGATAAGCCAGCTACTTTGTTTAAAAATCTAACAAAAGAGTTATGACCTGTAAGTCTACGTATCAGTTAGTTATGTGCCATACGTTATATACATTTGGGCAATCATGTCTTAAAAGAAACATGACTGACTGGGCTGAAGGTTTTTTCCGTAGTAGATTTTCTTTAATTTCTGTGGTATAAGGCTATAGAACATAATCTGTCCAGTTGTTTAACGTATAGCTGGAGGGAGTAATACGATGGATTAATACCTTTTCCAAGGAAATTTATGAGTAAGTGAATGCTGCGAATTCAACTAGAATTCGAACTCTGCTCTTTGATTTCTCGTTCCACTGCATCACAACGCACTTCCAATCTCTCTCTCTCTCTCTTTCTCTCAGGCTTCTTTGTCCGTCCACCCCACTCTCATCAGTATTCTTGTCCTTCTCTTACCCACTTAATCAGATAGGAGATGACTATATATATATATAATTCCAAATTATTTGTATAGTTTATTTGTAACATTTTTTTTTATCAAAAACATTACAAATATCCCGCGTAGAAAGAATATGATCGGGTAAATCATATCTTTTTAATCGAGTTGAGATATCAAAATTTATTGGTACTTCACTAAATATAAGTGAAATCAGAGCTAAAATAAATGCAGTTGTAAGGCATAGCTCGGCACTCCGGGTTAATTGCAATCCTGTTTCAGCCATGAAACCCTACCCGACGGCAGGATCATCAAATGAGGAAAGCTTTCTGGAAACACTGATACTCTTTATGTACTGCTATCAAATTCTACAATAACTTTATGCCGATTCTTGTATTTCTAAGGAGAGCCGAGACTTATACGTCCATCATAGCCGCCTAAGTTGTTATCTTGCGTATTAAGATGGATAAAATTTCTAATATTTAAGATGGCTTCACACATTCCATCAAAGGTAAAAAAACAATTTCAACCTGAGAATGAGAAAAGCGGATATGAAACAGCCATCAAGTTGAGCTGGAATTCACTGTAGGTGTTTGACAGCCGGAAGAGGCGGGGTCAGCCCCGTGATCCTCTCCCGTCGAGAAATAATAATCGGCTAGCGATTTTGGTTTACATTCAGTAGAAAGTTGAGAATCTCCATTAAGGTGGGGAATCACGATTACCCAATTGTATTATCAGCATATACAGGATTTCCGGTTTTGTAAATATGTCAAGAAATGTAATGGCACTTAGGGAAGATCAACGGTAAATTTGTCTTCTCTTCCAATTTGTAAACGCAGCGAGTTGGATCAGTAAGTATCCAATTAAGATGACCCTTTGCCATACACGAATAAAATGAATAAATAATTTTAGTCTGCCTTGCGGGAGAAATATTTTAAAAAATTACCATCGTTGAGATCGGTGGTTGAGGTTTGGTAACGCTTTTAAACATAAACATAAACTCCATATATGATAGATTCATGGAACGCGAAATTCTTACCCAAATTGTTCAGCGAAAATATAATACATTTAAAAATCATATAGTAGAAGATATTTCTTGCGGGAAACTTGTCGTTGAATTTCGTTCGAAACGATTGTTTAAAACACGAATAATATACACTACCGGTCATAAATATTAGGCCAACCCAGTTTTTAAAAAAATGATGTATTTCATACTATTTTTAGTATTTATTGCCAAGCTTAATTCGAAATGGAATAGAATGTTTTATTTTTTTTTTGTTACTTTACTTGCGAGGAAGTAAAGATAAACTCGTTCAACTCACCCTAAATTTTCTTCATTCTTTCAATGATTAAACTTTTGTAGGTAACTACTAATAAAATATTAATTAAATATTTATAAATTCATTTCATGTACATGTTATAGTGCAGCATTAACAAAAGAACTATTCTGTTATCATTTAAAATTATTCACTTGGAAATAAATAGTAAGAAATAGTATGAAATACATAATTTTTTAAGACAATCCAATTGGTAACCCGATAACTAAATTTGTAAAGTTCGAATGGAGGTTTTTATACCAAATTTAGTTTTTAATAGAATTTGTCTCACAGAGCAGTTGCTGCCTAAATACACAAGAAAATACAGGGTGTGATGGACACATTGTGGTCTAAGTTACGCAAAAATGAAAATACTAAAGCGTGAATACATTGAACAAAATTGCTATAGGCTTCTACGACGGCCTGCAAACGAGTTCGGAATCTCCTGCAATTCTTGTGGACGAACTCCTTGTTTAAGTTGATGAATGCTGTTATAGACATTGCATTCAGATCATATTTGATGTTAAAAGGAGATTTGGTGTTTAGCAGTGCCCCACACATATTTTGCATTCTGGAGAAGTAGGTAGCAAGATATAAGGGATTATATGGTCATAGAGGTCGTCTGACAGCCTTGTCCTGTTTGTGTGGCATGATGCATAGTCCTGTTGATATCTATCTATCTATCTATCTATCTCATCCTGTTCATATCTATCTATCTATCTATCTATCTATCTATCTATCTATCTATCTATCTATCTATCTATATCATTCTATCATATCATTCTATTCTATCTATCTATCTATCTATCTATCTATCTATCTATATCATTCTGTTCATATCTATCTATCTATCTATCTATCTATCTCATCCTGTTCATATCTATCTATCTATCTATCTATCTATCTATCTATCTATCTATTCTGTTCATATCTATTCTATCTATCTATCTATCTATCTCATTCTATTCATATCTATCTATCTATTCTATCATATCTATCTATCTATCTATCTATCTATCTATCTCAGTCTGTTCAAATCTATCTATCTATCTATCTATCTATCTATCTATCTATCTATCTGTCTGTCTATCTCAGCCTGTTCACATCTATCTATCTATCTATCTATCTATCTATCTATCTATCTATCTATCTATCTATCTATCTCAGCCTGTTCACATCTATCTATCTCAGCTTGTTCACATCTATCTATCTATCTATCTATCTATCTATCTATCTATCTCAGCCTGTTCATATCTATCTATCTCAGCCTGTTCATATCTATCTATCTATCTATCTATCTATCTATCTATCTATCTATCTATCTACTTCACTATGCTTATCTATCTATCGATCTATCTATCTATCTATCTATCTATCTATCTATCTATCTATCTATCTAAGCCTGTTCACATCTATCTATCTATCTCAGCCTGTTCATATCTATCTATCTATCTATCTATCTATCTATCTATCTATCTACTTCACTATGCTTATCTATCTATCTATCTATCTATCTATCTATCTATCTATCTATCTATCTATCTATCTCAGCCTGTTCACATCTATCTATCTATCTATCTATCTATCTATCTATCTATCTATCATAAGCCTGTTCACATCTATCTATCTATCTATCTATCTATCTATCTATCTATCTATCTATCTATCTATCTCAGCCTGTTTACATCTATCTATCTATCTATCTATCTATCTATCTATCTTTATCTATCTATCTCAGCCTGTTCACATCTATCCTTCTATCTATCTATCTATCTATCTATCTATCTATCTATCTATCTATCTATCTATCTATCTCAGCCTGTTCACATCTATCTATCTATCTATCTATCTATCTATCTATCTATCTATCTATCTATCTATCTCAGCCTGTTCACGTCTATCTATCTATCTATCTATCTATCTATCTATCTATCTATCTATCTATCTATCTCAGCCTGTTCATATCTATCTATCTATCTATCTATCTATCTATCTATCTATCTATCTATCTATTTGTTTCTATCTATCTATCTATCTATCTATCTATCTATCTATCTATCTATCTATCTATGTCTACATCTATCTATCTATCTATCTATCTATCTATCTATCTATCTATCTATCTATCTATCTATGTCTGTTCTATCTATCTATCTATCTATCTATCTATCTATCTATCTATCTCACCTGTCATCTATCTATCTATCTATCTATCTATCTATCTATCTATCTATCTATCTATCTATCTATCTATCTATCTATCTATCTATCTATCTATCTATCTATCTATCTATCTCAGCCTGTTTACATCTATCTATCTATCTATCTATCTATCTATCTATCTATCTATCTATCTATCTATCTCAGCCTGTCATCATCTATCTATCTATCTATCTATCTATCTATCTATCTATCTATCTATCTCAGCCTGTTCACATCTATCTATCTATCTATCTATCTATCTATCTATCTATCTCAGCCTGTTCACATCTATCTATCTATCTATCTATCTATCTATCTATCTATCTATCTATGTCTGTTCATATCTATCTATCTATCTATCTATCTATCTATCTATCTATCTATCTATCTATCTCAGCCTGTTCACTATCTATCTATCTATCTATCTATCTATCTATCTATCTATCTATCTATCTATCTATCCCAGCCTGTTCCTATCTATATATCTTTTTTTAGTTTCTTTCATATCTATCTGTTTACATGTCTTCTCCTTTAACCATTTTATTTTTATTGTTTTTCTATTTGTTTCTCTCTTGACATCATCTCCTGCCTCTCTGTGTTTTATTGCTTTGCTTCGGATGAAAGGATTAAAATATAACAACGAAAAACAAATAGAGAAATTAAAGGTTACAACTTTATAATCACAATATTGTATATCAATACACACTGCAAACAATAACCACCACCACCCATATATATATATATATATATATATATATGGACAATGTTATATACTCGAAATATATATGTGAAAAAAAAATTCTTTGCATATTTCCTGTCGCCGCATTAACGTAAATGTCATATACTTTAGTTACTAACAGACCAGATAAAGGCGAAAAAGAGATAAAAGAAAGCATAGGATAACATTTGAAGGGCCTGATCAAGTGGATGACAGAACGGGAGCTGAGAGATGTTACAGGAGAAAGCGTGCTAAGAGCCACCAGGGACAGGGAGATGTGGAAAGCCATGATCGCCTACGTCTTGAAAGGACAGGGCACATAGAAGAAGAATATATATGCCAACTGTTTATAAGAAATTATAATTTGCGTATAAAGTGGGAGATCAATTTTATATTATAATCAATAGATAAACTGATCCCTCATTTTGTGGCCCGTTAGTTTCTATACATTTATATTCTAGATTTACGGGCTTGAGATAATGGATGACAAAACGTGGATTGCATGGTGTAACAAGAGAAAGCGTGCTAAGAGCCACCAGGGATAGGAAGACGTGGAAGGTCGTGATCGCCTACGTCTTGAAAGGACAGGGCACATAGAAGAAAGAATTCAATTAAGCCCAAAAGGACGAAAGGCGTGATTTATTTGCTTTGTCCTTGTTTATTTCTTTCCTATATATATATATATATATATATATATATATATATATATATTAGTCATCCACATACAAGCCTGTTTCGCTGTATCACAGTTCATCAGTTTTGCTATATATATATATATATAACGAAGTAGTTAAATTGAGAGTTGAAAATTTGTAGTTTCTGATATTAATTAGTAATAATTTTTAAAATAAATCTTTATTTCTATTTTAAAGTGAAATTAATTGTCAGTTAGTAATACTGATCTTTATTTTAATCAAACATTTACATTGTACACCAATAAATTTTTTGTTTGTTGTCATGTTATACAAATTATAAATTACTTTGTATTTCGATTGGTCATCACAAACTACGTAACAATTTCTCTCCTATTGAGATTCTCTTTAATTTTGAACCTTTTAAACTCTTCATCTCGCAATCGGCACCGTCATTTGACAATCGCAAGAAGTGTCGAAACAAAATAGCTACGTTGTAGTAATGTTATTGCACATTTATATTATATGTATTGATGACACCACAATTTACTCCTGCATCAGTAAGAAATCCGGAGAGGCGGACTAATATAACCTCGCTGCTGATCTTGAGAAGGATTTTCACTCAGTGGTGGTCTGGGGAAAAAAGTGGCTCGTAAATTTCAATGCGTCTGAAACAAAATTGCTATCAGTCAACCATCAAAGGAAACCTCTCCTGCCTCCCATAAGCATGGACCAAGCGAATCTCCTGTGCGCAATACACTGCGCCTCCTCGGCCTTACCCTATCTTCCAATCTCAAGTGGAACTATTACATTGAGTCAATAGCTAAATTCACTGCTAGGAAGGTTGGGTCACTCTGTCGGTTAGATCAACCAAATGCAGCCGACAATTCTACACCATCAGCTTCATTTTCTCGCACTTTCCGCCTGGGGAACTTTCTCTCATATTCTTGCTTTCCTGACGGCTACAACTTCCAGCAATGTCAATATCCATCTCTTATCCACTTGATTCCAGTTCTTTGTAGATCACCCTGTATATCTTTTCCTTTATCTCTACCTTCGCAACTGTCATCACAACTGTATTCCTATCCTTCTTTTGTCCTTTCTCTGACACCCCACGTAACTGGTTCGTCTTTCTCTTTACTCTCCTTCTATCTAATATTTTACTCTTATGTAGCCCCCTGCGCATCAGTAGCGTTACCGCCTTGGTTGGAGTGAAACGATTAAAAAAATTTACAGCGAGAAAAGCATTTAGTAAATAATCCCAAAGGGTCCTAGTAATGTTGGATTAAATAGTAAAATCGATTCAACAGAAATCTCGATTTAAATGTGAATATAAAAAGTAAATATTTATTCCACATATAAATTCAAATATTGCATTTCGAGGATAGCCATTTTAGTGGGTTATCAAATTCGTCTCTTAAAATTCTTGCATCAAATGTTATGAAAAAAATTTAATGTGACCGGAAGTAAAGACAAATTTGGAAGAGAAGGTGGAAAGTATAGATCAGCGTAGGTGATAGAAGTTGGAAGGAAATATGTCAGACGAAAGGCACGGGAGTTCAAAGTTAAACATCTCCTTAAAGGTAATCTTGTGTATAAACTTACGTTCTATTCAGTATTAAGTAAACTTAGATTAAAACTTAATATTACAATTAAACTTGAAATAATGTAAACATGATGGCAATTATAAAGGAGAAAATGAATTAGATTTATTTTTACGGCTTATAGAATCAGTGTGGAATTGGGGAAGGGTTTAAGAGATATAGTTTATCCCATATTAAAGAAATCTATGCCTAGTCTTAACACTTGCTAACCAATTCATTTCTTTGAATTTTAATTATGATATTTTAATATCCCAATTTTTTCTACTTAGCACAGATTAAATCTATCCCTAACATTATTAAGAGTACGTGCTGAGCCTATGACTTTCCAATCTACTTATTTATTCAGTTTCAAATACTTTCAGGAAAGAACTGCTTGAAATTTTAATTAGAGATTCATAGAAGTGTGTCTGTGGGATTAATAGCTTTGCTTCCTCTCCTCCGGTGAAATCTCCATGTAGATATTATATTTTTTCTGTTATCTTTGTTGAAAATGGTAGTTTGATAGAAAACATTGGTAGCTTTACGTTTAGCATCAACATGACAATGCTCTTTGGATCTGCAATTGCAGAATAGTATAATGCCATATTTACTATCATTTTTATAGAAATTCTTTAAAATCTGGTTATTATTAGAATTGATGATGTTATGCATAAATTAGTGCAGGAGTAGCTTAATTGAATAGTTTGTTTATTATAGATTCTGCTTAGAGTGTTATCGCTGTGAAGATGTTTAATTACTAATTTCAGAAAATACTGTCTAATGTTAATATTTGATAGTCCACGGAACGGGGGTTTGAAGCATGTCGTTTTTTTATGTCGACTCTTAGCCTTATACAATTCAGAATTACCTACGAGTATTAAATATTTGATATTCCACGGAACGGGGGTTTGAAGCATGTCGTTTTTTTTTCTATAATATACACTTAGCGTTAGACAATTCAGAATTACCTACGAGTATTAAATATGATACTTATCCTTCAATCTGATTCTTTAGAGTACTTTATCATACAGATTTTGTTTTCATTACACATTTTAGGCTGGAAGATAATCAGCTAATTCTAGTACTAACAGCGGTAGGTATCTGTTTCACAATGGTATTGGGGTGGTTAGAATTAACGTTATAGTAGAGAAATTTTATTCTCTTTATAGTAAGGCTTGAAGGAATTGTTACTGAGATTCAGGATGATGTCTAGATAATTAACAATCTTTAGATTAAAAGAAATCTCAACTTTATATCCTAGTAATTAAAAGGCCCTAATGATTTTCTTTTCTATCCTATTAGTCAAAGAGTCATTACTAGTAGGGATGAACATAAATCCATCATCACGGTATTTGTTTAGGGTCTTCTTCTTCTTCTTCTTCTATGTGCCCTGTCCCTTCAGGACGTAGGCGATCATGGATCTCCACGTCTCCCTATCCCTTGTGGCTCTTAGTATGTTTGCTCCTGTTGCTCCTGGCAACCCCCGTTCCGTCATCCACCTGATCAGACCCTGCAAATATGTTATCCGCTGCCTTCCTCTGTCTCTCCTTCCTTCCATCTGACCAGTCAGTATCAGGTTCTCCAGGCTCTCCTTCCTCATTGCATGTCCCAGGAACTTCAGTTGTCTCTTCCTGATGCTCAGCATCAATTTCCTTTTTGTTGCCATCCTTCTAACACCTCGTCGTTGCTTGTATGCTCAGTCCACGATATCCGTAGCATCCTTCTGTAGAACCACATTTTGGCCGCTTCCAGTTTTGTCCTCATTTTCGATGATATTGTCCAGCATTCACTGCCGTATTGAAGAACTGACATCACGTAGCAGTCTAGCACTCTTTTCTTCGTTTCTATTGAGATTTTCCTGTGTGTTAGTATTTTGCTCATCTTCTGGAACGCGTCCTTTGCCATGCCTATTCACCTTCGGATCTCCGTGTCGCACTTTCCATCTCCATATGAATAATATGCCCCCTATAAGGACATCAAAACTACTATTGAGGCAATTAGTCCAGGTGGATTGGTTGAGGGTTAGAAGGGATTTTCCAGCTGTTCGAATGATGTTAGTTTCTTCTGTGGTGTCCGCGTAGTTTTTGTCAATATTAATACAGTTTACTAGGAGGTCTCAAGAGACTCTAGAGATAGAAATTAGAGTCATGTAGTTCTAATTTTATCGTTAATATTGGTAAATCAATGGATGGAATCAGATGAATCCTTCCACAGATTTAGGCGGAGGGAAGTTCTAGTTTGTCGGATATCTATCTAAAATTATTTATAAATGGAACTTTATCTGTGTGTGTGTGTGTGTGTATCCGTGACCTATAGACTCCGAAACAGCTGAACCGATTTTCTTGAAAATTTACATAGTTGTACTATAAGCCTCTGCGAGTGTTCTTAGCTAGGTTTTGTGTCGAGGTATCCCCGATAAATATCGAAAATCGATAATCGAATAAATCGGGTTATAGAAGGAGTGGTCCGATTTTAATCAAATTTGATACACTCATAGACAAAGAGATAAGAAACGATATTCAGAAGTTTAAAGGTTGCAGTTCTTACAATATTGCAGAAAATCGATAATATATATATATAAAAGGCAAGATGTTTGTGTGTGTGTGTCTGTTTTTCTGCCTGTATGTCTGTATTTTTTCAACCCTTTTATTTTAGTTCTTTATTTTAGAGTTTGGCTCTAAGTAGGTATAATTGTAGTTCTTAGTCTTAGCCATGATACCATTTACTCCGAGGACTTATTTAGCCTTCAAAATTCAGTTTACAACAAAAAACTTACTTGATATCGATACCAGGAAATCAAAATTTGACTCACATCCATTCATTTTTCTTTCAGTCTACGGTTTTGCTTTAACTGGCAACAACTAGCCAACGTCCAAAGAGTCCGAGGTCCAGGACCATGGATTAGTTTTAAAGCTTTCATTACCCCCGAGCAACGCCGGGCTATACTGCTAGTTTTTTTTATATAATAAAATATAATTAACTTTTGGTTGGGTTTATTAGTCTAGATTGTAAATTATTTTCAAAATTCGGTTTATGATCTTTAAATAAAAGGTAAATATTTTTAGTATGGACTTTCTTGCTCTATTCTCTATATTTAGTTTGTTAGCAAATTTGGCAGTATCAAAGTTGATCTCAGACTTTAGACTGTTGTATTTGTGTAGTTTATACATGCTGGTAATCTTATTAGTTGGAAGTTTAAGGTAGTGAGAGGAGTTACAATTGTAGATGTTTTTAGACTTGTCAGTTTTAATCTAAATTTCTTTGGAATTCATTATAATTTTTATGTCTTTTTTTAACATCACTTGAAAGAGGTTAGACCATTTGCTGAATTTTATCTTAGGTACATCATTAAATATGTCTTTTTCAGATGGATCCATGAATTTGTAAGTAGGGTTAGTTTTTGGCGATGTAATATTATATTTTTTGGCCTTGTTGTCAAGGATATCAGAAAAGTTGAAGTAGAAATGGACTTTCGATGTCGTCTCTTCACAAAGATGATAATATTAGACGTGAGTGAAACATTAAAGGAATGTAGATCAGTATAGGGTGAATTTTTAGTGAAAAATCCGAACAGAATTGAAACATGATGAACGCGTTGTAACAATATCTGGTAATTACTTTATTTGTTCTCCGAAGGCCTTTACCCCGTCAAATCTTTTCAAAACATCCTTAATTCCGTGCAAGTGTATATGCTGAACTCAAATCGATACTTGTTTGTTGAAGAAACCTACTTTTTTTCAGGTTATCGACCAGAAAAAAATATCGGACTATATTTCATCCCTTACCACCGTTCTCATATCTGATTCACCGCTGAATGGATTGAGGCGTAGGATACTTATTTCGGCCTATTTACTCCCTTTGAGCAATTACTCCGCGATTTGTTTGGTTTCTGAACTCCATTTCCGCGTAGTAATTGCAAAAAGAAAGTCAAAACGCCGAAAACTCGGCAAACAGCGCGTGAAATCATTCTGCAGTGAATAACATTTTTTGAAGCGTGGTTACGGAGTGAGACAAACAGCGACAAGAAGTTCGATATTTTTATGGACGTTATCGTGAAAAAATGTAGGTTTCGTCAATAAACAATTATCGATTTGAGTTCAGCATTTACATTTGCACGGAAATAAGGATGTTTTGGAAAGATCTGAAGTGGGTAAAGACCTTCGGGGAATTAACCAATATCTTGAGTTCACAGAAAGATCAAATGCGCTCAACTAAAGATAATAAGAGCAAATAATATATAGATATTTCCCCCTTTTTCTGAACATTATCTAATTTTCATCCTTAATTTTAAATTTTCTTCCGACATATACCCATGACTAAGTTTTTTTTTTCAGACGAAAGGCTTGCCTGGGGAGGTCTTTTTTTAAAGCAAATATTTTGATCTTTTTAAATCATTTTTGTCTGTTTTTAAGCGACATCATTAATCTATTTTTCATCATGGGCCTCCCTCCTTAAGTAGATATATATGAGGGAGCAGCTGGTCAAGAATTGTAAACATTTTCATCCAGGTTTGTACGATCTGTACGAAATGTATTTTCTGAGGTGTTTATATTTAAGTGTTTAGTTAATACAAAACACCCGAAGATACCGAAAGTTTGAAACCAAACTTGCGTAACCGTCTGAATACTGAATGAAAATATTTAAAAGCTCCTCATTACATATGTATTGAGCACTTTTAAAAACATCTCTGTACTAGTTCAATATAATTTTCACTAATAACCGCTTAATATATATATATATATATATATATATATAAAAGGGAGCAGCTTTTTTCATCCAGGTTTATACGATCTTAAAATGTATTTTAAATATATATATATATATATATATATATATATGATTAAATATAGTTTTAAGGTGTGCTGCATTTATAGGATAAAGTGCTCAATATCAGAAATAGAGCGTATGTCAATATAGTAAAGAGTGAACATTGAAGTCAACACTCAAGGACGACAGACTGTTTCATGTTAAGCGCAATCATCAGGCCACATGTGTTGAGTTTTTCCTCGGCTATTTTTATATACATGTCATTGGGGCATTGTGGGTAATCCTTCTAACGGTTATTTTTGGCGGGAGTGGCTTGATTATTTATTTATTTATTTGAGTAAATCTATTTGAATTGTTATTTGTTTATTCCTTCGTTTTTCGATGGTTAATTTATTTATTTGGATTTGTTATTTATTACTTATTTATTTTTTACTTATTTATTATTATTTTTATTTATTTTTTTTGTTATTATTTTATTTATTTGTTTATATTATTTTATTTATTATCTATTGTAATGGATGTTATAGCGTCGGCGGTTTGTTAATTTGTTTATAATTTGCACCTTCTTATTAGTTTTCTATTTTTAAGAAACGTAACAAAAATTTGTTTTCATGTCTGCATTTTGATATCATTGAATTCAACACTCGTCCCTTAATGCTTCCTGCAATGTTCACTCTTATATATATATATATATATATATATATATATATTAGTCATCCACATACAAGCCCGTTTCTCTGTATCACAGCTCATCAGTGTGGCTAGACACATTCCACATGCCTCTGGCAGGGATCGAAACTCGACCGATTTGGTGTCAGTCGGAGTCTCTACTCCCTAAGCCATCGGCACAAGGGGTCAGAGAAGGGAAATTTTAACGTCTTATATGTAAGCAGTGTATACAGACGCCAGTCACCGAGAAAACTCAATTCATTTCTAACCGTGTTGCCCCAAGCAAGGCATTTTACTGCCACTGTTGTGCAGGCGGTTACATAGGAGGAATGTTATGAGGAGTGAGAAGTTGCAGTGGGTGTCAGGAAGAGAGTAGTAGAAGGAAGAGAATATTGATGAGAGTGGGGTGGACGAAGAAAAAAGCATGAGAGAGAGGATGCAAATTAGTGAGACAGGAGATGACTACTGACTTTACATTTAAATTCTTGGTGATTGTAAATTGGTTTCACAGTAAATGGGTGGGACTTAGTTGCTAATTTTGTGGTTCGAGTAAATTCATATATAGTTGGTGCTAGTGAGCTAAGTTCATCGGAGCAGAAGCCGTGAACGTATTTGTAGAAGAGACACAGCGAAGCCACACTGTGTCGGTGAGAAACCTAGCTGCCAAGTCGGGATCGATCACATTACAGATTCTCCATTGGATTCGGTCGAGGACATCTAAGTGGATAGCAGGAGCACCCGACTAGATATGGCAGCAATACCCAATGCACGGTTGGATGGTAGACTTGTATATGTGCAGGATTGTTTCGGACGTGAAAAACTTCCCTACACAGAGAAGCAACTTAGCAGCGGATTTATCTATGGATTCTATATAGTTATTCCACTTGAGGTCTGATTTGAGAGTTAATCCGAGGAGACGCAGTGTTTTACTTTCAGGGAGAGAAGCGTGGTCCATGTTAAGGGTGGAGGGAAGAACGATTGTCTCCGGTGGTTATTAGATAGCAGCTTCGTTTTAGACGCATTAAAATTTACGAGCCATTTCTTGCCCCAGTCCACTACGAATTGGAGGTCATTTTCAAGCTCGGCAGCGAGATTTACTTTTTCAGCCTCAGTAGATTTTTGATCGAGAGAGTAAAGCGTAGTGTGGTCAGATGCCTGTTAATGTCATCAGGCATTTTACACACATCCAGGAACTAAAAAAAAATCTTCATAAAAATAATCACTACAATTGACAGAGACGCAAGCAAATTACATTAAAGTCACATAATATGATCACGTGTTATTAACTCGCCCACTGCAAAGAAGCAACATTGAATTTAAACTACTGAAACATTCTTTGTTTTCTTCGTATTCCCATCCACAGAAAAAGTTTGATGAAACTTCTGTAAATATCTCGAAACATGTTAAATGTCAAATGTTTTTGCATGTATATTCCACTATTTGATTATATATTTGTTCGACTGTTTAAATATCTCGAATTCTCCTGTCCTTTTGGCGAAACATTGACAGAAAAAATAGGTGCGTTTTTGGAGTATTTTTGTTTGTAAGTTTTAATATGCCTGCTCATGAAATGATGTTTTGGAAAGTAAAAGCAAAACACTATATGGTTGTTACTATGTTTCGATGCTCTCTTTACGTTAACATGGAGACACCAGAATGTCTATATATGCCTATTTATATCTATCAGAGACATTAATATTCACTGTAGCAAATGTTCGGTTGAACTAACCTTGCGTAAATTTCTCATGGTATGTCTATTTCTGTTGGATTTACATATCTCAATTCATTCGATGTTTTGTTGAATATAATACATACATATCTAATTTGTATAGCATTGTGTTTTTAATCACGCATACAAAAACTGATGCACACAAAACTATACACACACACAACATATGCATATATATAAACGTGTGTATTTTTATATTTTATGTTTACTAATGGTCACTTTTTTTATAATCATATCACCCCAAGCAAGGCATTTGATTGCCACTTTTTTTCAGGTGTTACATAGGAGGAAAGTTATGAGAAAGAGTGCATGGTTATAGGGGGTGTCAGAAAGTGGGTAAGAAAAGGATGAATGTGGCCATAAAGTGAGGGATCAGTTTATATATTGATTATAATATTGAATTTATCCCCCACTATATATCCACATTATAACTGTATAGAAAAAAAATTATAATCATATCGCCACAAGCAAAGCATTTTATTGCCACTGTTTTGCAGAAGGTTACATAAGACGATTATGAAAATGAGTGACAGGTTATAGGGACTGTCAGGAAGTCGGTAAGAGAAGGATGAGAATACTGATGAGAGTGGAGTCGACGGATAAACAAGCATAAGAGAGAGGATGCAGGTTAGTGAGATAGAAGATGACTATTGACTTTACATTTAAATTCTTGAAGATTATAGCTGTCAGGAAAGCAAGTAAATGGAAGGGAATTCCACAGGCGGGAAGTGCGATAAAAGAAGCTGAGAGAGTAGGATTTGCGGTTATATTTTATTGGTTTCACAGTACTTGCTAATCTTGTTGCTCGAGTAAATTTATATATAGGGGGCACCAGTGGGCTAAGTCCATCAGAGAAAAACGCTATTAAAGTATTTAGTCACAGGAAAGCCAAATTGCGCCGGTGAGAAAGTGACTGTATCCGAGCTGCCAGGTGGATAACAGGTGCACCCGACCAGATATGGCAGCAGTATTAAATGAACGGGCGGATGGTAGATTTATATATGTGCAGCATATTTTATCCATAATATATATATATATATACTAAATCATTATATGCCATATTTAAATTAAATTAGACATGTAAACAAATCGCCTGACGAAACCGAAAATTTCGAAACCATGGTGAACTTCCCTATATATATATATATATATATATATATATATATATATATATATATATCAGTCGGTATCAATGTAGGTCGCACCACTATTTACCCTCACTTCAGGAAGAAATCTGCCAAGGCTGACAAATGAACCTTGTTGCTGCCTTTCAAAATGGCCTCCAACCTCAGATTAAATTGATAGGAAATGACTCGTAAATTCTAATGTGTCCAAAACGAAGCTGCTCTCCTTTAATAACAGTAGAGAAGCTTTTGTGTCTACCATCAGAATGAACGACGCTCGTCTCCTTGAGAGCAACACAATGCGCCTCCTAGGCGCCACACTCTCAAAAGACCTCAACTGAAGTTACGAGGTCGAATCCATAGGTGTGTCTACTGCCAGAAAGTTTGGGTTATTGTGTCGGGACAGGAAGTTTTTCTCGACAGAATTCATTTTTACACTTATAGATATACTATGTGTCCGTGCATTGAACACAGTTGCTATATCTGGTCGGGTGCTCCTGATATTCATCTTGAGTACCCCCGACTACATATATTTACGCGTGATACTAGATCGGCATAAAGATCCCATCATTTTACTGTCGAAATAGTTAAATATGACCACCTCTTCTAGTCTAATAGTTTTTTTTTTCCGCCCTTCCCATTTGCGGAACTCACTTCATTTGCACGCGGTTTACTGCCATATCACGTTGAATACACCGGTTCTCGCTCGATCACCGAAGTTAAGCTTCGGAATACCAGGTGCTGTAAGCGTTTAGTGACCGATGTGCGTCGTGGTGCGTTGAAAATAAAGATAAAAATTCTCCAAAATTTGGATAATTTTTTATTAATTTCGGTCTAAGCTTTCGGCTCACATGAGCCATCTTCAGAGAGATTATTAAGACGGTAACATTACATTGCATTTGAATAGATGGTTCTGTTGTCATTCCGCGCTATCACGCCGTGTGAGGTCATAGAACCGCATTGCAAATTTGCGAACTGCGTTTGTTATCTTTATTAACAATTGCCGTTGCCTAGCGGAGATTTATGTCAACACAAAATAAAATCGTCAGTGATGGTGGATGTTATTGTGTTATTGCCTTAATAACCTCTCTGAAGATGGCTCATGTGAGCCGAAAGCTTAGAACGAAATTAATAAAAAATTATCCAAATTTTGGAGACTTTTTGTCTTTATTTTCGCCTGGAATTAAAGCCAAAATACGACGTTTAGAACGGCTCATAATTAATCATAACAGACATTCATTGCCTCTTATATTTAACAGTATATGCTTAGAATATATATATATATATATATATATATATATATAAATGTATGCATTATTCTACATCTATGGCACAAATCGGAGTTTCATGCCTTAGGCAATGTATGCATATATATATATATATATATATATATATATATATATATATATATATATTAAAAAAGGATTAATTCAAAGATGTTGAATGGCCATTTCGATATGAAGATCCCCACGGGGAACGACACATCACCTCAGCAACAGAAAAAAACCTTTCAGAAACTGGAGAAAAATTAGTCTACTTTTCCTTTTTAAATAGATTGCAAAGAAATTAAAAAATAAATAATAAAATAAAATAAAAATAAAAATAAAGGGAAAGAAAAAGAAAACGAAAAAGAAAAAGAAAAAGATAGAATAAAATCAAATAAATAAGAAAAGAAAAAAATTGACATCGTCTGGGTTCGCAAAAAAAAGGGGAGAATGTAACTAAAAATTAACAGACAGCCGTGTTAAGTCGACGTCAGTTAAAGCAACACGGAAAAAAGGTGGTAAGAGAGATAAAAGAAGGAAGGGAGGGAAAAGAAAGAAACTAAAGAAAAAATTTTTTTTAAATATTACAGACGCTGGACAAATTCAAAAACCTAATTTCCCCAAAACTTTGAAGTATTAGAAAAAGGCCTTTACTTAAAAAGGCATAATTATTAATAAAAGGGAATAAAAAGATATAGGATTTAAAATAAAATTATTTTTAAAAAAATTAGGTCATTTGAAATTAAACTAAATAAAGACAACACTAGGTAAAAAAAAAAAAGAAAAAAATGAATTACAATTATTATATATACATACCTATAGAAGTACACACATACATACATATATATACACACACAATTTAACGAATAAGAATACATATATACATACACATACACACACATACATTCAATTTATTACACACTTATATACATATACATGCGCATACACACATATATATGTGTGTACACACCTATATACAAAAAATTCATATACACATAATATACATGTGTACACATACATGCACACATATACACACACACACGCACATATATATATATATATATATATATATATATATTCCATATGCACTCACACACATACATATTAATGAATATTATGAAAAGGAGCATTTAAATAGCTAAAAAATTTTTTTTCAAAATTACATATAGCCCACATACATAAATACATATATATACATATATATACAAATATGCCCATCCACACACAAACATACACATAAAAAAATTAAAATTAAAATTTTTTTTTAAAATATTAAAAAAATTATAGAAAAATTTAGAATTTAAAAATTAAAAATTAGAAGTTAAATTTTAATATCCGCCCTATGGCGGCACTTGTTTATAAATTCCCTTCTAAAGTTCAAAAGTAAGTCCTGATGAGGATACTTCAAAATCAGAATCTTCTCCAATAAACACAGACGACACCTATCACGAAAACCTTTAGGAGTACAAGCTGAGCCTATTAATTTCCAGCTGATTATAGGGTCCTGCCCTTCCTCCTTCATTTCCCAGAACCTACGTGATAGTGCCGTCTGGAATCTCTGTTTAGGGTTCGAAAACGAGTACCTGTGATTATAAAGCCTCTGTTTGAAAGAGCCCGCGGACATGCCAATATAGGTCCGGTAATTGTCCTTGTTATTAGATGGAGAAATGCGGGCTTCATAAATTACATGGGTGTATTTACATTTGCCTTACACCGGGCAGGCATCCACAGAATAACAATTGCATTTGTCGACAATATGCATACATACATTTATACTAGAAAACCTGAAATATTGGAACAAACTGGCTTGCCACTTGTGGAAATTAAAATTGAAATATAGAAAAAACCCTGATATAACTTCAAGCTTAGTGAAAATAACCAAACCAGACAACGGTGGTAACGAATGCAGGTTTTGACAGGAGGAAAAGAAGTTATTATCTTGTTCCCAGAAAGAAAAGAATTGCTAAACAGATATTATGTTCAAATGTAATCATAACCATAAATACAAACTAGGATCATATAGACATGGATGAAAAGGTTATAAGATTCTGTTAGGGCGCTTTCCAACTTTGTTCTTATAATGGACTGGCCTATCACGACATAAAGTGGAAAGACCTCGAGGTTGTTGCGTTGAGCGTTGCGGTTAGCATTGCGTTAGCGTGGAATGTTCAGCTCGATACAAAGTCAGTCGCGTATTTCCGGTAGCGAACCGGAAGTGTGCTATACACAGACGCTACGTCTTACTACGATACGTATTACTAAACCATTGTTCCTGTACTCTACTAACAACTCTGTTGTACACCTTATTTTCTGCGATTATTTACTCAACTATTTCTGTTACACACAACATAACAGATTCTTAAATAACGCCTCCTTAATTTTGAAGATTTGTGGTTGTTTGAAAACTTAGTCACGCGTTAAAAAAAAAATCCCTGTTCGTGCTTTTGTAAAACGATAAAATCAGTTATTGTAAATCGCCGAAGAGACTGAAAGGTAGAAACCTAGGTTGTGGAAATAACTCATTTCCAAATGAAAAAAATTCAAAAGTTCTACAATATAACTTTATTGAACAATTTTTAATAATACTGCGTACTGGTCTAATTTAATTATGACCAAAAACTATATATATGCATATATATAGATTCAAACTGCGATATCAGTCCTGCTATAGTTTCGTATATTCTGAAAGCCTCATAGCTTAGTAATTTTTTTTCGTCATTTCACCCCAAGAAAGGCGGTTTTACTGCCACTGTTGCGCAGGTGGTTACAAATGGGGAAAAGTCATGAGAAAGGGTTAGGTTATGGGGGTGTCAGGAAGAGGGTAATAGAAGAATGAGCATACTGGTGTGATGGTGGGTGGGGTGGATAGATAAAATAGCCCGAGAGAAAAGATACGAGTCAGAGAGATTGAAGATAACTATTCACATTACATTTAAATTCTTGGAGATTGTAGCTGCCGGGGAAGCAATTATACGGAAGGGAATTCCACAGGCGGGAAGTGCGAGAAAAGTAGCTGTTAGATTAGAAATTGCGGTTAATTGTTGGAGTTTTCTTTTTTCAGAAACTTGCGATCTTCTAATTATGTCACCTTCAAATTTTTAACAGGGACAAGAGCAGGAATGATTAATATTAAAAAATCTGGATTGTGTGCCAATTGTTTAAGGCGAAGTTTTTCCCACGAAAGCAAAGAGTTTTACTCTGATAGGTAAAATTTATTACAGTTAAGTTTACTCTAATTTGAGCAAAACAAATTTGAGTAGCTGCTAAAATCAAAACTATATTTCGTTCTAAGACATTCCTTATTTTTCGGGTCCTGCTCTCAAATTGATTCTCAGAAAAGAAATAATATTTCGCAGAGAGCGTAAAATAAACTGGTATTAAATATAACTCCCATTAGCACCTATTTACTGTAGTAAATACCATTCCAAGAGGCGGATGATAAGCAGTTGAAAAACTCTTCTGGTGCATTGTGATATATAATGATGGTAATATAGTCTTATCTCTAGCTATATATAGACATATATATCCGAAGATACCTTATATATATATATATATATATATATATATATATATATCTCGATATATATATATATATATCGATATATATATATATATATATATATATATATATATATATATATATATCGAGAGAGAGAGATTGGGGAGAGATGTGCTGATATTAGAATTGCTGAATACTTGGAAATTGCCGAACCGTACAAATTAATGTGTTCTTTGTCGTCTTCTTGATATATATCAACAACTTACCGACGCGCACACTTTAGATAAACCAGTGGAAATGACTTAAAGCAGCTCTTATCTTACTGACTATGAAAAGCAAATAAGTGCACACGATTCCGAATACAACTGATATTTATCATGCGCTAAAATTGTACAAAGAATTTGTCTCAGAGCCAAAACAAAATCTTCTGAGACATGGAACATTGTTGTCAGTAGAATCTCCGCCGCTTTCACTCGTTAGAAGTAATTAAACACGTAAATAATCTTATGTAAAATTTTATAACGCCTTAAATCCGATAATAAATTAATGAAAATAAAAATGATATTGTTTAAAAATCGCTAGATTTATAGGTTATCCAATGCTACGGTTTTGATTAATTGATTGCTTTGTTTTCACTTCGTTGAAGAATATTTAAATCTGAAATATATTTCTAGTATTGAAAGAATAGTTTTTATTTTTCGTAAGTGAATATTAAATTAAAAAAATTGTATGAGATAACAATGGCTTTTCCAGATAAGTCACATTATCTAACTCATAACTATTCAGAGATTGATTTATTTCCTGAGGATATTTGCTCGTTAAGCGTATTTAATGGCAGTCAATCAGTTATGTACCATGCTTGATACACGCTTGGACGATCATGTCTCGAAAGAGACATGGCTGACTGGGCAGAAGATTATCTCGCAGTAGGTTGCCATTGCTTTTTGTGGTAGACTGGTTGCCAACCATGGCTATAGGACCCAATCTGTTCTATTATTTAACCCATAATTGGAAAGAAAGGACGGATTGATACCTTTTCAAAGGGTATTTGTGCGTAAGTGAATGCAAGTAATTCAAATGGAATTCTAACTCGGCTTCCCGATTTCTCGTACCGAGCTTATATCCACTTCACCACAACGCACATCCTATTTACTGAACTTGACTTGAATTTGATCTTGGCTCTCCTATTAATATTTTCGAGCAGCTATCGACTACACCACCCGCATATCCTAGTCAATGTTGGGTAAAGTATATGGCTTGATGATCAGTTATAGAGAGAAACAGTTAGTCGCCATGCTGTGTTGATTTCTTTGTCTACTCTATCTTTATCTAATGATACTACAACTACTAATACCACTACTACTACTACTACTACTACTACTAACAACAACATATTAATTATATTTTCTTTCTTCACCACCCTGTATATCCTTTCCTTTCTCTCCACCTCTGCAACTGTCATCACACCTGTATTCCCGCCCTTCTCTTGCTCCTTTCTAAATGGTTTGTCCTTCTCTTCATTCGTTTCTATCTAGTGCTTTTACTCTTATGTAGTCCCCTGCACATCAGTGGCGTTACCGCCTTGCTCCGGGTGATATGATTAAAAAAAGAACGGACTTGTTTTCTACATCGATGTGGTTCTACAGATGGATACCGGGAATACCACGGACAGAACAGTTGAGTAACAAGGAAGTTCTTAATGGGAATTTTAAAGACACTCATACGTATAATCAGAGAGAAACGATGAAAATTTGTGGGATATATTATACAGGAAGGTGGTCTTGGACAAATCTATTACTCACGGAACATTGTGAATAAAAAAAGTAGCCATAAAAATGTATATAATGAATGAGTGAATGGATGGCCGACTAGAGACACACTTTGTAGATATTGTTTAGAGTTATAATGGGCAAGAAGATGCGGAGATCATTGATCACCCACGTCCTGACGGGATATAGCACATGAATGAAGAGGCTGAAATTGGAGGTAATTTGATGTAATATTCTTCTTCGATAATTAACATTGTTGGCAGCCCCATTGACAGCCCATTTATTAAATCAAGAACGGACGCTTGCAGTTATTACATAAAGATGATCGCTCTTCCAAAATTGCAACTTCCTAGCATACGTTAATTACTGTTGGGGAAAAAAATTATCCACCCTTTTCCTTCTGAGGTAGAATATCAAATATTCATGATCTCAACAGTTATTAAGTGGTCTTGATTGCATCTCCAAAATCAAACTCTCTTCACCTAGAGAGAGAGAAAAAAAATAAATAAATAAAGAAGAAAAACGCAATAGTTAAGCTATTTACATTATTCGTTCTCATCTTTGTTGACATTTTTACGATGTTTCGGCTTTGAACGCTCCGGCCTTGTTCAGGTGCTAGAAGTTTCGAACTGAACCCTTTATTACAATCACTGGAGTATATCATTCTCATTCCTTAAGCGAATCCACTGCTGGTAGTCATGAGTTATCTCTCTTTAACGCTCTAAATTATGTGTTCACCACTGCTGTAGCCTGGTATTGAACTCACAACTCTTTGGATCAAGTATAACTAATCAATATTTATATCCACTGGAAGACTGCTGCAATTGAATTTCTTGGACTTATAAACATGTTTTTTACCAGAGTTCATATTGCAATTTTTGGATGTTAATGTTTTTCTCTTGTATTTTTACCAGAGCTCATATTGCAATCTTTTTAACACTAATGATTTTCTGTAGCACTCCATATTACTGGTTCCCATATTGTATTTATTTCTATGCTTGATCTACTTAGGAGATCTTTTAGCCTAGAATATTCCTTAAGTTTTCGTAGTTTTCAGTGGCGTTCTATATCTATTATTTCAACTTTAATCCATAGGGGGCGGTGATCTACTTTAACCCTCCATATGTGGTCAGCCACGCCTGATTTTTCTATTCAATACCCGTATTTAGGCCTTGCAATGTTCTTGTAGCAATAAAATAAAGTAGCGGTCTGTTTCTTCTTTATATGTATTCTCACAGCTACATAAAATGGCGTACACATAATCTTTAGTCATGTCATCCTCTGTTGGGGGTTAGGGTTAGGGAGAAGTTCCTGCGAAGTGTAAAACGACGTCTGAAGATCATCCTGATGTTATATGGGCCACAGATCCTAAGTATTTTCTCCTATGACCCCTTCGAAATTCCTAGCATTTGAAGAAGGCCGGAGCGTACAACGACCGAAAAGTCGTAAAAATGGCAACAAAGATGAAGAAGATAGTCCGAATAATGTAAATAGCGTAAATACGACCGCATCTCAGAAGTCTAGATAGATAATGCAATAGATAAGGTTTAAAATAATTTTTTATAATGAAAAATATTTTTTCAAGCATTTATTTTTATATTAATTTCAAGTTGTAAATATTCTACTAAGAATCAAATATCAACTTGTAAGAGAATTATATATTTTAAAACATGCATATACTTGTTTTACAATATTGACTCTCTCTCTTTCTCTCTCTCTCTCTCACTCCCCCTCTCCCTCTCTCTCTCTCTTTATATATATATATATATATATATATATATATATATAAAACTTTAATCCAAAAGGAAAAGCAGCAAGGTAAATCCCAAAGACCCGATCCTAATTAATATTAATTACATTAATATTAAAACTGATCAAGGTGGAGGGCTCAATGTAATTAATATTTAAATTACAGAGCCAATTATAAAATAAAATAAATTTTGATGTTCAAATCAGTTGTATGGCCATTTCTACATGAAATCCCTAAGAGAAATTTCACGCATCATTGGCAACTTCTTTATTTCAAATTTTATTTTTTTTTGTGATGTATATTTTTTTGAACTTCCGCCGGTAAAATACCTTGGTTTATTTTGAAATAAAGAAGTTGCCGACGATGCGTGAAATTTCTCTTAGGGATTTCATGTAGAAATGGCCATACAACTGATTTGAACATCAAAATTTATTTTATTTTATAATCTTTTGCCTAAATCCAAAATTAAGATTAAATATACAAATTTACATTAATTATAAAGACTCTGCTTAAATACAAAAATATTCAGTACAAAATAAGCAAAATAAGCATCCCACCACTTATCGGCTCTTCTAAATAATTTTAATAAAACATATGTTGTTTTCTTTTTTGATAATTATTAAGATTTTGACAGGGCCTTTTTAATGAAAGTATTCTCGTTTAAAGAAAATTTTCTCCTTGCATCTTAGTGGCATTTTCGTTTTGCTTAAGATGAAATTATTACCCTTCTACACCGAAAATAATAATAATAATAATAATAATAAGAAGAAGAAGAAGAAGAAGAAATAGAAGATGTCACTATTCTATGGGATTACACTATCTATGCAGACAGAAAAATTAAAGCAAGTAGGCCGGACATTATTGTTAAAAACCAGAAAGAAAAAACTTGTCTATTGATTTGGCTTGTCCAGCGGATTGTAACCAAGGAATTCGAAAAACTGTCAAAGTATAAAAACTTGGAAATTGAAATAGAAAAATGTGGAAATTGAAATTAGAAATGTGGAATTGCACTTGGAATGTTAAAAAATGGAACAAAAAAAAAAAAAAAAACAAATTGAAAGAATCCCTGGAAATCCCAGCGTAAGAGATATACAAAAAATTGCCTTATTAAGTACAGCCCACACACTAAGGAAAACTTTGTCTATGTAACGCTAGGGATGATAGGAGAGATAGAAAAAACATGAAATGGAGCCATAACAACACGCCACGACCTGCCTTATGTCTTCCCGCAGACTTTGTTGGTAGTGCGATCATAGCAGAAATAAAATATAATGAAAAATGACATAATAATAATAATAATAATAATAATAATAATAATAATAATAATGAAAAGACAAAAGCAAAAAAGCAGCGAGTACTTTACTTGACTGGTTTTGGCAAATGTTTAGCAAAACGAAGAGAAAGAGTGATGGTAGAATGACAAATGACCGGAAGTTGTTGAAGGCCATTTTCGCGCATGTCTTAAAATAAGATCAAAGAATATATAAACAGTAATAAGAAATATCGTCATAGCATTAATTACTGCTCGATTATTGAAATAATTCACTCTCTAGGACGGATAGTACAGTTTTAGACCAAGTGGAAACAAGGTGAACACTCACTGCACAGGAGTATGTAATAACAAAACAAGATATCCCTGGATAATATAAGTGGAACGAGAACAATCAAACCCCTTAGAGTTCAGTTATATCTTTTGAAATTGATACAGATCGTCATAAACATGAAAAAGGAAAAAAGATAAACATGAAAAATCCTGAAAAAGGAGAGCGTACCGATCGAAATTTTATAATAATAACAACAAAATACAAACATTATTCAGAATGTAAATAATATATATCAAGATATGTCCATATCTGATAAAGTCAGAAAGAAAAATTCACAGAAATACGATATCAAAAAGTTTTTTTTTACTTATTTGGTAATATTTTCGAATTTTCACTGTCACCGATTTTTCAAATATAAAGGCGTTGGCGGCTTTGACAAAAATCGGTGTTTCAATTTCGATTCGTCATCTATTCGTTACATGTATACAAATCGATCAGCGCCGTTAAATGTTTGAGAAATCACCTAAAACTACGTTGCGTGTCAAGCCTGTTTGCAAATATTTTCGAATTTTCAAATGTCACCGATTTTTCAAATATATAGGCGTTGGCAGCTTTGACGAAATTCGATGTTTCAGTCTCGATTCGTCATCCATCCAAGCAATGAGTCACTTGTGTCGGTATTTAACCAGAAAAAGACATGCTTGGGACAAAACAGAATTGGGTCGCACTTTGTAAAGATCAAATTAATTCACAGTGAATTTGCTTCTCATCGTTACTTAACGGCAGTCACCTGGTGATATAAAAAAAACGCATAAAATGAAAGAAAACCTGAAAAAAATAAAAGAATGCATGGTCATCAGTAAAAAGTGCAGCCCAAAATGCCAAATACAGGTGTGGGATGCTAAAATCAAGCAGGTACAAAAATTTAAATAACTGGGAGGTGTTCTAACAGAAGACGAAAAGTGCGACACAGAGGTCCGAAGGCGAATTGGCATGGCGAAGGAAGCATTCCAGTAAAGTATTAAGAAACAGGACAATTTCGCTGGAAACAAAGAAGGGAGTACATGATTGCTATGTGATGTCGGTTCTTCAGTATGACAGTGCATTCTGGACAATCTCATCAAAAATGAAGGAAAAACTTGAAGCAACTGAAATGTTGTTCTACAGAAGGATGTTGCGCATATTATGGATCGAGCATGTGAGCAATAATGAGGTTTTGGAAAGGATGGAAACAAAAAGGAAATTAATACTGAGCATCAGGAAGAGACAGCTGAAGTTCCTGGGACATGCAATGCGGAAGGAAGGCTTGGAGAACCTGATACTAACAGGCCAGATAGAGGGAAAAAGAGACAGGGAGAAAGCAATGGATAACATATTTGAAGGACTTGATCAGGTGTATGACGGAACGAGGGATGCGTTGTTTAACAGGAAAAAGCGTGCTAAGAGCCACCAGGGATAGGGAGACGTGGAAAGTCACGATCGCCTACGTCCTGAAAGGACAGGGCACATAGAAGTAGAAGAAATATGTATTAAGAACGAAATTCAATATATTAATGTATTTTGTAGTAATCTTACTTCCCGAAAGACACATAACCTAGTTGGTTGAAACACTGATTTAAATTAAATTCATGAATTATATTTATTGATAATTTGAGGTTATGACTAATAAGAAAACTCACTGTAACGTGAGTAGACAAAACCTATTTTCTGAAAAATGACAGAGTATATCTCCAAATACAAGATTTCTTAGAATTAGAATTTCTACGGCAAACTGGCATTATATATATATATATATATATATATAAACATTTGTCCTGTCTTACACTGTTAGGACAGTTCTCTTCATCGTTATTGAAAATAACTTGCTAAATATATATATATATACCACTTGCTAAAATATACCACTTGCTAAATATATATATACCACTTGCTAAAATATACCACTTGCTAAATATATATATACCACTTGCTAAAATATACCACTTGCTAAATATATATATATATATATATATATATATATATATATATATATAAACATTTGTCCTGTCTTACAGTGTTAGGACAGTTCTCTTCATCGTTATTGAAAATAACTTGCTAAATATATATATATATATATACCACTTGCTAAAATATACCACTTGCTAAATATATATATACCACTTGCTAAATATATATATACCACTTGCTAAAATATACCACTTGCTATATATATATATATATATATATATATATATATATATATATATATAAAACATTTGTCCTGTCTTACACTGTTAGGACAGTTCTCTTCATCGTTACTGCTATTTTTACGGTGTTTTGGCCGTTGTGCACTCCGGCATTCTTCCCGGGCTAGAACTTTTTGACTTGAACCCTTTATTTTGATAACTGGGGTATCTAATTTTCATTCCATGTGTGATGCCCTTCCAGATACCATGTAGTTATCTCCCTTTATCTCAACTCTCTAAGTTATTTGTTCACCATTGATGTAGTCAGGTATTGAACTCACTACTCGTTATGTCAGTTCACTGGAACTAATCAACGTTTATATACCATATGTTCTTGAGGACACATGACTCACTGCATATAGATTATAAATTATTTTACATAGATTTACATTATTTAGACTGTTCAGACCGTTGCCAAAATAGTGTTAGTCAATTAAGTGCCATACTTAATACACGCTTGGGCGATCATGTCTCGAAAGAGGCATGGCTGACTGGCAAGAAGATTATTTCACAGTAGGTTGGGATTGCTAGACTGGTTGCCAGCCAAGGCTATAGAACTTAATCTGTCCTGTTATTTAACACATAACTGGGAGGAAATGAATTATATTATTATATTAAGTATAATTATTGGGGGATCATTTTATTACTTCATGACAATAGAAAACTAATCCCCCACTTTATGAACCATAAAAGTTTTAATTATGTTTCGAATTTAATTATGTTTTCGAATTATTATATTCAGTTAGTTAAGTGCCATAAATGAAACACGCTTGGGTGATCATATCTTGAAAGAGACATGAATGACTGGGCAGACGATTATCTATAAGGCTATAGAAACCAATCTGTATTATTATTAAACTCATAACTGGAGGAACGAGACGTATTAATACGTTTCCCACGGCTGTTTGCGCTTAGTTAAATGCATGGAATTCAGCTGGAATTCGAATATAACTCTTCTCCTCCCAGTTAAATAACAGGAGAGATTGGGTTCTGTAGCCTTGGCTCGTAACCAGTCTACTGCAGAAAGCAATGGCAGCCTACTGCGGGATAATCTTCTGCCTAGTCAGTCATGTGTTGTTCGAGACATGATCGCCCAAAGCGTGTATCACGTATGACACTTGACTGACTGACTACAAGAGCAAGGAGGATAAAGAGGAGGAGATAAGAAATGTTTAACTTTTTATAAGCTTCAAAACCGCAACCTAACGGCGTTTGACGAAACCTCTAGCGCTTCCCGCCTGTGGAACTTGCTTCCATATTCTTGCTTTCCTGACGGCTACAACCACCTGGAATTTAAATGCAATGTCAATACTCGTCTATTAACCACTTGACTCTAGCTCTTTCCCAACCTTTCCTTTCCTTTCTCTCCACCTTTGAAACTGTCATCACACCTGTATTCTCATCTTTCTATTGCTCCTTTCTAACTGGTTCGTCTTCCTCTTCACTCTCTTCTAATTAATCTTTTTACACTTACGTAGCCCCCTGCACATCAGTGGCATTTCCGCCTGGCTCGGGGTGAAACGATTAAAAATTAAAAAAAATTAAAAAACATTTAGGGTAATCACATTTCTACTTCCTTTATTCATAGCATCATGGGAATTTTTATTATTATTAATTACTTTTGTGATTATTTCATTTTTCAACATGACTATTCACCTCATCTTTGTTCCGCTTGCTCTGACCTCCAACCTTTTGAAGTGTATATCCCGATATGTATATTTGAAATTAAGACGAAAAAGCATGGTTTAAATTCAGTCAGTGAAGTGCCATACGTGAAACATGCTTGGGCGATCATGTCTCGAAGGAGACATGACTGACTGGGCAGAAGATTATTCCGCAGTAGGTTGCCATTGCTTTCTGCAGTAGACTGGTTGCCAGCCAAGGCTATAGAACCCAATCTCTCCTGTTATTTAACCCAGTGATCAGTGATAAGCCAGAGAGAAAGAGAGAGATAGAACGTGAAAGATACAAGGTTAACAAGAAATAGAGAGTGAAAGAGAGATTACTAGAGAGAGAATGAGAGGGAATGAGAGAGAATGAGAGAGAGAGAGAGAGAGAGGTGTAGAAAGTGAGTGTTTTTGTAGACAGTTGTAAAGCAAAGCATTTAAAAGAAGTATCATCATATATGCAACCTCTTTTGACTCTGTGTCAAATATCCGCAGGACGAACAAATATGGCGTGGCGACACGTCTCGTCGGATCAGTACGAGTGTTGAATGTGGTAGCTGGAAGGAAATAAATGAAATGGACAGCAACGATATCGAATACCGTGACCCCCAACCGAGATTATTAGGACCATTGGCGCGAATCTCTTACGTCGGCTCACTTTTATAAAACTGTAACTATGACAAAATATCGACTTGCTCATGATATAACATTAAAAGAATTATATATATCTATCTAAACTTATTTATAAATGGAACTTTGTCTGTGTGTTTGTATGTGTCTGTGTGTGTGTGTCCGTTACCTATAGACTCCGAAACGGCTGAACCGATTCTCTTAAAAATTTACACATTTGCACTATAAGCATCTGTGAGTGTTCTTAGCTAGATTTTGTGTCGAGATACCCCCGATAAATGTCGAAAATCGATAACCGAAAAAATCGGGTTATAGAAGGAGTGGTCCGATTTTAATCCAATTTGATACACTCATAGACAAAGACATAAGAAACGATATTCAGAAGTTTTAATGTTGCAGTTCTTAGAATAGTGCAGAAAATTTGAACTCGATGCCAGGAAATCAAAATTTGACTTACATCCATTCATTTTTCTTTCAGTCTACGGTTTCGCTTTAACTGGAAACAACTATTGCTTTTTAGTCTTTCGTGCCAACGTCTAAAAAGTCTGAGCTCCAGAACCATGGGTTACTTTTAAAGCTTTCATTACACCCGAGCAACGCCGGGCTATACTGCTAGTTTATATATATATATAAACAGAGACTTGTACCCACAGAAATAACAAATGGACTTAAATACAGTTGACGTCATAATGTAAGACCTTAGGATCCTTTCATTATTGAAGATGCTCTTTGGAAGAATTGTTAATGATAAACAGGACACAAAAAATTACTTGTAGAAGGGGAGTTGGAACTTCTTTACAAACAAAATTTTAATTACAAATTAATTAAAATGTAAGGGGGTGTAAACATAAAGTTCCACAAGAGCAATAAAATGGAAAAAGAACTCGCAATCCCTCCAACAATCCTAAGAAGCGAATGAAGTCCTCTTTCTGTCTGCACTGACTAGGCTGGTATATTCTCCGGTACACAGCCCCCAAAACACGTAAATGATAGGCCGAGCGGGAGCTGTGCAGGACAGAAAACCATGTGTCCTCATACCTAGAGGCACAATCTTAATTGTCCAGTGAGTGTTGTCCAATGGCCGAATCATGAACACACACACACACACACACACATATATATATATATATATATATATATATATATATATATACACTAGCAGTATAGTCCGGCGTTGCTCGGGTGTAATGAAAGCTTTTATATATATATGTATTATCGATTTTCTGCCGTATTGTAAGAACTGCAACCTTGAAACTGATGAATATCGTTTCTTATGTCTTTGTCTATAAGTGTATCAAATTTGATTCAAATCAGACCACTTCTTCTATAACCCGATTTTTTTGATTATCAATTTTTGATATTTATCGGGGGTACCTCGACATAAAACCTAGCTAAGAATAATCGAAGACACTCATAGTACAACTGTGTAAATTTTCAAGAAAATCGGTTCAGACGTTTTGGAGTCTATAGATAACGGACACACACACACACACACACATACACACATACAAACATACAGACAAAGTTCCATTTATAAATAAGTTTAGATAGATATATACGTTTACTATGACGCACATTGACACGTTTAGGTTTGTCACAAACATTTGAAGGTTTATTATTGGTGCATGTAGTGTAAAATGTATCATTTTTGTGAAGTAAAATTGGACAACTGAGTTCAAATTTCGGTCAAAATAGGTGTATACAAATTTGCACTAATACCCGTGGGAAAGACGTGAATCTACGATAGTGGGCTGGACATTTTATTGGCTGATTACAAAGGAGTGTTGCTGGACATGTGAAATATTGCATACATTATTTTTAAATACTTATTATTTCCTTTTTTCCAGGTAAGTTAATCTCTGACTGTGCAAAGAAATCTATTAGCTCTGTTGTTAAAGAAATAGTCAACAACACATGTGACACTATTCGGATTACTGTTCTTAACTTTGTTGCCATTTGTTTCAGCCGTTGTACGCTCCGGCCTTCTAGAAAGTCATAAAAGCCTACGCCCTAAATTAATATAAAACCATTTTTTAAAAAAGAAATATTGATAATAAAAATAGACAATTGCAGCTGTTTATTTTTTGACTGATATACTTTTATACACATTTTACATTGATTTTCGATTGCATTTTATGTTTCATAAAAATTGTTACATTTGCATATATATTACATACATTACATGAAACAACTATTCAATGGTCTTCTTTTATGTGCCGTGTCCCTTCAAGACGTAGGCGGTAATGGCTTTCCACATTTTCCTATATCCTTGTCACTCTTAATATCCCTTCTCCTGTTATCCCACTCAATCACCGTTCTGATATTCATTGGCTCAAGCCCATCAAGTATGTCGTGTGTTGCTTTCCATTGTCTCTATTCTTCTCTATCCGTTCCATGAGCATCAGGCTTTCTAAGCCTTCCGTCTACATTCTTCTTCTACTTCTTCTATGTGCCTTGTGCTTTCAGGACGTAGGCGATCATAGCCTTCCACGTCTTTCTATGCCTGGTGGCTCTTAGCAGGCTTTCTCCTGTTACACCACGCAACCCTCGTTCTGTTATGTGCATAATTACACCATTCAAATATGTTATCCGCTGATTTCCGCTGTCTGTTTCCCCCCTCCTTCTGACCTGTTAGTATCAGGTTCTCCAAGCCCTCTTTCTTGATTGCATGTCTGATGAACTTTAGCTGTCTTTTCCTGATGCTCAGTATTAATTTTCTTTTCGTTTTTATTGCTCACATGCTCAATCTATGATATTCTCAGCATCATTCTGTAGAACCACATTTCAGTTTCACGTCTTTTTCTTCATTTTTGATGAGATTGTCCAAAATTCACTGCCATATTGAAGAACTGACAACACATAGCAACCCAATACTCTCTTCTTTGTTTCTAGCGAAATTTTCCTGTCTCTTAATACTCTACTCAGCTTATATGTCTCTAAAAATTCAGCTATCTTTTCCTGGTGTTAATTGTCAGTTTCTATTTCGTGCCCAAAATGTGCTCCGTCTGTAATATCCTCCGCATCCTTCTGCAGAACCACATTCTTCAAGTCTTTCCTTCATTTTTTATAAGACTGTAAAGCATTCTCTGCCACATTGAAGGACAGGCATCACATGATATTCAGTAGTTACCTAGTCGGTTGTTGAGAATATTAACTTTTTTGCCTATGAGATTCGGGTTTGAATACCAGGTTAGAGATCGGCTTGTCTGAAGGGGTTTGACGGGAAGGCTGTCAGTGTTGACTACCAATCGTGTCTGGGATATTTAATTCTCTGCCGTCTTTCTCCCTGTCTTTTCTCTAGCTTTTCTCATTATTTGATAAAGCAACAATGCAGTGCGGGTTTGAAGTCAAGGTTTCTCTTCCTCTAAGCGTACTGACCCTTATTTAAGTTGACGTTAAAAAACAAATGGTTTTAATGAGTCAGTAACCCGCTTCTGTATTTAGAATTTAATTATCTGATCTTGTTATATTTTTCTTTAATGTCCAATTATAGCTCGCCATGTTTAGGCTGTATATAACTTTTTATTAGCCAACTAAGCGAATAAAATCACAATTATAGTTGCCACCAATTTAATCGAGTAACGCTTTAATCTTTAGGCTATTCGTAGATATGGATAGTCGAGCAAGAAAAATCTATTCCTGTAGGGTAACCTTTAGGGAATTTCAAATTTGATTTGAAATTCCCTAAAGGTTACCCTGTAGTGAACAAAAAAGATTCTAAATTTAAAATTCAAATCTGACTCATTGATTTTGTTAGAAAAAAAAAAAAGAAAAAAAAACGAATTTTCTAGAATTTACAAAATTTGCACACAAAACTCGCGAAATTTCACACCTGGATGTGAAATGTTTTTCGGCCAATAGCAAACTAAGAAACGTCTAAAAAAATTCAAACAATATTTAATTATAATAAACAAACAAACAACCGGATTTCTCTTTTCCAATCTTCTCACTTAGCTTCTTTTTTTTTTTTTGGGTCAATTGGAGTAGATAGATCTATCGCCCGGTTCACACTCCACCCACGTCTATTGAACAGGTTAAGAGGCTCATCCCTTGTTCCCTGTTTAGGATGTGGTTTCCGGCTTTCTCTTTTCCAATCTTTTCACTCTTACGTAACCCCCTGCTCATCAGTGGCGTTACCGCTTTGCTTGGGGTGATATGATTTAAAAAAAAAAAATTCCTTTTACGGACTCTTTTCGCGAGCCGAGGCGAAGTTTGTTTGTCGTCCAATCGGAAGCCCAGAATTATATCCGGGTGTGAATTTCCAAATGACCTGTTTGAAGCCCCAGAAAACGAAATAAAAAGGCGAGATAAGAAGACGGTCACTGTGAGAAAATAAAAGCATACTTGACACGTCCCTCGACAAGCGATCGTTTTATGATTGCCTGCCATCTCTTTCTATCTCACTTTCTTCTTCTTCATATTTCACCAATCGACTTAATAACCGGCCGGTAAACAAAAGATTGAGAATAGAATACTTGAAAGACACTCCTACCAAACAAACGCTCACACATATATACATACGTACGCGTAGACACTTTCCAACAAATTACTACTATGAGCATTTTAACGACCTTGTCCCAACCAAAAGACATTGCTTTTATTTGTAAAAACCTTATGAGCTTAAGTCACTGATGCCTCCTCAACAGGTGTTTACCCGTGCAACCAGACTGGCAACTGGGTCCCACCCATTCACAGTCAGGTTAGCCAAACGCAGACGACAATTCTACTCCTGCAGCTTCCTCTCTCGCACTTCCCGCCTGTGGAACTCACTCCCGTATTCTTGCTTTCCTGACGGCTACAACCCCCAGAAATTTAAATGCAAAGTCAATACGCATCTACTAACAACTGGACTCTAGCTCTTTCTCCACTCCTGTATAACCTTCCCTTTCTCTCCACCTATGTATCTGTCATTGCACCTGCTTTCTATTGTTCCTTTCTAACTAGCTTGTACTCCTCACTCTTTTCTAATTAATCTTTCTACATTTATGTAACCCCCTGCACATCAGTGGCGTTTCTGCCTTGCTCGGGGTGAAATGATTAAAAAAAATATATATATATATATATATATCTATATATATATATATATATATATATATATATATATAATCATCCGCAGAAGATCTGTTTCGCTGTATCACATCTTATCAGTATGGTTAGACAGCCGATTGCCTTTTACCCAGGATTGAAACCCGCCCGAATTGGCATCAGTCGGCGATTCTACCTTTGAGCCACGGGCGCTCGGTAGAAGGTGCAGGCCTATTTAGCGTGTATATTATCATTATACACGCCCAGTAGCTGAGAGTGTTCTAATTCATTGCTGAATGAACGATGCGTAGCTGCCAGACGTAACGGCCGTTCAACGGAAAAAAAACATCACTACACTTAGAGAGTATTGTTAAAAGAAAAAAAATTGCTGCTACCATCAGTAGTCCTTGCAATAAAAATAATTAAGATAAAATTTAAAAAAAAATCAAAATTTAATGGAAAAGAAAAGTGGACATACATTTGAGTTTACTACCGTAAAATTTAACAATAATAATTTGTTCGCCTACTGTTTTCTGTTAGTGTTATTCTTCCATTAAAGTCAACAAGGATAAGGTTATCGAAAAATAAATAAATATATAAAATGAATGTATAAATAAAAATAAATAAATACGTATTCTTTCTAAGAAAGGATATAGTAGAAATTGTATCAAACTGTTTTTAGTGTTTTTGATCGTATTTTTTCTGTTGTCTTGCTTTATTTTTTGTTTTTAATAAAGATTATCATAGATTTATTTTCGTTTTTAAGATTATCATGTTTCATTTTTTATTTTTAAGAAAGATTATTTATTATTTATTTTGTGTTTTTAATAAAGATTATCATAGTTTAAAAAATATTTCGAAATATCGACAACTAAGGGAAATATGAATAATAAGAAAACTAGTTGATAAATCTATTAGGATCATTTAAAGAAGAAACATACAATTTAAATTATATACGAAGAAAAAATAATGTTTACGTTTAAAATAGTAAAATTAAAAATTAAAATTAATGTTTACGTTTAAAATAGTAAAACAAAATTTAATTAGAAAAAAGAATAAAAAAACGTTACATTTTCAAGTGCCTCAGAAAAAACACGTCATTCTCGTTGTAATTCCAATCGCATTATTATTATTATTATTATTATTATTATTATTATTATTATTATTATTATTATTATATTTCTATTTCTACTATGATTTCACGACCTACAAAATCTCTTGGAAGTCTAAGGTAGGTCATGCTGTGTTATGTGTAAATTTCATGATTTGTTTTCAAACTCCCATAACATCACTAACGTTACATGGAGAAAGTTCTAATCGTACGGGTTGTACTTCTTAAGACAATTGTTTTTATATCTCTTAAGGTGCATTTGTCGTGTTGTGTTCCTTTGTTATCATTTCCAGCGTACCTACTATGAATATCAATATTTTTTGTTCTTAATTTTCACATTTTTTTCTATTTCGATTTCCAGGTTTTTATACTTCGATAGTTTTTAAATACTTTAGTTGCTATGTTACAATCCGCTGGGCAAGCCATATCTATTATTAGGCAACGTGTTTTTTTCGGTTTTGACATTTATAGCCGGTGTGACACGATAACTAGGCATATATGTATTTTATTATAATAGATTAAAATAGAAAATAGATTAGAATAGAAAATAGTTTAAAAACATATCTAACAAAAGTGAAAAAGAAGAGGCAAAAAAAAACGCTTTTTCTTTTATGAGGAAAATTGTCCTCCGGTAAATGTTTGACTCAGTGATTTAATGAGATAAGTTCAACTTCAGCAGGTAGGTTTTCGATGACCCGGTCAAAGGCTGTCCTTTACTGTATCTTGACCACACATTAAGCCTTTTCCGGCGGAAGCCTTATTAAGATAAAAAAAAAGATAACTAAATTTCAGACTTACAGTCGCCGGTGTTTGTCACCGGTGGTCGAAAGCATTTCCGGATTTCCGGGTTTCCGGTCAATTTTAAATAAATTCAGGTATATTTTCCGAGTAAAAAAGTTAAGACGAGAAAGTGAAGGGAGTCAGCCGGGTGCGAGCTTGAAGTAAGGATCTCCGTTCGTCTTGTTTCGTTCAGTTTGGATTTGTTGATCTCCATTAATTAGAGTTAGAGCTGTGTGTCACATTCGCCTGCCCCAACCGACAAGGCTAACTCTAAACGTATAAAGCATCCTATACAACTCATCCAAATTGTGGAAGTTCGTTCCTTATAGTCAATCTTGTACCCCCAGCTGTCCGGCCGACATTTTCAACAAACTCCCGGCAAAATCACAGCGTGGAGAACGGCCGCCGGAGGAAATTGTTAGGACCGGGACCGTTGGGGTGGTACACCGGCCTATTTGCTTCAGTCATCCTGCCTATGAGAATATTGTAATCATAGAATTGTGGATTCTTTTATTTCGGTAACCGGTGTTGGGTGACGTTGATACCAGTGTTTCTTTTTTTTTTTTTACATATTTTCTAAAGTGTTTGAATATTGTCTAGTGTAATTATTTCCTCATTCTATCGCAAGTACAGAATATCCTGCGGTTAGATGATCTATGGTTTCTTGATATTTATCACAAAACCTGCATTTTGGATCAACACGATTATGTATGATATTGCTTGAAAGTTCCTCTTGAAAAAACTTTGATATTGCGCTGCAAGAATAAAGCCTTCAGTTTCTGCCCTTAATCCAGAATCTTGTAACCATGGACGAGTGTTAATTTTATCAACATCGGACTTATTAGAACGTTCTGGATATTGTCCCTGTAGAGGTTTATATTGCCAGCATTTCCTTTGAATTATATTGTATACACGTTTTTTAACCAGGAATCTAAAGTCAGAAATGGCTTCATGACATTATCCACTCATCATTTTGTAAAGAAGAAAAAGTAAAAGCAAATTATTCTCACATGTCCAAAGCCCTTCGTAATGTTTGAGCTGAACATATGAGTACATTTGTTTTATATCTTTATAGCATGAGCTACCAGGAACCATTTCAGTGAGTCCATCGGATTCTTTTCTGCTCAATCCGAGGATCCAACTAAAAATGGAATTATTAATGTCTTTCTTCTTCTTCTTCTTCTTATTATTATTATTATTATTATTATTATTATTGTAAAGAAGTTGACACCCTGTGGACGGAGGTGGCTATAAAATTGAAGACTAATATGAGTCTGGGAATTCGGAATGTCATTGATATTCTGAGTTCCCTTTGTCCGACTAGCTGCCTTCTGAGGGAGAAAAACCCAGACGAGACTCCGCCGAAGGATACAGTCTCATCTGGGGAAACGCAGACAAGAATTTTTGTCCGAATTTACGAGCTCAGTGATCCCACTTAAATGGCCTTGTGCTGCACCTACATTAGGCATCTGCTTATGTCGGGGATGTGATTGATACCTTCGGAGTGTAATTGACATTATGAGTAGATCAACTGCGTGCGTCAGTCGTTCACTTTGACAGAATCTCTGCCTTCGGACGGAGACGAGCCCAGACGTTTGGCGAAAGACAGACAAGTATATGTGTCCGAGTTTACGGGCTTGGTTTTCTCTCTTAAATGGACTTGTGTCGCATATACCTCGAGCAATGCCCATGCAGGGAGGTGGTTGATACCTTGGGAATGTCATTGACGGTGAGTATTGGACTGTGCTTTCTGCGACTCTAACGACTTAGCCTCCCCTCTCTTCTACTATTTGTTGTTCTGTCTTCTAGTGTTTGTCTTATTTGTATTTATATCTCTTAGCACGGATATTGTGCTGTAGATACTCAGCACACATCTTTTGGATATCGTCCTGCCACCTTGACAATACAGCAGATTGGCGACAAAGAAAATTCGCTATTCATTCGAATAGTGATGGGCAAAGATTTTTTTTTTCAAGTGGCAAAAACAGTACGTCGAAAAAAAAACCTACGTTGGAAACAATAGACTGAAGACGAAAATATCAAGAAACAAATTTATATATATATATTTTAATTGTTTCACACTAAGCAACACGGTACGGCTACTGATGCGCAGGGGGATACATACAAGCAAAAGCTTAGACTGGAAGAGATTGAAGAGAAAGACGGCTCTGCTACAGTGGGTGTCAGAGAAAGGGCAAGAGAAAGACGGAAACACAAGTGTGAAGACAGTTGCCAAGGTAGAGAGAACGAAAAAGAAGATAGAACAAGATACACAGTGTCATGTAGAAGGACAGTGACATATATATATATATATATATATATATAGATATATATGAGATTTTTCTACGTAGATTTCAAACTAGGAAATCTATAATAACAGGTTTCTCGTCGAAAGCTGGGACAGCAGTTTTGCCCTCCCCCCCCCCAAAAAAAATTCGTACAGATTTACTCATGAAAACGAAAAGTTTGTCGACAGTTTCAAAATAATCAGAAACAAGAGAAAAATTGAAAACGAACGAGTTCCAGAAATGGTTCCTTGAATTTTTTAAGTAACAAGTATTGGCATAAAAACAATTTTTGAAACAAGAATTAGCTACAAAACGGCAAGAAAAGTAACTTGCTATAATGTTGAAAATTTTCTCAAAAAGAGAAAATTTTGTTTGTTTAACCCAGAAAAAACACGTTTTCTCAGAATGCTGTGTTTAAATCAACTGGACATTTTTCATAAAACCCTGAAGAGGAGGTTACATTTGATACTTATTATTGCAGGTTTGAGGAGATATTTCTTAAAGACACTTCGAACTGAAGAGACGATAAAATGTTGCTTATTATTTAGTAAGTTTGGTGATTCCAAAGACGAAATGCACAGAAACTATATTCTACCAAAACAACCTGGACAAATTACATTTGAGAAACTATCCAGATATTGTCTAAAATATTTGGTGAATGTAGTTCTTTATTCGTTGCTTAAATTTATCAAAAAACGATGATGAATACTACACAACGTACTCAAGTGTAGTGTATAAGGAGTGTGCTTATGTGACGGCCACTGGACGTCGATGGCTTCGCTTCAGTAGCTGGTCTTCGAGTTGACTTTTACAATGGTTTTCTTCCCTGCCCACGCTGTGAAGTTCGATCTCAAGGAAGTCACGCTGAATTCTCGCTACCTGTCTCCCTACTAAGTCAAACCAGACTAGACGCGCGCTCACAATTGGGTGATTGAAAACGGCACCAAAACTAAATTGAATGACGCCCCCGAATAAATTGCTGAAAAAGTCTTTATATATATATAAAAGAAAATAGAATATAAACAATCACCAATCGTCTTTTCCCAACCCCTGTTTCTATTTAGCCGACAACGGAACGAAAGTTTCGTCCAATTTCTGTAAGTAGCAATTTGCGAAGAGTTTTTCTTCTTACTATTAATTCGCACCTCTAGTTGGCATTATCATTTCACTCCAAGCGGAGTTTCAAGTTTGTGGCGATTCAAAATGTCTTTGTTCGCTTCTCAACGAAGCTTTACGAAAACTGCCAAAGGTAGGTCTTTGTGTGTGGTGGGTAACTGGCAGCGGTGATGAGCCTTCCCTGTCTTAGCTCAGTGCAACAACAACCCAACTCCAACTTTAAAAGGAAAAACTAATCTGATCTCCTCTAGGCTCTGTTTTTATGCTTGTTCCAAATTGATTGTTGAGGGAATCCAATCTCTGGCCAATGAAATCACTTTCGCCTACGTCCTTGGGGTGGATCCATTTCTTTCTCTCTTCTCTTCCCTTGGTTCAACCAATGAAGCAGCACTATTTTGGTGACATAACTTCTTTTCAGCTTTTTCTTTTTGACGACAACAATTCTGGCTTTTAGGTTTATAAATTTTTAGGTTTATAAATCCTTTTCCAGCGAAATGGAAATTGAAATTTATTCTTATTGCCAGAAATTTGGACTTATCAAATATTTATTTTACTTGTGACAATCTTTTCCGACAATCAAAAACTCTGTTTTGTTAAATTTTCACTTTTATCGGCTGTATAGCTCAGACATCCATTGTATTTCATTTAGTCATGCTGTTTCCCCTTGTTAATAATAACCTCATTTGATCCGGCTTGTTATCAATAGCACACACTCAAAATATAAATTCCTTCATATTTTCGTCTTTGGGTTTGCGATGTCTTATTTTCCAATGCTCATATTGAAACAGAATGAATTTATTTCCTGCGTTCATATTAGAACAAACACATTTCTTCCAGTTGATTTTTTCAATTTATAAACATTACGAACCAACACAATTTCTTTTGCCCGATCAGTAACAGTTAATTTGGACAATTAATAATACAACTAATAATAATTTCTTCCTTTCCGTCGCCGGCGATAACATTCTTAGATTTCTTGCATGCAAAATATAGTGTTACAAATAGAATGAAATAAACATGGATATGTTCAAGTGTTTAATTTTTGTAGAAGAATTACCCTCACTGATCAAAACAGACGAACTTGGCAGCTAGGATACAGTCGCTTTCTCACCGAAGCAGTGTGGCTTCCCTGTGACTCTTTACAAATACTTTCATGGCTTCTGCTCCGATGAACTTAGCTCACTGGCACACCCTATATATGAATTTCATTGAGCCACAAGATTAGCAACTAGGTCCCACTCTTTTACTGTGAAACCAATAAATTGTAAATGCAAATTCTACTTCATCAGCTTCTTTTCTCGCACTTCCCACCTGTGGAATTCTCTTCCGCATACTTGCTTTCTACACAGTTACAATCTTCAAGAATTCAAATGTAAAGTCAATAGTCATCTCTTGTCCCACTAACTTGCTTCCTCTCTATCATACTTTTTTCTTCGTCCACCCCACTCTCATCATTATTCATTTCCTTCTCATGCTCTCTTCCAGACACACCCTGCAACCTCTCACTCCTTCTCATAACATTCCTTCTATGTAATCCCCTGCACAACAGTGGCAGTAAAATGTCTTGCTTGGGGCGACACGATTTTTAACAAATCTGGAACAAGACCAGGAAATATCTCTGCTAAAATTAGCTGATTAATGCCAGAGAACTGTAGACTTAAAAAAAGATACTGCAAATATTGAACAGCAGGACAGAAAATAAAACCACAAAGTAGAAAAGTTAAAATAGATCCATGCTACAGTTGTGATCAGTTACATCTATAAAAAGATTGTCGATTTAGATAAAAAATTAAAATTTTTATCCATTGTGGTTATAAGTGTCATAAATTTATTTTTGTAAAAGAAAAAGTCAAAAGAAAGCCAAAAAATATGGTTCATTATATCATGGGTGTAAAAGTCGCAGGAAAAAAATCATAAACGCCCGATTAAATGACATGAAAGTAAAAATGCGAATTGACACAGGGTCGGACTCTGACAAATATTAATGCGGATACATGGAATAAAATTAGTAGACTGGTATTATGCAGATCTAAAAAAAATTGCCAAAGGCATATCAGGCAAAAACCCGAATTTCTTGGTGAAATTTATTTAAACGCTAGAAAAGAGAGAAAATTAATAGCCTATGTCAATGGAGCCAACACAGAATTTCAATGATTAGATGGAGGTGTTTGATTCATTTAATATTCCTAGCTACACATTTTTAATAATGTTGCTGGATCGTCTAATTACACAGTAAATTTAAAACGGGATTCAGAAGCAAGATACCCAGACATTTTTTCTGAAGGCCTAGGATTTTGTTCTAAGGTTAAAACAAAGCTTGAGTTAAAAGTAAAGGTAACTCCAGTGTTTCCACCTAAGCGATCGGTACCATTTGCAGATAATCTTCTGCCCAGTCAGTCATGTCTCTTTCGAGACAGGATCGCCCAAAGCGCGTATCACGTATGGCACTTAACTGACTGAATTGATGACAATGAAGAAAGCTGAATCCTACAGAACAAAGGCTATAAAACATGCCAACATTTACAAATATTCCATCCTTACAAGTATTAGCGTACTACTATATTAACTACATTCCTAACATTAATGTGCTCAGAGTATCTTTGAATAAAGTTTTGAAAAAAGATGAAAATGTGTATGGTCTGAAGAAAGCGAGTAAACATTTTAGAAATTGAAAGCGGCTCTAATTCATGATCTGTCATTGACGTATTAAGGATATTTACCCTACTCCTCCACTAGTGCGAGATGTAGCACAAGGTCTTTTTTTTTAGGTTGGGACTCGACCGTGAAGTGACGGGCTCAGGGATAAAAATTCCCCAGTCCCCTCAACCGCCGGTTGAGCTGGCCTCAGTGACGAGCACCTGGTCTACCCCTCTGCTGCGATGGGGTGGCGCGGCCGCGGGAAACTGTTTCCCGGGATCGGACATCTATCAGTGTAATTTTTCTCAGAAGCAATCCTGTCCTCGCGGACGGAGCTAAAACTGAGCCTCTCCCTGTCTTCAAGGACAGAGACGCAACTGAGAGATGATTCGGGTCTTTGCCCGACACAAAAATGTGGTGGATAAGCATTAAGTCCCGAGCAAAGAAGTATATGTAGCAAGTGACGCTAGCAACTTTGAGTTTGGGGTCGTATTGCTTCATAAATAAAATGATGAAAAACTAAAAGCTGTTTATCACGTCTCAAGAATGCTGATGCCAGCAAAACAAAACAAAACAAAAAGTACTCCCAAATCGAAAAAGAAGGTTTAACAATGGTTTATACAGTAAAATGTTTTATATTCAAGTCAGACAGTTTATTTTTCAAATGGATCATCGTCAACTTTTGGCTCGAAGAAAAGTAGTCCAAGTCACACTGCAAACAGACTGCAAAGACGAGCGAGTATCTCACTAACTATTCCTTTAAAATGGAGTATTTGCCTTTAAACTAAAGATAACGCATACAAACAGATTATTGAGATTGATTCCGAAAATGAACGAACCACTGGAAATAACAGTAGTAGTCTCATTGCTTTCTGAGAGAATCACCTGTCACAATTGTCCAAATTAGAACTAAGTTAAAATTTGAGTAGTTCATAACTCATAAAATAAAAAAAAGTTATTAGAATAAATAAAGAAAAATGAAAATATTTGTTGCAAGTTGTCAAGGCATTCTATTGTACGGTGAACGGGTAGTTATTCCGGCAGTATTAAAAATAATATTACAAAGTTAACCCTCTAGGGCCAGTCGTATCATATTTGATACAGTATTTCTCTATAAGGAAACATTTGGTATTTCCCTATAAGGAAACATTTGGTATTCATTGACTGAGCAGTCAGTACTGCTTTCATTTGAAATTTATAAAATATTTCTCTTAAAAAATTTTTCAGGAAAATATTTCTTTCAAGGCTTGTTTTCATACTGTATCAAATATGATACGAATGGCCCTAGAGGGTTAATCTCAGTCTATCTATCTATCTATCTATCTATCTATCTATCTATCTATCTATCTATCTATCTATCTATCTATCTATTAACCCTCTAGGGCCATTCGTACCATATTTGATACAGTATTTCTCTATAAGGAAACATTTGGTATTTCCCTATAAGGAAACATTTGGTATTCATTGACTGAGCAGTCAGTACTGCTTTCATTTGAAATTTATAAAATATTTCTCTTAAAAGATTTTTCAGGAAAATATTTCTTTCAAGGCTTGTTTTCATACTGTATCAAATATGATACGAATGGCCCTAGAGGGTCAAATATTACGAAGTTTCCATACGCTTTTTACGTATGAAGGCGCTTATGCAAAGTTTCGTATTGGAACGGAATGGATAACGATGTTTAAAACAATGTCAAAAATAGCAAGAATTGCCAGTTAGCGGCAAAATTACCACCTATAAATTTAACCCATGGGTAAAAATTAACAAGCCTTTGTGTAGGCTACACATACATTTTGCAGGGATAATAAGGAGTATATACTACCTTGTTGTGGTGGATAGCTTTTCAAAATGACTAGAAGTATTCAGATGCAAATCACCGACAAAAAAATATCACAATAGAACTCGGGGCGCAATTCATTTCAAAGAAATTTGCAAACTTTTGCGAAATGCATACAGTGACTCATTTGACATCCGCGCTCTACTATCCCAGATCTAATTGGTTAGTAGAACGATCTATAGACGCTTTTAAAAAGAAAGCAGAAAAACAGAAGGAATAGAAACAAGAAATAAGCAGCTACATAATTGTTTATCTGTCTACGGTATCACGCCAAGCGCAAACGCTAATGCAGGAATGTCTCCCGCAGATTTAATATTTGTAAGAAAGATCAAATCAGTTTTTGATAAACTGAAACCTCTTAAAGAGAAGAAAAATTATGAGTGACAGAACTAAGTACGAAGGAAAACACTTCTACCCCGGTTAGTTTATTTTAAAAATTACAAACTTGGTAAAGTCTTATGGTAGGAAGGAATTATAGCCAAGAGAACTGGCTATATGATATACCGTATAAAGCATCCAAGATCGATTATAAGGAGGCACGTACACCAAATAAAACGAAGGTACACTACTGAACAGTGTAGGCTAGAACCCATAGAAGTAATATGCCACATGTTTGATGTGCCAATGCCTCCAGAGATATAACAAAGACGTTTAAGAAAAAACGGAGAGCTACAGGAACGATTGGAATCGATCCAAAAAGAAAAAAATAACTTGGTGCTCTCAAGAATGGAATGGTCTGTGGACCGAGGTAGGTATAAAAATTAAAGACTAATAGCAGTCTAAGATTTCGGAGTGTCATTGATGATTAGTATCGGACATTTCTCTCTGCTACTCTAACTATGTAACCTCCCCAATCTTCAACTATTTGTTGTTTTGTCGTCTGGTGTTTGTTTTATTTGTATTAATATCCCTTAGCACGGATATCATCCTGCCCCCTCGGCGATAAAACAACAATTTATATTTTAATCATTATTTATTTTGGTTTCTGTTGTATACTTATTTCCTTTCGGGTCCTAACCAGAGACCTACCATCAGAAATGACTTTATAACACTTTCCACTGAGCATTTATGCCAAAAATTAAAAAAATAATATTACTATCCATTTGTCTCTATTTCTGAGATGAGGTAGTATTTACAGTATTTACATTTTTCGGACTATTGTGTTCATCTTTGTTGTCATTTGTACAATGTTTTGGCCGTTGTACGCTCCGGCCTTCTTCAGTTGCTAGAAATTTCGAATTAAACCATTTATTACAATCACTGGAGTATATCATTTTCATTCCTTGAGTTAAGACACGAATGGAAGTCATGAGTTATCTCCCTCTAACCCTGCAAGTTACTTGATCACCACTGCTGTAACCTGGTATTGAACTCACAACTCTAAGTGTCAAGTCAGGAACTAGTCAACGTCTATATCCACTGGGCCATGTGTTTTTTCATGTTGTTGTTGTTGTTCTTCTTGTTATTATTATTGTTATTTTTTATATTATTATTATTATTATTATTATTATTATTATTATTATTATTATTATTATTATCATATTCCCCTATAATTTTAATTTCAAACAAGGAGGAATACTTAATTGTTAATATATATGTATCTTCCTGCGTGTCAGTGAATTCAGGAGAATTTACGTCCAGTTGCAAAAGTCATTCAATCAACAGCAATGGCATTCGACGAAAAGATGTGGAAAATACCGTTGACAGAAGCGGTGACGAATAGAGAAGGTCCAAACATATGGTAACTAAAAAGACTATACATACTTTGAAAATAAACATTAAATATTTACCTATACTTCTGAGATGAGGAATTGAAATTATCTATAAAATTTACTTTATTTAGACTGATGTTCACTTGTGGCTAAATTCAGAACATTTCTGCCCTTGTCGGCTGCGACGTACTTTAAGTGATTTTAATTTTTGAGTGAACCCTTTATTCATTTAATCGGGGTAGATTGTTCTAGTTCTATGAGTCACGCTTCTTGCAGATGTCTCAGTTATCTCACTTTACGGCAACACTCAATGTTTTTTGTTCACTTCTGCTACAGCCAGGTATTGAAATCGTAACACATTGGGTAAAGTCACTTGATCTAACCAACGCTTTTATCTGCTGAGCATTGTGGGAGGCATGACACAGGGAACTAGAATAACACCTCAAAAGAATACAAGATTGAACATTAAATATTCGTCTATCTTTTAGCAAGGAGAACATTTGCTTTTTTGTCTGTTTATTTTTAGGGATAACTAGTAGTATAGCCCGGCGTTGCTCGGGTGTAATGAAAGCTTTAAAACTAATCCATGGTCCCGGAGCTCAGACTCTTTGGACGTTGGCATGAAAGACTAAAATACAAAAGTTGTTTCCAGTTAAATCGAAACTGTAGACAAAGAAAAATGAATGGATGTAAGTCAAATTTTGATTTCCTGGTATCGATATCAAATAAGTTTTTTTCGTCGTAAACTGAAATTTGAAGGCTAAATAAGTCCTCTGAGTAAATGGTATCATGGCTCAGATTAAGAACTACAAATATAAGTACTTAGAGCCAAACCAGAAGCAAAACATAAAATAAAAGGGCGGAAAAAATACAGACATACAGGCATATAAACAGACACACACACAACCATCTTGCCTTTTATATATATATATATATATATATATATATATATATATATTATCGATTTTCTGCACTATTGTAAGAACTGCAGCCTTGAAACTTCTGAATATCGTTTCTTATGTCTTTGTCTATGAGTGTATCAAATTTGATTAAAATCGGACCAATCCTTCTATAACCCGATTTTTCGATTATCGATTTTCGATATTTATCGAGTACCTCGACACAAAACCCAGCTAAGAACACTTGCAGACGCTTATAGTACAACTGTGTACATTTTCAAGAAAATAGGTTCAGCCGTTTCGGAGTCTATAGATAAAGGACACACACACATACATCCACTCACACACATACACACACAGACAAAGTTCCATTTAAAAATATGTTTAGATATTGGTTCCCCCTCACAGTAATGTGATTGACTGGTGTCAGCCATGAATACAAAGGCGAGGACGCATAGAGATCCAGAGGTCTATTGGTCTACCACTAGAGGTCTACCATTATTGGATTACGATTAATGACAATGCCTACATCTCATGATGCTGCATACGACGAGTACCGTCTATTACGTCTATGTACTAGGTTGTTCTACTCGGTTACATTTGCCTAAATCACGCAACTACCTCGAATGATATATATATATATATATATATATATATATATATATATATATCCTTTTCCGGGACATATCAAGAATATCATCTAATAATCCAGTACTCTCTTCTTTGTTTCCAGCGAAATCTTCCTATCAATACTCTATTCAGTTTTTGGAATGCATCCTTGGCTATACTAATTCGCCTTTGGATCACAGTGTCGCACTTTCGATCTTTTGTTAAAGGCACTTCCCAGGTACTTAAATTTTTGTCCTTGCTTGATTTCCGTATCCCTGACTTGTAGTTAGTATTTTAGGCGCTGTTTTTTCCTATGGACATTTAGACAAATTGGCACTGTTTGCAATGTTTTAAATTAGTAGTCATTGTGTTGACCAACACAGCAGAGTTAAAGGTCTCTTAAGATGGTTGCCGAGTTCCAGTAAGCACAAGTCCTCTTGAAAAATGATATTCCCGTTATTAAAATTCATACAGATGGAAATTGGCTGTAAGACTATTGATCTACATGGATTTTAAATTATTTCAATCAAAGAATATTTATAAAATTAAAACAATTTTTTTACTGATTTCCACGCATTCATTTTTTTAAAAATTTATGTTTAGTGCTTTCTTTTTGGTTTTCTTTAGCTACCTTCTGTAGGAGGTCCTGTATTTACTTTCCGTGCCTGCTATCAGCACTGTTATCTACGTATCCTATATTACTGAGATTTTGGTCGTCGGTGAAAAATCCTAGAAAGACTTCTAGGTCTCTCAGAATCGTTTCGTTATACAGATGGAATAGATCCGACAAGAAGTTACGTCTTTCTACATGACAAGACATTTATTTGATAAATCCAGGTACCTAAAGGAGAGTTGGATATATTTTTCTTCCTAGTTATATCCCAGATTCTCTTGTGTCAACGTTCATGTTTATGCCTTAAATGGTACTTACGTACCATATGTTAGTGCATATGTTTGAAGATTTGATCGAATCTTGGTATGAGATCATAAATCAAGATGGACCAAACTAGATTTTTTGATGATCATTGTAACTTCATAGCAAACTGTCCTCCCTTTTTCATGGTCAAAAACTAGGACTTTAAATCAAGTGTCAGATGCGTTGACAAAATTAATATTGTACTTCCGTTTGCTTCTGTACCTTTTTAGCGGTCAGATTATATAACGTGCATCATTCTGAATGTGACTCTATACTAGTGACGTGGGTGCGCAGTCTTCAGTCATTCGTAGGGTATAATCAGTCAAACTGACATGAGATTGCATTAGTAATGACTCAATGTCATCAATGTTGCTCCTTGTAAAAAGCTCAGGATTGGAGACCTTGTCAAAAAATACATAACCACAGATAGAGCGAAGAGAGTGTTTGTGGAAGACATCAATTTAATGAATGTCGGTGTGCTAATGTGTCAATGACTCCAAACCGTATAAGAGTGTTGCAAGCAACACTACATTATAAACTTCAAATTTTATTTTAAATTATATACATCTATACAAACGATGATTTAGTATACCAAAATCCTCAGTGCCTTGTAGACAGTACACACACATGCGCGCACGCACACACACGCGCACACACACACACACTCACATATATATAATTTCTTAGACGGATTTTTTTTTTTAGATACGACAAATTATATACAATTGTAGATTTGTATTTATTTTAAACGAACCGTGATTAAGTCTTAGTCGAGGATTTTTTTTTCCACAAGTAAATAGCTTCATACTTTTATTTTATTTTATTTTATTTTATTTTTTAAATTTAGGAAGAGTTCATGTACGGTTCACCTCTTTATGCAAAATGGCTTTGACTGTCGCGAATCGGAAGCGTGTGCAAGACTTTGTACGGAGCCTAAATTTTATAAATTTTGTTTCTAATGTCTGAAAGCGCTCATTGAGGATAGACCAGAGACTGATCATTTCTGGTCGGGTCGGCGTGGTGAGTGGGTATGATGTTGAGAGACCCTAAACGCCCAGTGATCCACGTAAAGATATCACTGACGACTCCCTCCAGCGCCCCTACTACGGTGCGTATGTTTGAAATATAGATATATATATATAAATAAAAGAATGGTCAAATCTAAATTCGACTGGGTAGAGAAATATGAACAAAATTTTATATTAACAGATATGAGCAGAGAAATTAATGAGCACATATATAGGAGCAAATTTACAAGATAGGGAGGATAATATAAACACATACGTGTATGGGTGTGGAGCAGAAATATATTAATAATTAAATAAAAAATAACGATAGAAAAACGATAGAGATATATAGATAGATAGATAGATAGATAGATAGATAGATAGATAGATAGATATGAACAGACTGCAATAGAATAGATAGATAGATAGATAGATAGATAGATAGATAGATAGATAGATATGAACAGACTGCAATAGATAGATAGATAGATAGATAGATAGATAGATATATAGATAGATAGATAGATATGAATAGACTGCAATAGATAGATAGATAGATAGATAGATAGATAGATAGATAGATAGATAGATATGAACAGACTGCAATAGATAGATAGATAGATAGATATGAACAGACTGCAATAGATAGATAGATAGATAGATAGATAGATATGAACAGACTGCAATAGATAGATAGATAGATAGATAGATATGAACAGACTGCCATAGATAGATAGATAGATAGATAGATAGATAGATAGATAGATAGATAGATATGAACAGACTGCAATAGATAGATAGATAGATAGATAGATAGATAGATAGAATAGAATGAACAGACTGCAATAGATAGATAGATAGATAGATAGATAGATAGATAGATAGATATGAACAGACTGCAATAGATAGATAGATAGATAGATAGATAGATAGATAGATAGATAGATAGATAGATGAACAGACTGCAATAGATAGATAGATAGATAGATAGATAGATAGATAGATAGATATGAATAGATAGAATAGATAGATATGAACAGATGATAGATAGATAGATAGATAGATAGATAGATAGATAGATAGATAGAAAAGAACAGAGGGAAGAAAACAGATATATATGAACAGATTGGGATATATATATATATATATATATATATATATATATATATATATATAGATAGATAGATAGATAATGAACAGGCTGAGATAGATAGATAGATAGATAGATAGATAGATAGATAGATAATGAACAGGCTGATAGATAGATAGATAGATAGATAGATAGATAGATAGATAGATAGATAGATAGATAGATCCTTAGTAAAATATTCGCTTCTGTAGATGTGGCTTTGACGTACATGGAAAAATCAAATAGGATTGATCAAGAGATGAACGCATTTGGTTCAATAGTCAGACGGTGGGCAGTAGGAGATACAGATAAATAGACAACGTGAATTTCCCATGCTTGACTAAATCACTTCAACGTTCGATTTGCTAGTCGAGATGCCGATAAAGCCGACACCTGTCGGTTAATCTGTCTTAGCTCAAAAGAAGAATTCGAGAGGCTGGGTAAATGGGTCAGAAGTATATGATGGAAGAAAATTTCGTTGTAAGCGGCTGGCGTATAAAGATATTTGATAAAGTTTTTGCACTTGGTTATCCATATAAATGACTAACCTAATTCAACGTTGCTTTAACAGAGAGTTTAAGTTAAGAAAAATCTGATCAAGTGAGACAATCAGATTAGTAATGAAATAATTATTCGAACCTTTTGCATTTATTGAATTTAATCGAATGGGGTGAAGCGTACTGGATAGGTAACTTTTTTTTGGCGCTGAAAGGCCTGGAAAATATACTCTAAAATCTTTCATTATGCATGGTTAATCGCCATAGATTTTGCTTCATTTTTTGTATTTATTTTCTTGCTTTTTCCTTAGTCTGTTTTTAATTTGTCTGTAAGCTTTTAATTCTTTCTTTGCATTTTCTTCTTTTTTTCTTTTTTTATAAGCGTTTCACCCCGAGCAAGGCATGTCACTGCCACTACTGCGCAGGGGCTACATAGAGTGGAGAAAGGATGATTAAATATAGGAAATGTCAGAGGGTGGGTGATAGGCGGGTAGGGATACCGAGGATGGTTAAATATAGGAAATGTCAGAGGGTGGGTGATAGGCGTGTAGGGATACCGAGGATGGTTAAATATAGGAAATGTCAGAGGGTGGGTGATAGGCGGGTAAGGATACCGAGAATGAGGGTTGGGTAGATGAGAGTGTTATGAGAATAGTTGGGAGTTAGTGTGATAGGAGGTGTCTATTGACCCTACATTTAAACACCTGGAGATTGTAACTGTCGGGAAAGCAGACTTGTGGAAGGGAGTTCCACAGGCGGGAAGCGCGAGAAAAGAAGCTGTTGGAGTAGAATTTACGGTTACATCTTATTTGTTTAACTGTAAAAGGGCGGGACCTAGTTGCTAATCTAGTATCTCGTGTAAATTCCTGCTTAGGCGGCACCAGTGCTCTAAGTTCATCGGAGTAGAAGCCATGAAAGTACTTGTAGAAGAGGCACAGGGAAGCCACATCACGCCGGTGAGAGAGTGGTTGCAGCCAGTCTGCCAAGTCAGTATCAAACACGTTACAGATCCTCCTTTGTATTTTGTCAAGAAGCCTAAGGAGAGCAGCAGGGGCACCCGACCAGATACGGCAGCAACTTTTCTTTATAGTTTATTTCTTGAAATCACTTTCTCTCTACATTGACATTCTTTTTCCTTCATTTTAAAATTATCTTTCTTTCTTTCTTTCTTTCTTTCTTTCTTTCTAAATATTGGTTATTTTTTTATTTTTCATCTTTCTTCTGAAACGTTTTCTCAAACTATTGCCCGGTTCACACTCCACCCATGTCTATTGAACAGGTGAAGAGGCTCATCCCTTGTTTCCTGTTTAGGAGGCGGTTTCCTGTTTTCTCTTTTCCAATCTTCTCACTTTTTTTTCAATTGGAGTAGATAAACTAAACTATCGCCCGGTTCACACTCCACCCACGTCTATTGAACAGGTGAAGAGGCTCATCCCTTGTTTCCTGTTTAGGAGGCGGTTTCCTGTTTTCTCTTTTCCAATCTTCTCACTTTTTTTTCAATTGGAGTAGATAAACAAAACTATCGCCCGGTTCACACTCCACCCACGTCTATTGAACAGGTGAAGAGGCTCATCCCTTGTTTCCTGTTTAGGATGCGCTTTCCGGTTTTCTCTTTTCCAATCTTTTCACTCCTATGTAGCCCCCTGCACATCAGTGGCGTTACCGCCTTGCTCGCGGGATATGATTAAAAAAAATATAGTTTGTTTTATCTTTTTTTACAAATGTAGTTTTTGCCTTTATTCATTTACATTCGCCCTAATCTAAACTTATTTATAAATAGAACTTTGTCTGTGTGTGTGTCCGATACCTATAGACTCCGAAACGGCTGAACATATTTTCTTAAAAATTTACACAATTGTACTATAAGCGTCTGCGAGTGTTCTTAGCTAGGTTCTGTGTCGAGGTACCACCGATAAATATCGAAAACGATAATCGAAAAAATCGGGTTTTAGAAGGAGTGGTCCTATTTTAATCAAATTTGATAGACAAAGACATAAGAAACGATATTCAGAAGATTCAAGGTTGCAGTTCTTGCAATAGTGCAGAAAATCGATAATATATATATATAAAAGGCAAGATGTTTGTGTGTATGTGTGTGTGTGTGTGTGTCTGTTTATCGTTCTGTATGTCCTTTATACGAATCCACAATTTTTATCCGATTCTCACCAAACTTCCCTCAAATATTCTTAAAGCTGAGTCTGAACTCCTGGATCATAGATTAGTTTTAAAGCTTTATATTACACCCTAGCCGGGCTATACTGCTAGTTTTTTCTATCTATCTATCTCTCTATCTATCTATCTATCACTTTACGTTAGTTTCTTTCTATATCTGAATCAATATTTTCTTTTCACTCTTCTTTTTCATTCTACATTGGCATTGTTTTTCCTTCGTTTTTATCTTCTTTTTTTAATTATCTTTCTTTCTTTCTTTCTTTCTTTCTTTCTAAATACTGGTCATTTTTTCTTTTTCATTTTTATTTTTACACGTTTTCTCATGTACCGGTTTTTCTTTTTTACAAATATATTACTTGCTTTTATTCCTTTACATTCGCCCTTAATTTATCTATCTATCTATCTATCTATCTATCTATCTATCTATCTATGTCTGTTCATATCTATCTATCTATCTATCTATCTATCTATCTATCTATCTATCTATCTATCTATCTCAGTCTGTTCATATCTATCTATCTATCTATCTATCTATCTATCTATCTCAGTCTGTTCATATCTATCTATCTATCTATCTATCTATCTATCTATCTATCTATTGCAGTCTGTTCATATCTATCTATCTATCTATCTATCTATCTATCTATCTATCTATCTATCTATCTATTGCAGTCTGTTCATATCTATCTATCTATCTATCTATCTATCTATCTATCTATCTATCTATCCAATTTCTTATCTATCACCTTCCCTCAATTTCTTTCTATGTCTCTATCTCAATCAATATATCTTTCTTTATTTATTTTCCTTTTTTCTTTTTTTTTCATCATTTTACTCTAAGCAAGACGATGCCATAAATGAGGAGTGGAAGCTTAATCAGGAGGAGAGCGAAGAGAAAGAAGAACCAGTTACAGGGTGTCAGAGAAAGCGCAAGAGAAGGATGGAAGCACAACTGTGAAGAGAGTTGCAAAGGTAAAGTGAGAAAGGAAAAGAACAAGATGCACGGGGTGATGGGGAAAGGACGAGAGAAGGACTGGAATCAAGTGGACAAGAGATGGGAATTGACGTTGCATTTAACTTCTTGGAGATTATAGCTATCAGTAAACAAGTATACGGAATGGAGTTCCACAGACGGGAAGTGCGAACAAGGAAGCTGTTGGATTTGAATTGGCGGCTGCATTTGGTTGATTTAACTTTAAAAGGGTGGGACATTGTTTCTAGTCTGGTTGCTCGAATAAATGGATGTGGAGGCGGCAGGGGTTAGGGTTAGCTAAGCTCGTCGGAGTAGAATGCATTAAAATATTTATAGAATTGACAGAGGGAAACCACAACGCCCCCTTGAGAAAGTTGCTGGAGTTGAGCTGCCAGGTCGGGACAGATCACGTTACAGATTATCCATTGGAGCCTATCGAGAACCGTAAGATGAATGACTCAGGCGCCCGACCAGATATGACAACAGTATTTAATTTTCCTTGTTACTATATTTTAATATTTATTATTATCTTTTTATCATTTTTTTCTTCCTTTCATTTATACTTTTGTGATTTTCCTCTCTAATTTTGCAATTCTTTCTTCATATATATCCCTTCACTCTCACTATATAAACAAGCGGTGTAGATATAGAACAATCTAAAGGAGTCTCCTGTACACAAAATGCTAGGATAACTCTCTAGGAAAGCTCTAAATATATATGTATATAAATACATATAGATCAAATATATGTAAAAGTTACGACAGACACATTATTCCATGACTAAGCGGAAGTGTAGGCCTATTTCAGGCGAACCATCTTCAGCTTCCGTCTTTCTGTAGAATAAAGACGGATGCTGATGATGGTGTAGATTGGTTAACTGTTGTGTCCTGGTCACACTCTTTGTTCCATCTTAAGGGGCTAGAGATTATATATAACCTTCCCTGTGCAAACAGCGGGAATTGTTGAGGCTCGATATTATTAGTCTCTAGTTCTTTGTATTCATAAGTTTTTCCCCCTCATTTTTCATTACACGTTTTGTATTTTAATTCTAATTTAAATATCCCGTAGAAGCCTGACGAGCGGGAGCGAAATCGGTTGCTTCGTTTTTTTTTTTACTATTTTATAATGCGTAACATTAAGCTACACACTTGCATCTCTTTAATATATATATATATATATATATATATATATATATATATATATATATATAAAAGGCAATCTGTAAGTCTGTGCGTGACTGTTCCCTATGCACGCCTACATTTTTTAAGCTACGCCATTCAAACTTTCTAGGGACACATATCTACAGAGAAGCGAGGTCGACACATACTTTTTGAGTTTAAGTTCAGCAATTTTCCCTTGCGCACTTTTTGGCCAATGGTGCCGATTGTTTACATTTGCTCCGTAAAATATCTAAAATCTAAGATGGTTGCTAAATTACGTCACAGAAATCAAATCACACGTGTCAAATACGAATAAAATATTTTTTTATTTAAAAAAAAATGAGCCTTTATATTTAATTTTTATTCCGAGGTTTTAAAAATTGATTTGTTCAACAAAAAATGAGAATATCTTTTCTGGTAATTTTGAAACAAACGAAATATTTTTTTTAAAAATTGTTTTTTCAAACAGAAACAAAATATATAAAAAAGTGTCAATTGTTAGTTTAATTGTTTACGTCTTTTTTTTCAGATTTAATATTGCATACTTCAGAAAGTAAAATTAAAAAAAAATTAAAGCTTTTTTTTCGCTGAATATTTCACGCAAGAAATCAACTGTTTGTAATTCGTGTGGTGTTAATGTAACTTTTTCCTCTAAAATCAAATTGGATATCGGCTCGGAACGAGAAACCGGGGAGCCGAGTTCGAATTCCAGTTGAATCCACTGTATTCACTTACGCGCAAATACCCTTGGGAAAGGTCTTAATCCGTCTCTTCCTTCCAGTTATGGGTTAAATAGCAGGACAGACTGGCCTCTATAGCCTTGGTCGGCAACCAGTCTACCGCAGAAAGCAATGGCAACCTACTGCGGGATAATCTTCTGCCCAGTCAGTCATGTCTCTTTCGAGACATGATCGCCCAAGCGTGTATCACGTATAGCACTTAACTGACTGACTACATTTTTAAATATTCTTTGAAAATTTCTGAACTGAGAGCGTAATAATTTTTATTTTGTTCTGAGTTGCACTTGTAACGCTGGGCTATGATGCTAGTATATATATATATATATATATGTATATATATATATATATATATATATATATATCAGTAAATATACATGTATCATTAATATATATATATATATATATATATATATATATATATATAGTTGTACCTTAGAGTGAGAATGTCAGTCGTTTATTGAAAATCTTATTCGTACAATAAAAGTGTCAGAAAAGGGAAATGCCTGATGAATGGATCTCACCATATAAACGACCATAATTTTAAAATTCACTGATAAGAACGACTGCTATTCTCTGCTGACCTCATCTTTTCGTCCAGTCGCTAACAATTTTTTATGCGGTCTGTCATGCAAACCGTTTCAATCACTTTTCTTGGATTCCCGAATTCTTATTCCCTTTCTTTTTTTCACTCTCCTTTTTCTTTTTCGTCTGTTCTTATTTCTCATTTTCCTTCTGTTATCTTAAATTCTTTATAATATTTTCACCCTACCTCCTCTTTTTTTCACTTTCCATTCCACTTTCCTTTAACATTATATTTTCGTTTATTTTCTTCTTTTGTTTTATATACCTCATGTTATCTTTCCCCAGGAAAATTTATTGAGTTCGGGATGGTATATACTTTTACTGATCCTGATACTGGTAATATGGCGACAGTCTAGATTTATTTTGGATTCACCACCGGAATATGTTTACTAAAAAAATGCGTTGCATTCGTCAAAAAAGTATAGAAACATAATTGTCCACCTGTATACCCCAACCATGGGCCAAAAAATATTTGAAGACATAAAAACTGAAGTCCTTTAAACATATTTTCTATCCACTTAATATTACTTTTTTTTTCTTTGGGATGGATAAACGGAGTGGTCTCCGTCAGTTTTTTACAATAGAGAAGCCATTTCTAACAACCTGTCTAATGATTATTAAAATTCAATCGCTTTTTGATAGGTTTTGGTTTAATTGAGATATCTAGGGCAACAGTTCGGGCTTCGCCGTTCTTGTCGAGAGCCTGGTGTATATACTCAGTGATGGTCGTGAGCATATCAGCAGTAGACCTGGTGACGTGGAAACCATACTGTTTGTCAGTGAATAGTCTCTGGGCTGTGATATGTTGAACCACCTGCGCGTTGATGATGGCTTCGAACACTTTGTCAAAAATCGGTAGGAGGCTGATGGGGCGATAATTAGGAGGAGGGTCAGATGGTTCACCAGTGTTTTTATATATTGGCACGTCGTTCATTATGAAGTTTGTTCTGAAGTTAGAATTGTCAATGATCATCCTACAGTATGAATGTCCTAAAAAGGTGTCCACCCAAGATCTTTTATTTCTTTTTTTTATAATCAATTCACCCTACGCAAGGCCAGATCCCAACTGGAGTGCAGGGCTTTTTTTTTCTTGTTTATGTGTTGTGCTTTTTCATGACGTAGGCGATCATGGGCTTCCATTTGCCCCCATGCCTGGTTGCTTGTAACACTTCCCACTTGATATCTCTCTCAATCCTCTCTCCGTCATGCACTTGCCCAAACCCGCAAAGTAAGTCTTGCGCTGCTTTCCCCAGTCTCTCCTTTCCTCTATCCGTCCTCTGTATTTTATATTCTCTAAGCCCTCCTTCCTCATTATGTGTTCCAGAAACCTCATCTGTCTCTAAGAAGTATGAGTTTCCTTTTCGTTTGTATCTTCTCCAAAACCTTGTCGTTGCTCACATGCTCGGTCCATGGTATCCTCAGCATCCTTCTGTAGAACCATATTTTAGTTGCGTCGAGTCTTTTCTTTTTCTTTAATGAGATTCTCTGGCATTCTAGCTCTCTTAGAATTGTTTTGAAGTACGGGTTGAATAGATTTGGGGAGAAGACACATCCTTGTCTTACATCACATTTTTATTTTGTATATCTGCTGCATTCATTTCATGTCAGAGTGTAGACAGTTTACTGCTAGTATAGTTCTTGATTATTCTAATGTGCATGCAGTTACGGTGAGAAAAACAACCGGATACATGGATGTCGAAGTAAAGATAAGAGGTGGATGGTATTTAGGGAGATAGACTGGATTTAGGCACATGGATAAAAATGGCAATCGACGTTGTATTTAAACATTTGAAGATTGTAGTTATCAGGGAAGCAAAAATATCGAAGGCAGTTCTACAGGCAGGAAGTGCGAAAAAAGAAACTGATAGAGTAAAAGTTTTGGTTACATTTGACTATTTTGAAAGTAAAAGGGTGGGATTCCATTCACAAATAAAATTCATGTGCTTGGGGGATCAGAGTGTTGTGGCGGAACTACCCATTAACCCATTGTTAATACAATTGTTTACACGTAACCCGTGTTCATGTTTTTATTTGTAACCCCTTAAACAGGGTTACGACACAGAAAAAGAACGTCGTCAGAGCAGAAGCCGTGAAAATATTTGTAGAAAAGACAGAGAGAAGCCACACCACGTCGGTGAGAAAGTGACTGAAGGTGAGCTGCTAAGTCAGGATCGATTACGTTGCAGATCCTCCTTTGAATTTTATCGAGAGCCTCGAGATGAATAGCAGTATCACCAGACTTGATATGGCAACAGTATTCGATGCACGGACGAATGATAGATTTTTAAATGTGCAAAATGGATTCTAACGAGTAAGACTTTCTGGCCTGACACAGTGACCCAACCTTCTTAGCGATAGATGCAACTATAGATTCGAAGTAGTCGTTCTACTTGAGGTTGGTTGAGAGAGTGAGGCCGAGGAGGCGCAAAGTGTTGATTAGAGACTAGTGTGTTGATTAGTGAGAGTAGCGTCATCCATACTAATAGAAGGTTGAAAATGTTCCCTATAGATTCGAGATAGTAGTTGCGCAGGGGGTTACATAGGGGAAAGTGATGAGAAAGAGTGGTTAGGGGGTTACATAGGTGAAAGTGATGAGAAAGAGGGGTTAGTTATAGGAAATGTCAGGATGAGGGTAATAGACGGATGAGAATACCGAGGATGTGGGTGGAGTAGATGGAAAAAAGAGCTTGAGAGAATGGATGCGAGTTAGTGAAATAGGAGATATCTATTGACCTTACATTTAAATTCCTGGAGATTGTAGCTATCGGGAAGCAAGTATCTGGAAGGGATTCCACAGGTGGGAAGTGCGTGAAAAGAAGCTGTCAGAGTAGAAATTGCGGTTACATTTTATCGGTTTCTCTGTAAAAAGGTGAGACCTAGTTGTTAATCTAGTAGCTCATGTAAATTCATACATGGGGTGCACCAGTGATCTAAGTTCACTGGAACAGAAGCCCTGAAAGTATTTATAGAAGAGTCACAGAAATGCTACGTCACGCCGATGAGATAGAGACTGCAGCCGAGCTGCCAAGTCGGTATCGATCACATTATGAAGTTCTACTTGAGTTTGGTTGAGAGATTGAGGCCGAGGAGGTGCAATGTGTTGATTAGAGACTAGTGTATTGATTAAAGAGGCTAGAGTCATTCATACTAATAGAAGGTTGAAAAGTTTCCCGATGGTGGTTAAAGGGGAGCAGCTTCGTTTCGGGAGCTAGCCTCTTATTTTAACCCAATATAGATGAGCGAGAAAGGAATTTTTCGTGCCTTTCTTAAGGGCATTAATGCGTTGTGAGAACCTAGTGTTCTGCCAGAAATTTGAAATCGACTCACAGTTCACCGCTAAACAGTATGGGAATGTCGTATAATGGTTATTGAAAATTACATTCGAGCTCGTTACATATATTTATGGGTAAATACTTAGGGGAAAGTCATGAGTTAATATCTTGTTTCCAAGTTATATGTTAAAATGTAAGATTTGTATCCGGGGGAGTCATTAAAATCAAGTAAGTTAAGTGTAATACGTAACACACACTTTGGTGATCATGTTTCGAAAGAGACATGACTGACTATGCAAACTATTTTCTGCGTTAGGTTGCCGTTTCATTCTGAGTTTCTCCTGCTAATTAGTCCATAGTCGCAAGAGAAGAGATGTATATATACCATTCCCAAGGATAATTGTGCCTTAGTAAATGTAAAGAACCCAACTGGAATTCGAACTCAGCTGTTCGATTTCCCCTTCCAAGTCGTTATCTGTTACAGAACACATCACTGGAAAGTCGTTTTTATCTCCAGGAAATTAGAAATGCAGTATACCCTTGCAAAAATGAAAAAAATAGAATTAATCTTACATCGTCTACACCTAACAAAATATATTTCATCTTTCAATAAACCAGAAAGTGTTGTTAAGCCAAAAGACAAAATATCTTATTATTATCTAGCCAGAAACTATGAATGTTTGACCGGGGAACGCTTCGTCATAGATGTCGGCTGCTCAGTTTTTTTAATGTGCCTGTGTTTTGTCGTTTGGGTAGCACAACTGAAAGAAAATGCGCCTTTGCTGAAGATTTTTCTGACCCAAGATACACTCTTATTTGGGTTCTTAACGTTATAAATTTATACGATACATAATATCTGCCGTCAGTCAGTGATAATTAGTCACCTGTATTTTCAGATGTCGTTACCAGCCATAGAGGTGGACATCACACCACAAGAAGCCATTTTTACACTTTATCTTTCAATGTTCAAGGCACACAAGTTGGATGGGACAACGAAGAGTCACGACGAAATTTTTTTTAGCTTGTTATATTTATTCTCCTCTTTGTGCCTCTTTTTCTCGATTTTTCATTCTTTTTCTTTCATTTTTTACTTCTTTCTTCGGCTTACGGCCATATCACGTTGAATACACCGGTTCTCGCTCGTATCACCGAAGTTAAGCAACGTTGAACCTGGTCAGTACTTAGATGGGTGACCGCTTGGGGATACCAGGTGCTGTAAGCGTATAGTGACGAATGTGCGTTGATGGTGCGGTGCGGTGCAGTGGATATCTTCTTCGGAAAGAGAAATCGGTGAGCCGAGTTCGAATTCCAGTTGAATACCCTGCATTCACTTAAGCACTGGTACCCTTGGGAAAGGTGTTAATCCGTACCTTCCCTCCAGCTATGGGTTAAATAACAAGGGTAGGACTTGGGGATCCTGCCCCTTTAAAAACAAATCCCAATGAATCTTGATACCCATCTTGATTTTTGTCTTTTTTCCTTTCGTCCAGTTTCTTGACATTTTTCTTGTTTTAATAAAAGAATTGATTGATAAGAAAAAAAGACCTTATCACCGATTCTTTCCATTTATTTTCATCATCCATTTCCTCATTCGGAATCATCTGTTCTTTATATCTTCCTCTATTCTAACTATTCTTGGATTATCTGCCACTCCCTTATCTCTGTTCTTTCATCAGGACTATTCTGTAACCTTCCTCTTTTCGCATCTTCATCTCCTTTTCCTCATTTATTTTGCTCTTCTTTGTCTCGCCCTCTTCACAAATATTTCCCCCACTAAACCTCACTTTTTAAATATCTGGTTTCCTCTTTCAATGCCTTCCCTTTTACTAATATTTTTATCTACCCTTTCACCATTCTCTCTCTCTCTCTTTCTACATTATGTTCTTTCATTTCTTCACTCCCAATTCATTTGCTTATTTTCCTTCACTTCCCTCTATTCATTCATTGCACTTCTCTTTCTAACGCTCATCTATCTATCTATCTATGTCTGTTCATATGTATGTATGTAGCTATCTATCTAAGTTCTTTTTATCTAGCTAGCTAAGTTTTTTTATCTATCTATCTATCTATCTATCTATCTATCTATCTATCTATCTATCTATCCAAGTCTGTTCATATCTATCTATCTATCTCTCTATGTATCTATCACTGCCTGTTCATTATCTATCTATCTATCTATCTATCTATGTCTGTTCATATGTATGTATGTAGCTATCTATCTAAGTTCTTTTTATCTAGCTAGCTAAGTTTTTTTTATCTATCTATCTATCTATCTATCTATCTATCTATCTATCTATCTATCTATCTATCTATCACTGCCTGTTCATTATCTATCTATCTATCTATCTATCTATCTATCTATCTATCTATCTATCTATCTATCTATGTCTGTTCATATGTATGTATGTATGTATGTATGTAGCTATCTATCTAAGTTCTTTTTATCTAGCTAGCTAAGTTTTTTATCTATCTATCTATCTATCTATATATGTCTGTTCATATCTATCTATCTATCTATCTATCTATCTATCTATCTATCTATCTATGTATGTCTATTCTATCTATCTATCTATCTATCTATCTATCTATCTATCTATCTATCTATCTATGTCTGTTCATATCTATCTATCTATCTATCTATCTATCTATCTATCTAGCTAGCTAGCTAGCTAGCTAGCTTCCTCTTTCATCTCTTTTGTCTTCCTTCTTTTCTCCCCTTTCTGTTCTTCAAATCTTTTATTTTCTTTCATCCTGCAATTTCTCCTTCCAATACTTTCTTTCTTTTATCCTTTTTCTTATTTTACTTCATTGATTCATCATAAATTGCTTCCTTGCATTTTCTCTTGAAAAGAATCTTTATCTCTAGTACTTCCTACCGTCTTACGGCTTCTACTGATAAATAAGGCTAAATTTACAGAGGCGGCTCAAACGATAATCCAATACCTTCCGGTTGTTCCTCTGATATTCAATCGCTTGCTCTCTCTAAGCCAGCATTCTCTTTTAGAATTAAAAACATTCAAAAGCAACACCAATCGGCATTACTTTGTTCAAAATAGTTTCAAGTGGCCACATAAATCTCTGATGTCTCACTTTTATTTCTGGGAGACATTTTTAACAGCAGCTGAAGATGAATCCAAAGATTACACGCGAAAACATCGCAGAGCGATAATAAGCATCCAAGACTGACTGAACACTCTTTAATATTGTGAGTTTGGTTCCCTTTGAATACTTAATGAAATGAAAAATCGATCCTCATTGGGGCCCATATCACTGTTACTTAGTAAACTAGGCTCTTTAAAGAATTTTCTGTTTTTGAAATTGCCGAGGGTTTATGATGTCGGAAGCAAATAAAATTTTAATACAAACATACATTGTAGATGGACCTATTGCAAAACAAAATCAGTCAGATAATTGCTATACGGGATAAACGCTTAAGCGATCATGTCTCGAAAAAGATATGACTGTCTGGGGAGAATATTTTCTTGCAGTAGGTTGCTGTTAGTTTCTGCGGTAGACTCTTTGCCAACCAAGGCTATAAAAGCCAGTCTATCCTGTTATTTAACCCATAACTGAAGAAAGAATAGACGGATTAATACCTTTCCAAAGGGTATTTAATCGTTTCCGAGCCGACATCAATTGTACCAAAAAGCACATCCGAATGGCTAGCCGAAATAAACACAGTTGCAGTCAGAAAAGATGTTACGTAATTATTCCTATTCTCACCCCAAGCAAGGCATTCCACTACCACTATTGCGCATGGGGCTACATAGGAGAAGGTAAAGAGAAGGAGTGGTTAGGCATAGGGAATGTCAGGAGGAATGAATGTTAGACATAGGGAATGTCAGGAGGAATGGGAGCAGGTTAGTGTATTAGGAGGTGTCTATTGACCTTACATTTAAACTCCTGGAGATTGTATCCGTCGGGGAAGAAATCGTGTGGAAGAGAATTCCACAGTCGGGAAGTGCGAGGAAAGAAACTGTTGGAGTAGAAGTTGCGGTTGCATTTTATCGGTTTCACTCTAAAAGGGTGGGATCTAGTTGCTAATCTAGTATCTCGCGCAAATTCGTATTTAGAGGGCACCAGTGATCTAAGTTCATCGGAGCAGAAGCCGTGAAAGTATTTATAGAAGAGACACAGGGAAGCCACGTCGCGCCGGTGGGAGAGAGACTGCAGTCGGTCTGCCAAGTCGGTATCTATCACATTACAGACCCTCCTCTGAACCTTATCGAGAAGCCCGAGGAGAACAGCAGGGACACCCGACCAGATATGGCAGCAGTATTCAATGCACGGGCGGATGGTAGATTTATATATGTGCAGGATAGATTTAGACGGAAAAAACTTCCGGGCCCTACACAGAGAACCGACTTTCATAGCAGCGGATTTAGCAATGGATTCGATATAGTCATTTCATTTGAGGTCCGCCGAAAGTGTGAGACCAAGGAGGCGTAGTGTTTCAAAATAATTTTAAAATTGAAGAATCGGAGAGTTCGAATTCCAGTTAGGTTTATTACATTTTAATTTATTTGATATAATTTTGTAATCTAATAACTTAACCAATTCTCATGCAAATGATCTCAAATTTTAACAATCAAATATTTGTTTCAGTATTTTCATTATTCGAACTATTGTCCTCATCTTTGTTGCTATTTGTACAACGTTTCGACCGTTGTACGCTCAGGCGTTATTCAGGTGCTATGAATTTCGAACCGAGCCCTTTATTACAATCACTGATGTATATGAATTTCAATTTGTAAATGTTATGATTATATTGTCCACGGAAGCATACACATGAGAGACTGTTACACAAGGTAAGGATTCTTGGAAATAATCTTACAGAGAGGAATGTCCTTCTTGCCATTGAAATATTTACGGAATGAGGATGGTTGAAACTTGTGGATGTGGCAAAGTTGGTGTAGACTGCACTATCCTGAGATAAGTGACATTGAAGAATAAAGAGTAAAGCTCGTCCGAACATTGCCTCTGGATGTATTGACAGCGTGACAGTAGGTTTGAGACGTTCCTTTTGCGGTAAAAAGGATATAGAGTGGAGAATATATTTTATTTTCAGAGTCACGATCATCCAGAGTTCGGTCGTAGGTGCACCACATGTACCGGAGTTGTTGTAGTAGTAATCTTTCATGGGCAAGATGGTCTGACGGAGCCCATCCCTCTTCAGAATTGTTTTGAATTCAGAGTTTTCCCTTCCCCAGACTCTTTGCAATTTAAGGTTATAGGACCTAGTATATCCTGCTATTTTACCCATAGTTGTGGAGAAGGGTATTATCACATAAGTTAATGTAATAAACCTAATTGGAATTCGAAATCTCCGATTCTTCAATCCGGCTATTTATTCATTACACTTTCTCGCTCTGCTTGAAAAAGAGAAAATGTCTCACGAATTTACGTATTAACTTTTTTAAGACGAAATTCTAAACTTCACTGTATTGTTTCAAGTTCAGTTCATGTAAATAAAAATTACATTTTATTAAAAAACATAAATATGTTTACCTTATCGATTATATCACGTTACTCGGATTTGGTTGATTTATTTTTTATACGGCTTATCAACATATTTCAGGCTATTTAAATCTATATATTTTAGATTTTAAGAATGTTGTCCGAATAATAGTTTACCGATACAAACGGAACTAATTAACTAGGAAGAACATTGGATTTATATCCTTCCGAAGGCTATTTGCAAGTAAGTCAATATAATGAACTCAACTTGAATTAAAACTCTGCTCTTTAATTTCAAATTCAGAGTTGTTAAACCATTCACACACCCAAGATTACAATAAGTGGTATTCCCAAGTTTTCACCCAAGTACTGACCAGGTTCAGCATTGCTTAACTTCGATGATCGTATGAGAAGAGATATCAACGGGACATGTCCGTAAAGCCCTCGTTAGATGGAAATAATACAAATACATATTGGTTGGTTGTTTTGTTTTTATGGCATATCAACACCTCGGCGGGTCATTTATTGACTATTAAATTTTTATTAATGGTAATACCTTTTCCTTTCAACAATTTATTGTTGTTTTTATATAAGTTTTGTGTCTAGTAATACTTTTTTCTTTTCGAGATTCATTGGGATTTGCTTTTTAAGGGGAGGTTCTCCAAGTCCTACCCTGTTATTTAATCCATAGCTGGAGGGAAGGTACGGATTAACACATTTCCCAAAGGTACCAGTGCGTAAGTGAATGCAGGGTATTCAACTGGAATTCGAACTCGGCTCACCGATTTCTCTTTCCGAGCCGATATCCACTGCACCACAACGCACATTCGTCACTAAACGCTTACAGCACCTGGTATTCCCAAGTGGTCACCCATCTAAGCACTGACCAGGTTCAGCGTTGCTTAACTTCGGTGAATCGAGCGAGAACCGGTGTATTCAACGTGATATAGCCGTAAGCCACAGAAAGCAGAGTTTATGAAATATGAAGCAATTTAATTACTTTCATTAATATTTTTTGTGTTGCGCAAAGAAATAGAATATATTACTGAATTCTGCAGGCATGAATTAATTGTTTGAAACCTTTTCACTCTGAAAATCTATATTTAGTCTTGATAAGAGAGACGGACGTATGACAGAGAATTCAAGATGTGTGACTCTTGCTTTTAGTGGAGGGCACAGAGCAAAATATCTCTTCATGGCGAATAGGAATTTTTCGTACATTCAGCAAAGAATAAAGGCTTTTTGCAAAGATATATCGATCAGTGTATTGATCTGTGGATCGATCGATATATTTAGCTTTAGTACGATGTTCATTTTCACAATCATGTTATGCATCGATAATGAAAAAATGTTACAACACCGCAAATACCGCGCCTCATTACACACACACACACACACACACAGAGACACACACACACACACACAGATATATATATATATATATATATATATATATATATATATATATATATATATTATAAGAAAGTGAAAGAACACTTCACTGTTCAAGCATTTACTTTTATAAAGAGTGCTCGATACAGAGTAGAGCTATATGGTGTAATTTTGTTATTAGAATGGTTTATAAAAGCATACTTTCACCAAACCAAAATTTTCATGTTTCAGAACAATACTGTTCTTCAGGTAAAATGTTAAAATCAATGGGAAAAATGATTTATTTTGAAAATACAAGATAAATTCCTGGTTATTTAGCAAATTGGGGAGTGGTAGTTGGAGAAAATGCTTTAGGTATGTCAATCTTGTTTAATCAAAAATGAGAATAAAGAAGAACAGTATTGTTCTGAAATAATTTTTTTTGTATAGTGATATCATGCTTTTATAAACCATTGTAATAACAAAATTACATAGATTCATCCGCAGACAAATCTGTTTCACAGCTCATCAGTACGGTAAGACATCGGATTGCTTCTAACCAGGATTGAAAACCGACCGAATTGACATCAGTCGGCTATTCTACGTCTGAGCTATGGGCGCTCGGTAGAGGAAGGCGGACTTTAGTGTGTTATTCAAATTCATGAATGAATGAATGAAAGATGTGTAGATTTTATATATATATATATATATATAGGTCTATTAGATTTAGTCGTCTTTTTTTTCTTATGTACGAATATTCTTTTGTTAAGTTAGTTGTTGTGTATTGATGGTCAAAGTGGATGTTATATAGTTTAATAATTTCGACGAATGTGGATCATCAGTTAAAACAATATGTAGGTATGATGAACGTCAGAATTTCTTATTAGGTTAAATAAATTCAATGTACTATTTTATCGTTATATTACAGGTTCAAAAATAGTCAGCTACAGGCAATTATTTATAAGAAGGTTAAGAAACCAGTTCTCGTCTTATATATGCAAGAATTCTATAGAGGAGCAATGACATGCCAGTAGGCTAGTCCAGGTTAATTAACGTCACCTTGCTGATCAGACCCTGAGAAAGTGAACTTTGTGAGGATGTCTTGAACACTGTGAGTGTACAGCTCTAAGAGTGACGTCTTGCTTTTGTTTACCTTTTGATATAAGAACAAAATTTACAAGAAGAATCAGTACAGCGGAAGTAATAGAAGTATGAAAATGTCTCTCTGTTCTTCAGGTTCTTTGACATTCTGACGTAAGTCACCATTTGGTGATGGCAAGTCGCTGGCTAACAAGATGAACTACATCCTGGCTATCTTTTATTTTCTCTCGCTTCATCCATGAAACAATGTTTCTATTACTGTTCCCTTACTTAAGTAAATAGAAGAATAAAAACCTAAGATAATCAACCCTCGTTTAATTAATGTGATGCAGCGTTGGGACCTGAAGAATTGACGACAGACCAGGAGAAGTCAGAGAGGACACGTAAACCAACAAAAGACAGAGAGGACAACCATGTGTGTGTGTGTGTGTGTGTGTGTGTGTGTGTGTGTGTGTGTGTGTGTGTGTGAAAAAATTAATTGCATTTGAAGAAGAATATTACTTCATTATTTTTTGAAAGGGGGTTATTTATGGAAAACTAAATCGAATGCAGCATTCAGATATAACCCCACCCCCGGGACGAAAACAGGCATTAAAAAAATAATGGCAATATTTACAGATAATTTTCTTTTACCGCCACACCCTATGAAAACAAATGCGAAGTTGTAAATACACAGAAATACCAACTCATATAAACATGCATATGTCTATAACTTTTTAGATACACATGCACATACAATCATGCTTTATATATATATATATATATATATATATAGCAAATGAAGCAAATGAAACTGGGAATTGTGGCTGGTCGCTGCCCACTTGAAATTTAATTATATATATATATATATCTGTGTGTGTGTGTGTGTGTGTGTGTGTGTGTGTGTGTGTGTACTGTACATCTGGTCAGATATATGCGTACATCAATAGATGCATATATATATATATATATATATATATATATATATAATTAAATTTCAAGTGGACAGAGACCAGCCACAATTGCCAGTTTCATTTGCTTTCATTCAATTATCAGAAGATCGGTGACTCTCGTGTGTGAACATTGGAACCCTTATAATTTTTGGCAAGTCAAAGACAATAAAATGTAGCCGGAGTGTGCATATTATAAGCGCGCCAACGAACCTGCCCGGCGAGTGGGTAATATACTGGGCCAGGTTAAAAATGGCTGTAAATATCACAAATGATAAAAAACAAAATAAGATCAGAAAAAAGTGGGCTTAGCTTGAGCCGTAATAAATAGCAACGCGAATCTCATACCTTCGAGCAGTGAACTGAAGAATCGACCAATAATGAATTCGGTTCAAAATTCCATGTAAGTTACCCGAATTGACAAACATCTGAAGAAGGCCACTGGATATAACAACCGAACCGTTGTGATAACAGAAACGTTTAGATTCAATAGTCTGAACGCATATAATGATAATTTTCGGAAATTGAGTCAAAGTATTTTTATTTTCTGATATATAAAATTATAGGTTAAATAACAAAACAGATTGGGTTCTATAGCCTTGGCTGTCAACCAGTCTACCGCAGAAAGTAATGCCAACCTACTGTGAGATAATCTTTTGCCCAGTCACTCATGTCACTTTAGAGACATGATCGCCCACGCGTGTATCACGCATAGTACTTGACTGACTGTTATTGAGTAGAACCGGTCACCTACAAGAAGAGTAACTTCTTGCAAGTACATGCTCTTTCGGAGATTTACAAAACTGACTATTTTGCAATTTGCCGAAACAGATACAAAAATACTCAAATAACCCCATAGACAGTGCAAATATTAATTTAATAGAAAACGTGTGGCCATCATTAAAATTGACACATGAGAGAATGAAAAACATTTTTCAAGCAAATGTCGATTTGAAGCAATAAAAACAGCTGCAAGTGATACTGAAACGAAAAGAAAATATTAAATTAAATTTAATCAACGAATGGCCGATAATGTTTACAGAATGACAAGTAGCCAATATTAACATCTAAATTAAAGTAATACTGTTTAAATTTATTTGTGTCGATTAAATTTTTCTGTAGCATATATATTTTGGATTACTTCAATGAATTAAAAAATATATATCTGACATTATTTGTTGTTACTATTTTTAGACATCATTCTGATTTGATTTTTTTAAAAATTTTCTGAGACAGTGAAGCTAATAACGACCGGCCTAAATTAAATAGTCTTACCAAAGAAGGAAGGCGCTGCCGATAGGAATCGAAACTCTACTACCGTCAGGAAAACCGCTTTTAAATCCGAAAAGTTACTTTACTAACGCAGCCAATTTACGAAATAATTCTCGGTTGGAAGTTTTTTTTTATTATTATGCCGACTACAAGTCATGTCGTGCCGACTCCGAGTCATCTCGTGCCGACTCCGAGTCATCTCGTGCCGACTCCGAGTCATCTCGTGCCCACCCCGGGTTATCTCGGGCCGAATACCAGCTATCTAGTGTGGAATGCGAGTTATCTTGTGCTGACTACGAGTTATCTCGTCTTGACTAACAATTATCTCGTGCTGACCACGGGTTTTCTCGTGCCGCCTGCCAGCTATCTAATGGAGAATACGAGTTATCTCTTGCTGACTACAAGTTATCTCGTCTTGACTACCAGTTATCTCAGTTTTCTCGTGCCGACTCTGAGTTCTGCTCGCGTAATACAAGGCCAAAGAAATACTCCAAGTAGAGGTTTAGTAAATGAAATTATTTTAAATGCGTAAAGGAAGAATATGCAGGATATATAGCGGTTAACTTTGCATTTGAAAAGAATCGTAGTGTGAGAGTAAACACCCACTCAGGAGTTTGTTCTCCAAATTAACCGCTCTCTTTCTCCTTACTAATAGAATATGAAGAGAATGATCATGGTTAACACATTACGTAGGATAGCGGCGTATAGTTATTAAGTTCTGAACTAGAGGAATTAATGAATATAGCCCGTCTGAACATTTACCATAGCCAGAGGGCATCAACATTTCATCTTTGAGAAATGGGTTGTAGGGTCGGAAATAATCATTTGCAAGGTTGCTGAAAATCTTTTGAAGTCTGTGAATGCTGGATAACTACAGAAAGATATGCCAGTAAGAGCAAAATTTGATCTGACCTGATTCTTGCAAAGATAGAATAGTGATAGGGAGTTAGATATTTTCATAAGTGATATAAGAATGGACCGTTTACTAGCTACTTTCTTCTTCTTTTATGTGCCCTGTCCTTTAAGGACGTAGGCCATCATGGCTTTCCACATCTCCCTATCCCTGATGTCTCTTAGTAGGCTTTCTCATGTTACACCAGCCAAACCTCGTTCTGTCATTTACTAGCTCAAGTCCATAAATCTAGAATATAAATGTATAGAAAATAACATGGCCACAAAATGAGGGATCAGTGTATATATTGATTATAATATAGAACTGATCCTCCATTTTATACCCACATTATAATTTCTTATAAACAGTTGGCATATATATTCTTTTTCTATATACCCGGTCCTTTCAGGACGTAGGCGATCATGGCTTTCCACATCTCCCTATCCCTGGTGGCTCTTAGCACGCTTTCTACTGTTGCACCATGCAACCCTCGTTCCGTCATCCACCTGTTCAGGCCCTTCAAATATGTTATCCGCTGCTTTCCTCTGTCTCTTTGTCACTCTGTCTGGTCTGTTAGTAACAGATTCTCCAAGCCCTCCTTCCTCATTGCATATCCTAGGAACTTTAGTTGTCTCTTCCTGATGCTCACTATTAATTTCTTTTTCGTCTTCATCCTTTCCAAAACCTCATCATTGCTCACATACTTGGTCCATGATATCCGCAGCATCTTTCTGTCGAACCACATTTCAGCTGCTTCGTGTTTTTTCTTCATCTTCGAAAATATTGTCCAACATTCACTGCCATATTGAAAAACCGACATCACATAGCAATCCAGTACTCTCCTCTTTGTTTCTAGTGAAATTGTCCCGTTTCTTAATACCTTACTCACCTTCTGGAATTCTTCCTTCGCCATGCCAATTCGCTATCGCATCTCAGTGTCGCACTTTCCGTCTTCTGATAGAACATTTCCCAGATATTTAAATTTCTGTACCTATTTGATTTTAGAGTCTCTCACCTGCAATTGTCATTTTGGGCTACCCTTTTTGCTGATGAACATGCATTTAGTTTTCTTGCAGTTTATTTGTAGTCCTTTCTTGTCACTCTCTTCAGCTAGCTTCTGTAGAAGGTATTGTAGTTTCCTTTCAGTGTCTGCTATCAGCACTGTATCATCTGCGTCTTTAGTGAGGACAAAAAATGCATGTGTTTCACTTAAAGTCTGGCTTGAGCTTTATTCGCAATAAAAATATATTCAGGAAATGCCCAGCGGTGACTGTCTTTTTAAATCTCCAGAAAAACAAATGGGTGTAAGCATTTCCACTTTTGTCAAACCGACAAAATTCGGCATCAAATAACCTGGAGGTTCTTGATAAAATCTAAAGGAGGATCTGCAATATAATCGATCCTGTTCTAGCACCTCGCCTTCAGTGAATTCCTCATCGACTTGTCGCTTCCGTCTGTCTTTTTTACAAGGATTTTCATTGCAAAAATAAAAACTCATCAGAGCAGTCTGATGACTTTTCCCCTGGTACCTCGATCACTTATATGTACATGTGTTACTAGATTGGCATTAAGGTCCCACTCTTTTACCGTCGAACTGGTTAAATGTATCCCCCTCATCTACTCTAAAAGCTCCTTTTCTTGAACTTCCTGTTTATGGAACTCACTTTCATTTGCATGCTTCCTTGATAGCTACAATGTTCCAAAAATTTAAATGCAACGTCAATTGCCGTCTTTTATTGACTTGATTCTCATCCATCTCTTATCTTTTCTTCGGCATCTACCCTTGAACCTGTACGCAGCTGTAAATCATTTTCTTAAACGTAATATATTATTAATGAGAGATTAGAGGAAAGAAAACAAGAAGAAAATAACTTCGAGGTCGATACAGCGCAAGTCTCTTTTACGTTGGTTATATATTAATGTCTGTGTTTATATACAAATCTAATAAATTGCGCCATATTCGAAAATTATTGAAAGTGTATATATATATATATATATATATATATATATATATATATATATATATATATATACCCACTTTCTCGTACTCTAAAGCACCCGAGGGACAGACGAAACGCCCGCGGAAGCTAACATTAACAGTGTACACATCATCACACACACACACGCACGCATATTCATATATTCTGCTCATGTGCTTTTAAAGGTTACATGATCACAAACAAGACAAGTTCATTTAAATGAGAAATATTGGACACACACACACACACACACACACACACACACACACGTGTGTATGTATATGTGTGGATAGATGCGTAGATGTTGGCAAATGAAATGTAATCACACAGCTCTAGACTATAAATACAAATGATTCAAAGAAATTTCTTAAAAAGCAGAAACTAAATAAAACGAATTCTTCATTTTGAGCAAATATACGAAAAATAATAACAAAAACCATTCCATTTCAAGAATAAAACAATCTGGTAAACATTGACGACTCCATGGTTTTACTTTTTATGTAACATTCTTTTTTATTTCTTTCACTATTCAAATCGCACCGTTAGGCCAGAGCGCCAATTCTTCTAATCTCGAAGCCGGCCAAATCTCGCGTGATTTTGGCCAGTCAGACGCTTACTTTAACCCATTTCTGAATTCAATGAATTCTGTTATCAAATGATTTTATTTATAATGGAAATAACGTTGTTTCTGCAATTTCTGTTTTGTTTTTTGTTATCGTCGACTTTTTAGAACGTCAAATTGCTATCAGCAGAATCATATTTTGGCTTTCCTCTCTTGTTTTTTTTTTTTGTTTATCCAAACGCTTGTAATCTTTTGTTTGTTATTCATTATGTTTGTTTTTCTCATACCAACATATTATTTTGTTTCTTTCTCATGTCTTCATTTAACTTATCTTTTCTGGTTTCAAGAATTCTTCATCAGTTTATTTTTTACGCGTTGAGTGAAAAATTAGTGTATAATTAGCCATGGTGGCGTGAGTGGATTAACGGGTAAAAAGTTTGGAAATTAACAAACCGTGTTCGATGTCTGGTTGAGGTTATTTGTATTTTCCTATACCTCATCTAGTTATCCACCAAATCCTTTATGCTTGTCCATAAATGAATGAAGATGGATGAATTGAGGTTCTTCCAAAGGCCACAGTGGAAATTCCAGAGACACGTAATGAAAAAAGAAAGATTGAATAAAATGAAAATACTAGCAGTATAGCACAGCGTTGCTCGGGTGTAATGAAAGCTTTAAAACTAATCCATTGTCCTGGAGTTCAGATTCTTTGGACGTTGGAACGAAAGACTAAAAAGCGATAGTTGTTTCCATTTAAAGCAAAACCGTAGAGTGAAAGAAAAATGAATGGATGTAAGTCAAATTTTCATTTCCTAGTATCAATATTAAATAAGTTTTTCGACGTAAACTGAATTTTGAAGGATAAATTAGCCCTCTGAGTAAATGGTATCATGGGTGAGACTAAGAACTACAATTATACCTATTTAGAGCCAAACCTGAAGCAAAAACTAAAATAAAAGGGCTGAAAAATGCAGAAATACAGGCAGATAAACAGACACACACACAAACATCTTGCCTTATATATATATATATATATTAACGATTTTTTGCACTATTGTAAGAACTGCAACCTTGAAACTTGTGAATATGGTTTCTTATGTCTTATTCTATGCGTGTTTGATTAAAAGCGGACCACTCCTTCTAAAACCCGATTTTTCGCTTATCGATTTTCGATATTTATCGGGGGTAACTCGACACAAAACCTAGCTAAGAACACTCGCAGACGCTTATAGTACAACTGTGCAAATTTTCAAGAAAATCGGTTCAGCCGTTTCAGAGTCTATAGGTAACGGACACATACACACACAGACACATACACACACACACACACATACACGCACAATGTTCCATTTATAAAGAGGTTCAAATATCGAAAACAAAGGATGAAAAAGAAAACAGTAAATAAGCGTCTATATTCATCAATAGGAAACATATAGAGTGGCTTTCCTATGAATTCGAATATTATAAGGGCTTCTCAATTTTCCAAAGCATCTTCATATTATTTTTAATCATATCGCCCCAAGCAAGGCAGTTTACTGCCACTGGTGCGCAGGGGGTTACATAAGAGGAAAGTTATGAGAAAAAAAGTGACAGGTTATAGGGAGTGTCAGGAAGTGGGTAAGAGAAGGATGAGAATACTGATGAGAGTGGAGGGGGTTTTAGGAAGTGGAACAGAGAAGAATTAGAATACTGATGAGAGTGGAATAGACGGAGAAATGAGTATGAGAGAGAGAGAGGATGTAAGTTAGTGAGATAAGAGATGACTATTGATTTTATATTTAAATTCCTGGAGGTTGTAGCTGTTGGGGAAGCAAGTAAATGGAAGGGAATTCAACAGGCGGGAAGTGTGAGAAAAGAAGCTGGTGGAGTAGAATTTGCGTTTACATTTTATTGGTTTCACAGTAAAATGGTGGAACCTAGTTGCTAATTTTGTGGCTTGAGAAGTACTTTCATGGCTTCTGCTCAGACGAACTTTAATCACTGGTGCCTCCTCAACAGGTGTTCACTCGTGCAACCAGAATGGCAACTGGGTCCCACCCATTCACAGTTATGTTAGCCAAATGCAGACGACAATTCTACTCCTGCAGCTTCTTCTCTCGCACTTCCCGCCTGTGGAATTCGCTCCCATATTCTTGCTTTCCTGACGGCTACAACCTCCAGAAATTTAAATGCAATGTCAATACTCATCTACTAACCACTTGACTCTAGCCCTTCCTTCCCGTATATCCTTCCCTTTCTCTCCCCCCCTTGCAACTGTCATCACACCTGCATTTTCATCTTTCTATTGCTTCTTTCTAATTGGTTTGTAATCCTCTTCTCTCTCCTCTAATTAATTTTCTTTCAGTTATGTAGCCCCCCCCCCCCCCGCCGCACATCAGTGGCATTTACGCCTTGCCCGGGGTGAAATGATTAAAAAAAAAGAAAACATAAGGGGCACCAGTGAGTTAAGTTCATCGGAGCAGAAGCCGTGAAGTTATGTTATTATTTTCTCAATATTTTTTTTATAATTCTGTCCCTTTCCATGAATGTACTCGCGCTACTAGATTGCCAATTAGGTCCCATCCTTTTACAGTCAAAACAGCCAAATTTATCCGCCACTTCTACTCTCTCAGCTTCTTTTATTTCACTTCCCGTTGGTGGAACTCTCTTCCATATACTTGCTACCTTGATTGCTACAATATCCAAGAGTTTAAGTGCAATTGTAATTGCCATCTCTTATTTCCTTGACCCCCATCTTTCTCTTATTCTTACCTCGAGACCCCTATATCTAACCCATAACTGGAGGAAGAAAAGATAGATTAATAGCTTTCTCAAGTGGATTTGCGCCTTAGGTGAATGCAACGAATCCAATTGGGATTTGAACTCAGCTCTCTGATTTCTCGTTCCCATCCGATATCCATTGTACCTCAACGTAGATCCTGCACCACAGCGCACATGGGACTGGAATTATATTAAAGCTATATGTCTTTTATGAAATTTTCCTGTTTCCTAATTTTTTTCTTTAGCTTTTGGAGAGCGTCATTTGCTCTTTAAGTGCGCATTCGGATTTCTGCGTCATATTTTTCCGATGACTGTTAAAAGACGCACATAAAGGTAAAATTTCTATTTTTATCGCTATTTCCATAACGTTGGCTTTTGTAATGTTAATCGGAACGGAACTTTTGTTAACTCGCTCTTGGCGAGTTATAATTTTATAGCATCTTCGCGTAAAACAACGTCATAAACTAATCTATGAAATAATGCAAAATAATGCTCTCGGAAAGCTGTAAAACACAGCAACATATAGAATACTAAATATGCAGAATACCCAGAATATACCCAGAATACCCAGAATATACCCAGAATACCCAGAATATACTAGAACACCGGAACACACAGAATACTGAATAAAGGATACACTGAACACACCAAAACGCACTCAGATATAAGTCTGAGTGTTTTGTATATTAGTATCTATGGTCACGTGAGGCCTCTAGGAGAATTCATCCAACGGTTATGTTTGTTGCTTGGAGATCCGTGTTCGACCACACGTGTCGCTATCGACACTTTCTTCCTATATAACAAGCTTGTGTAAATGGATAAAAGAATAAGACGAAAGAAAGAATGATGAACAAAAGACAATTTTTTTAATTAAATTTAAGAAGGTGAGAAAGAAGTGGAGCACCATGATCGCTATGTTGAAGTGTCATGTGACATAGAAGATGATGTAGTAGAAGAGGAAATCTGGTTTTGTAATACGCACAGTCCGTTGTGGAGCAGAGGATATTGGAACGGGAAATTGAAGAGCTAAGTTAGAATTCCACTCTAATTCATTAGATTCTCTTACGCGCAAATACCTTCGGAAAACGTATTAATTCATCTCTTCACCCTACAGCTATGAATTGAGTTCAAGAGACTTGGTTGGCAACCATTCTACCGCTGAAAGTAATGGCAACCTACCGCGGGGAAATATTCAACACATTAAGTCATGTCTCAAAAGAGACATGATCGCTCAAGCCTGAATAACGTATTAGACTAAAAATTATATTGATAGAGTGATCTGCGTAAGTGGTGCAGTGGATATCGGCTCGGAACGAGAAATCGGGGAGCCGAGTTCGAATTCCAGTTTAATCCATTGCATTCACTTACGCGCAAATACCCTTGGGAAAGGTATTAATTCGTATCTTCCGTCTAGTTATGAGTTAAATAGCATGATAGAGTGGGTTCTATAGCCTTGGCTGACAACCAGTCCACCGCAGAAAACATTGGCAGCCTACGGGATAATCTTCTGCCCAGTCAGTCATGTCTCTTTCGAGACATGATCACCCAAGTATGTTTCCCATATGGCACTCTACTGATCTGTATAAATTTAAACGTCACAGACAGCCATACACTTACAATAAGTAGTAGTAATTTATTCTTTTACTCTCGTTAGTTCAATTCCTTTTATTTTTTTTGCTCTGAAGAAAATTCTTTTTTTATTGTTCCCACTTTGATATGGATACCATCCAACGCCCATCTTTATCGATCAATACCAATATTTTCAAGACCATGGATATGCTATATCCTCCGAGGTCACGATATACAAAAGAAAACAGACTGGTAAAATACTTTAACAGAAACTCTTCTTCTTCTTCTATGTGCCCTGTCCTTTCAGGACGTAGGCGATCATGGTTCTCCACGTCTCCTTATCCCTTGTGGCTCTTAGTATGTTTGCTCCTGTTACACCTCGCAACCCCCGTTCCGTCATCCACCTGATCAGGCCCTGCAAATATGTTATCCGCTGCCTTCCTCTGTCTCTTTTTCCTTCTATCTGGCCCGTCAGTATCAGGTTCTCCAAGTTCTCCTTCCTTCTTGCATGTCGCAGGAACCTCAGTTGTCTCTTCCTGATGCTCAGTATTAATTTCCTTTTTGTTGCCATTCTTTCCAACACCTCACTGTTGCTTGCCTGCTCAGCTCACAATCTCCGCAGCATCCCTCTGTAGAACCACATTTCCGCCGCTTCAATTTTTGTCCTCATTTTCGATGATATTGTTCAGCATTCACTGCCGTATTGAAGAACTGACATCACATAGCAATCCAGCTCTCTTTTCTTTGTTTCTAGTGAAATTTTCCTGTGTCTTAGTACTTTACTCAGCTTCTGGAACGTGTCCTTTGATATGCCAATTCGAAATTCGGATCTCTGTGTTGCACTTTCCATCTCCTGTTAGAACACTTCTTAGGTATTTAAATTTTTGTTCTTGCTTGATTCCGGTATCCATTTGTAGTCCTTTTTTGTCACTCTCCACCCATACCTTCTGTGGGAGGTCTGGTAGCTTCCTAACAGGCTCTGCAGCAAAAAATCTGTATTGTTTAATTGTTTAATCTGTATTGTTTAATACTTTCTTAGTACCTGAAATGTCTACAATTTTATTATGATCTTAAAATCGCACATTTTAGAAATATATTCTCGCATAACATGTGCAAAACTCAAGCAATATATAGATGAGTCCTCAGAGCATTTTATAATTACCATTTGAATGTTCATGAGACGTAATATATCATATAAACAACCATCCTCTTGTAAGCACAAGTAATCGTTGTTAGATCTTGATATAATCTATGATTTTATTTTTATTCTTTGGCTGTATTTATTTAAAATTTCTACCTTTGTTTAGCCCTTGTGTGCCTATTTACATTATTTACATTGTTCGGACTATTTTCCTCATCGTTATTGTCATATTTACCACGTTTCGGCCATTGTACGCCAGATCTTCTTCAGGTTATTTGAATTTTGAACTGAATCCTTTATTTTGATTGTTCGCGCTTCATCAATCATGTCACTTCCGGATGTCTTAGTTATCTCCTATGTTATGGTCGACATAGCAAAATATATATAAAAAAAGTAATTTTGTGAACTCATTGAAATTATTCACTATTTGATTAAAAAGAAGTAAAAATTGTAATGATTTAAAACTGTCGGAAAACGCAATATGTTTCTTCCGAAATTTAAATCCCCTTGTGTCTTGACACCAGAGGAAGGCTGAGAATGCAGCAGTCGAAACACATTGAGTATAATATATATGATAAGATTACAAAAGAGTAAACCATTTAAGTATTTCGTTTAAGTTTCTGTTTTCCTTGTATATATATATATATATTTTTTTCAATCATATCACCACAAGCAAGGTGAAAACGCCACTGATGCGCAGGGGGCTACGTAAGAGTGAAAAGACTGGAAAAGAGAAAAACCGGAAACCACATCCTAAACAGGAAACAAGGGATGAGCCTCTTCACCTGTTCAATAGACGTGGGTGGGGTGTGAACCGGGCGATAGTTTAGTCTATCTACTCCAATTATCATCATCAATGTCATGATCCGTGCAAACGTAAATGCCGCGAAGTTTAAAAAGATTTATGGAATTTCATATAAAAGCTTTTGAAATCTTTCCAAATTAGCCATCGATTGAAACTACGCCTGTACCTTTCTTACTCCACGGTTTCAAAAGTTCATTCCTGAAATATTTCATTTATTCTTTATTGTTTTTGTTGTCCGTTAGTCTGTGCAAATCTTTTCTGTTGTTTACGACTATCAGGACCGGCCTTTTTTATTAGAATGAATCTTCGCTCTGCTTGACAAAGGACCGAACAATGTTTCTTTCTTGAACTTTCATATCGTTTTCTCTTTATATTTTTCCTAATATCCATTTCAAAGGATTTTTTTCTTTATAATTATTGTTCGTTTCTAATAAATATTTTCTTTAGTATTTTCTTCTTGGTTCTTAAGTCCTAATATAATAACCAACTTCGTTTAGCTAAAATATAGATGTTCTATATATATATATATATATGAATATATTCTAATTTAGTATTTGTCTATATTTCTGAGATGAGGTAGTATTTATAGTATATGTAGGGAGAAAAGGAATCACCCCCCCCCCTATGGGATGAAGTTTAAATAATAGAGAATTCCACTAGAAACTACGTAAACTTAAGGGATCAGCACGTAGGCTTGGCTTCAAACATCTCCTAAGCCGACCAAGCATAGAGATGAACACAATATGGGAACCAGTAATACGGACTGCCAGAGAAAATCATTAGTGTCAAAACTGCAATATAATATCTAGTAAAATATGCTAAAGAAATCCCCAAACTGGGGTTAAAATACTATGAAAATATAAAAATGCACTTTTATAGACATATATATATATAAATAGACGTTATTGAAAAAATATACATTTTTGATGGAAAATGAATTTATTGCCTTAAAACATTTTTGAAAGAAAAAAATATTACCAGCATTACAGTTTGTAATACAAAACTAGAAGATATCTTCAGTTTTCTAAAATACAAAAAAAAAAAAAAATAGAATTATTTTCGTCAAAATCTAATTAAATCAACCTTCTCACTATAACTGAACATTTTAAAAACATAATTTAAACCCCCACCTTTTTGGCATTAATTGACCCACAGAGGTTGATATGCCATTAAACAAAACTCAAACTTAAACTAAAAACATTTTTAGCTTGTCTGTCTTCAACGTTAAACTCTGTAATAGTGAGTGAACTGAGAAGTGTTTCGTTTAACAATGACAAGATATTCATATCGTGAGCAGGCAGATTTTTAAATCGATAATATATATATATATATATATATATATATATATATGTAAAAGGCAAGGTGTTTGTGTGCGTGTCTGTTTATCTGCCTGTATGTCTGTATGTTTTCAGCCCTTTTATTTTAGTTTATGCTTCGGGTTTGGCTCTAAGCAGGTATAATTGTAGTTCTTAGTCACAGCCATGATACCACTTACTCAGAGGACTTATTTAGCCTTCGAAATTCAGTTTATGACGAAAAAAACTTATTTAAAATCGATACCAGGAAATCAACTTTGACTTACATCCATTCATTTTTTTTCAGTTTACCGTTTCGCTTTAAATAGAAACAACTATTGCTGAACCATAGATGAGTTTTAAAGCTTTCATTACACCCGAGCAACGCCGGACTATACTGTTCGTATATATATATATGTGTGTGTGTGTGTGTGTGTGTGTGTGGTGGGGGTCCTGAGAAATAATGGAATGAAATCTAAGGATTATGGCAGCGTTCACCAACTTTATCATTTAAACCAACCAGATGAGATGCGGGTGATTTCAAAGTCATCTAGAGGTCGTGGCTGAAACCACTTGCGATTTTACTGAATAAAATTACTCTATCCTATTTCAAGATATTTTTACGTAATATTAGTAAATATGTTAAATTCAGTTTTCAGTGTTATTTTCATCTTTCTGCGCAATTCAAACGACAATATCTTTATCGCACCCTGTATACTCACACACACACACACACATATATATTTATATAAGTTATCACGCATTAAATGTGCTGGTAATAATAAAATAGAGCTATTAATATATATCAATAAATTTCACTATTATACCTCGGCAACAGCACGACTCAGAATTTCATGCACAACTCAGTATTCAGGTATTGCCATGTGCATGAAACTCCGGGTCGTGCTATCGTTGAAGGGTACTCTGTATATTACTAATTTATATATATATATATATATATATATATATATATATATATATATGTGTGTGTGTGTGTGTGTGTGTGTGTGTGTGTGTGTGTGATCAATATGTGTGCTAAATGTAAGAAACACTAAAATGATTCATAAGATATGTTTCTGGTTAATAAAGAAGTGGATTTTCATTCGGTTTATATTAGACAGAGCGGTTGACGGTAAGTGGAAATAAAGACGGTGGGTATGTACGTGTGAGAGAGACCGAGACAGCGAAAGAAAGAGAGAAAGTGACTATTTAATAAACTGCTATCAGAGATGTAAACGCCGATTAAAAGTGGCTTTTATGGTATCGTCGGAAGTATGGCCGTTACTCACTCTGAAACTCAGATCGGCCATTAGAAATGTTCGGTTAATATAATCGGGTGTTCAGTTCACGGAGAACTGAAATAGCATCCAAAGAAAATGGTAAGAAGAAATGAAATAATTCACGGGGATAGAAACGAATATAGTAGAATAAATGGAGATGCTGAAAATAAAACCTAAAAGGCATTATTGAATAGAGTATTCAGTGATGTTCCGAAATACCCTTGGGAAAGGTATTAATTTGTCTCTTCCCTTCATTTATGGGTTAAATAATAGGACCGATTGAGTTCTATAGTCTTGGCTGGTAATCAGTCTACCACAGAAAGTAATGGCAACCAACTTCGGGATAATCTTCTGCCAAGACAATCACCTCATTTTGGGCTTACGGCCTATCACGTTGAATACACCGGTTCGCGCTCGATCACCGAAGTTAAGCAACGTTGAGCCTGGTCAGTACTTAGATGGGTGACCGCTTGGGAATACCAGGTGCTGTAAGCGTTTAGTGACGGATGTGCGTTGTGGTGAAGTGGATATCGGCTCGGAAAGAGAAATCGGTGAGCCGAGTTCGAATTCCAGTTGAATACCCTGCATTCACTTAAGCACTGGTAACCTTGGGAAAGGTATTAATCCGTCCATTCACTCCAGTTATGGGTTAAATAACAAGGGTAGAACTTGGGGACCCTACTCTTAAAAAAACAAATCCCAATGAATCGTGAAAAGAAAAACGTTGTAAAAATAAAATAACCTTATCCAAAAAACCACTGGTTATGACCTTAAAATGATCCCATAAGGATTGATACAAAATCACTGGTTATGACCTTAAAATGATCCCATAAGGATTGATAGGTCGTTAAGCCTCAAAAACAAACAAAACAAACATCTGACTTTGGAGACATGATTGCCCAAAGCGTCTATCACGTATGGCACTTAACTGACTGACTGATTCAGTGATAAACGAATTTAAAGGTGGCTATTTTATTTAATGATCTACTTTTATTTAAATTGGTTTGGCATTAATAAATGTAAAGAAAAAGATAGAGAAAGATGGAGAAATTTGAAACAGATGAGAAAATAGTAAGAGATGAAGCCTAATATTTTGAGATTAGGATTTCTCCACCATGGGTTTGCTCAAACTATAGTTTCCATTTTGGATGTTACTGCCACATCATGCCAGTCGTTATACAATCTCGCATTCTTCAGAAGTTTCGTGGTCTCCAAAATAATTTCTAAGCTTGACCCCCATAAGGCGAGAGGTGGCGACGGAATACTCATCATTGTCCTAAAGAAATGTGCTCCTGAACTCTCCTCTGTTCTCTCTAGACTCAATAACTAATGCCTTTCTGCTTCCTGTTTTCCTGCCTGCTGGAAATCCTCCTCTGGGGTTCTTATATATTGGAGAACACTTTGACTCCGCTACTATCAGCCTCCTACCGATCTTTGGCAAATTGTTCGAAGCCATCATCAACGCCGAGGTGGCACAACATCTCACAGCCCACAGACTCTTCTTTGACAAACAGTATGGCTTCCGCTTCACCAGGTCTACTGCTGATATATTCACGAACATCACTGAGTATATACACCAGGCCCTCGACAAAAATGGCGAAGCCCAAACTGTTGCCCTTGACATCTCCAAAGCGTTTGACAGAGTCTGGAATGCTGGCCTTTTATGCAAGCTGCAGGGCCATGGTATAACTGAACAATTGTTTGACCTAAACCAGTCCTTCCTTTTAAACCGAACAATGAGGGTAGTATTGAACGGACAATACTATTCATGAATACAAGTGTCCCTGAAGGCTCTATTCTAGGTCCCACGCATTTCCTTATCTATATTAACGATCTGCCTGATGTAATAAGATTCCAAGAGGACATACATGCTGACGACACTACGGTCTACTCACGTCTCGGTCAAAAATGAATACTGCTGCCATATCTGGTCGGGTGCTCCTGCTATTCACTAAGGTGTCCTCGACCAAATCCAACGGAGAATCTGTAATGTGATCGATTCCGACTTGGCAGCTAGGATACAGTCGCTTTCTCACCAAAGCAGTGTGGCTTCCCTGTGTCTCTTTTACAAGTACTTTCACGGCTTCTGCTCCGATGAACTTAGCTCACTGGTACCCACTATATATGAATTTCCTCGAGCCACAAGATTAGCAACTATGTCCCACATTTTTACTGTAGAAGCAATAACATGTAAACGCAAATTCTACTTCATCAGCTTCTTTTCTCGCACTTCCCGCCTGTGGAATTCCCTTCCATTTACTTGCTTTTCTGACAGCTATAATATCCAAGAATTTAAATGTAAAGTCAATAGTCATCTCCTGCCTCACTAACTTATATCCTCTCTCTCTCTCTCTCATGCTTTTTTCTTTGTCCACCCCACTCTCATCAGTATTCTTTTCCTTCTCCTACTCTCTTTCTGACATCCTTTGCAACCTCTCACTCCTTCTCATAACATTCCTTCTATGTAACTCCCTGCACAACAGTGGCAGTAAAATGTCTTGCTTGGGGCGACACGATTATAAAAAAAAGAAATAATTCATAAATTTCAAAACTAACAGTTGAAGACAAAATTGTTCTCATTCAATTGCTAGAGGAAACAAGAAAATTTAATAAGAAATAAGAATAAGAAAATTAAAAGAATCAGCATTAATAACATTAGAAATAGACCTAGAGTAGAGATGAACACCAGATGTAACCATGTGAATAATAAAAAATAACATTAAGCTGAAAACTATGAAATTCGATCAGCTGTTTGAACTATAGACGTTTATTCCTGTTGAGTGTAAATGGCAGACATCTGAGAACAGGTTTAAAACTCCAGAACACATGCAATGGTGGATAATGGCATTGGAGAATTAAAATCAAGAAATGGCATCATAGGAACAAAATAACACAAGAATCATCAAATATCCCGTTTCGTTCAAACAGTACACAGCTGGGTATGTCTAGAAGGTACTTGATCGAAATTGATAAGGTTTATAACCAATGCTAGAACAACTGTTTTTATAAATTAAAATATGTTGACAATTCTTCATCTCAAAAGTTAAGCCCGCCATATAAGCGAAAATATCGAACAAATTTAATATTGGATTTCAAGACTCCGTAAATACAGCTTCGGAACAATGAAAGAGTGAATATAGTAGTTGATTAAACATATCTTTCTGTCATCTAGTAGGTATGATATGCACCATTTGGATCTAATAGTGAAGCAATTTAAAAGTAGAACAAATTGCCGTAAAGTGTCAGAGTGAAAAAATAATAAAAAAATAACTCATATCAGCCCAAACTTTAGATATCTGAAGAAGATCTTTAGATATCTGAAGAAGAGTGTACTTGTCCGAAACGTTTCACATATTTCGAAAAAATTAAATTATATCCAGTCTCGAGTTACACACTATTCATATGAAAGAGAGATTTATCACGAGGGATGGCGAATCAGAATTTAATAGAAATACCTTCTAGCAGGGAAAGTCAGAAGGTACAACAACCAGAAACAATAACACTGCAGAGGGCAGTTATTTATGTGGATCAGTTTAAATGAGAATAGGTTTATTCAAAAGTTCGAATAGAAAAATTTGAAAGTGATAGATATAGCTTGTTTGATAGATTTTTACGACGTATCAGTCCTTTGATTGTTGTTTAAAGCAAGCAAATATTTAACATGGGGTAATTCTTTTTTTTAAATATTACGGATGAAAAAAGAATTAACTAAAATCATTTTATTTTATTCCAAAGAGAAAGAGTTAAAATAAGCGATGTTGTTTTTTCTTAAAGAGATTCGCTTTTCCAAGATTGCAAATAGGCGAAAAACAGGTATGAAATATAATCATACCATATGATGGTTGTTATCCAGCGAGTCACAGCTAGCCTATGAGAGGTCAAATATCAAGCCCGCCTTGTTGAAGGAGACATTTCTAACAATGCATAGACGAAAAACGATTAAAGGTAAATTTATTTTTTTCAGATTTCTAATTCTCCAGCGCCACAAAGAACTTATAGAGATGCTCGGCAGCCTGGACATATTTGGGAAAGACTTGACAGTAATCAAGAATCTTTACTGGCAGAAAACCGCTTGCATACGAACAGCTAATGAATTGAGTAGATATACAAAGATAGAAAGGGGCGTAAGACAAGGATGCGTCTTTTCACCGGATCTGTTCAACTTGTACAGCGAGAATATTTTGAGAACTCTAGAAGTTATGCCTGGATTCGTAATAGGAGTCCATAATTTAAACAACCTAAGGTACGCAGATAATACTGTGCTGATAGCAGATACAGAAAGGAAACTATAAGACTTCTTAAAGGAAGTAGCAGAAGAAAGTAACAAGAAAGGACTAGAAATAAACTGCACGAAAACCGAATGCATGGTCATCAGTAAAAAGGGCAACCCAAAATGCCAAATACAGGTCTGGGATACCAGAATCAAGCAGGTACAAAAATTTAAATACCTGAGAAGCGTTATGACAAAAGACGGAAAGTGAGACACAGAGATCCGAGGGCGAATTGGCATGGCGAAGGAAGCATTCCAGAAGTTGCGTAAGGTATTAAGAAACAGGACAATTTTGCTAGACACTAGGAAGAGACTACTGGATTGCTACGTGATGTCATTTCTTTAATATGGCAGTGAATGTTGGACAATATTTTCGAAGATGAAGAAAAAACTCGAAGTAGCTGAAATGTGGTTCTACAGAACGAGGCTGCGGATATCATGGACAAAGCATATGAGCAATGATGAGGTTTTGGAAAGGATGAAGACGAAAAAGAAATTAATACTGAGCATCAGGAAGAGACAACTAAAGTTCCTGGGACATTAAATGAAGAAGGAGGACTTAGAGAACCTGATACTAACAGTCCAGATAGAAGGAAAAAGAGACAGGGGAAAGCAATGGATAACATATTTGATGGACCTAATCAGGTGGATGATGGAACGAGGATTGCACGGTGTAACAGGAGAAGGCGTGCTAAGAGCCACCAGGGATAGAGAAACGTGGAAAGCCATGATCGCCTACGTCCTGAAGTCACAGGGCACATAGAAGAAGGATTCCCCAGCTAGAATTCGGCAAAGGACAGCTGACATGAGCGGAGGTCGGATGTCAGGTGATCGTGTCAGAGAACCGCGTCACAAAAGAAAGAAAATATTTTTAAATTATATGAATTCTTCGGAGATAATGATTTTTACTGACAGAAGTTCTACAAATTAATCCGTTGCTAGGGGTGGAATTAAAAAGTAGTAGTCCATACCTTTCAAAATTAAATTTGCCCGTAAGTGAATATAACGAACCCGACTAAAATTAGAAATTGAGCCCTTATGATTTGCACCAGTGACTCATCCAAGCAATTTAGCGTCTGGTGTTTCGGAGCTGTCAAAAATCTACTTACTGACCATTTGTTTAACATGGGTGATTTTATGGAATCGGCGTTTCAACATAATATGGCTAGAAGTTCAGATGTCAAGATGGAAGTAGTGAAGAAAGGGTTAACAAGAAAAGTTAATTAAGGAGAGATGAAAAAAAGATACCAGCGTAAATATCATAATTGAAACGGCGATCAATTTAAGTAATCAGACTGAAAATACATACGCAATAAGATAAAGGAGATTCACCTTTCCGCCATTTTTGCAAATTAAATCATTTCTATCAAGCAATTCGTAAGTCAAAATAGCTTAAAGCAAAATAAAAAGTAAATAGTATTAATTTTAATATGTTAAAAAATTAGCCTTCTCCACAAATAACCTTCACATTTTTGCTAAGATTCACACTGCCTCAATGGCTACAAAAAAGCGTGATTTAATTTAGAAAGGTCATGTCGCTTTAGGCTATGTTTGCAAGATGTTTTTTTAATACCCCCACAAAAAAAATCATGGTAGAAAGGTGGGAACATCTAAACAGTTATTATCTTATTTCAAATATTAGAAACTAGACAATTCTTAGAACGAAACAATCTTCGGTATCAAACAAAATAGAAATAAAAGCTTTTAGTTGTCTAGAAAGGGTTAAGGTTTTTCTTATATAAATAAATATCAATTACATATTCGGTTTCAGCAATTTCAGATAATAGCTGTAGATAGGTGCACATATAGTTAGATTCACACGCCTCTTTGGTTATGTGAAGAGTAAAAATATATCCCCTTTTTTATTTTCTTTCCAGTTGATTAAAAGTTTACTCCAATAAATTCTCCGACTGAACACTGAAATTTTATTTACAAATTAGTTTTTTTTTATCTTCAATATGAGTAAATAGGTTTGCTATCGTTCATTTTACATTCCTCACTGGTCTTTTGAACAAGAGTAGATGTTTATCGCTTCTCTTTGCATAGGATTTATTTACCGTTTTCTAAAATCTGCTCCAAATATAACACGACCCCCGGATGAGTCCAGCCAACCTTTTTGAGCTTCGGTCGATTCTACCCAGTTTGGGGGTTAACTATTTGCCCATAGCTGGGAGCATAACAGGTGCTACCACTCCGGGTCAGGGTGGACCTGGGAAGAAAACCAATTAAGAAGTGGTTCCGTGCTTCTCACAACCTCCCAATCAGAGGCCTTGCTGCCGAATTCAGTTTACAGTCATACCCAGGACCAGAGAGAGAGAGAGAGAGAGAGAGAGAGAGAGAGAGGAAAACTTAATACATATAAATCTAAAATTTAATTTGGTAGTTGTAAAAATACAAGCTGCTTCATCAGATGCAGACTGTGTTTTTACAACTGTCGCAATAAATTCTGGATTTCTAACGGTGTAATCATGTTCTTCTCTATATTTCATATTGCTCTGGATAATATTCATTGAGATCACTATTTTCATTTCTTCACCTACGACAAACTTAGGACACTGGTGCCCCCTCTACAAGGATTTACTCGTGCAACCAGACTGGCAACAAAGTCTCACATTTTTACAGTTAAAACAACCAAATGAAGGCGACAATTCTACTCCATCAGCTTCTTTTCACACATAACCCCCTTGTGGAACTCCCTTCCGTATACTTGCTTTTCTGACGGCTACAACCTCCAGAAATTTAAATGCAATATCAATTCCCATCTCTTATCCATCTGACTCCAGTCCTTTCTACATTACCCCGTGTATCTTGTTCTTTTCCTTTCTCTCTACCTTCGCATTCTTCACTCCTGTGATCACATCCTTTTCTTGCCATTTCTCTGACACCCCCTTTAACTGGTTCGTCTTTCTCTTCACTCTCCTCATGCCTATAACTTTAACTCCCATATGTAGCCTCTGCACATCAGTGGCGGTACCGCCTTGCTTAGGGTGAAACGATTTAAAACAAATAAATTAATATTTTATATTGATTAGATAAATTACTGGAATTATCCACTCTGGTTTTAAAGTTTTGTGATTATTTCCTATATATATATATATTGTTAAATTGTAATGATGTTTAGTGCATCATTGCTGTTTTTATTCAGTAGTTTACTAGTGGAAAGGCATTTTATGCAAGCAGATTTTTAATCATAAAGTGCTCGATATCATGGGAAGAATAGAGAGTTAATAGAATTAATGTGTAGAAACTTGTGTAGAAAAAATATCCTTGAGGAGTGAAAACATGACAAAAATGCCCTCACGAAACTTCAAAGTCATCATTACTGAAATAAGACCGCTCATGTAAGTGACAAGTCTCTTCATATTAATTATCACTTTCTCGTTATATATATATATATAGGAAAAACTACTACAACTTTGTAAGTTTAAAAATGTATTTTTTTGGCAGTATTTATATATATATATATATATATATATATATATATATATATATTATTATATATATATATAATAATATAAATAAATAAATACTGTCAAAAGAATACATTTTTAAACTTACAAATTTGTAGTAGTTTTTCCTATATATATATATATATATATATATATATATATATATATACTAATAGAAATAAATAAATAAATAAATACTGTCAAAAAAATACATTTTTAAACTTACAACTTTTTAGTAGTTTTTCTTAAATGATTTGCTAAAAATGAGCATATATACTGAAAAAGTATCCAATATTTAATAAAACAATATTTTATCGTAAAAAATACTTATGCTTCTTTTTTTCTTGCTATAGCGGGGGAGGAAATTTTAACGTTTTTTTTTTTCTGGGAAAACATACTGAATTTGAAATTCTTGCAAAGTTCTAATAAATGTCAGATTTTAATGAAAGTTTCAAAACTTATTCACAAATAAATTAAATTGTTGTAGAAAGCATTTGTTTTGAAAAAAATCTTGGAAAATTTTTCTTTACATCTGTTACTTGCACTTGTTTAATTTTATAACATTTCTGGAACATGTGTAATCACATCAGCGTAAAAAATCACATTAGTCCGATGAAGTCCTAAGCGACGAAGAGCGTAACACGAACTTTTTTCCACTGGCATTGATTTTCCTAACGTTGTACCAATTTTTTAAAGAAATATATCATTTTCCCAAAACACACACATTATATATATATATATATATATATATATATGTGTGTGTGTGTGTGTGTGTGTGTGTGTGTGTGTGTGTATAAGTTCAATATATGGATTGAAATTCGATGAGCTGATAGAGCAAATAGAGAGCACATTAGGAAATGTGTCTTAATCTAACATGTTTCCTTTTTCTTAATGTTTCTCCAGAGATATGGTTAAAGACAAGAGATGAAAATAAATAAATAATTTAATTAAAAATAACGAACAAACAAACAAAAAAAAAGAGTCAGTATACCGGAATGTTGTCTGGGGTTTGAGTCTTATATATATATATATATATATATATCGAAATGAAATAACCCAAAAGGTTTCGTTTCGAATGAAAGAAAGAAAGGAAGATAAAAAAAAAAAACTGGAGATGGAAAAATTCAATAAAATCCTTGAGCTGAAGAGAATCGATCTATTAAGCAAACATTCGTCTGGCACAAGGCCAAACCTGAATAAAGCAGAGATCTGGCAAACTTTCATTAAATATAGATAATACTCTCTCCATCATCAACTGTCTACGTCACGAACCATCTAAGCATTGCTGTAGAAAAAGTATTCCGTATGTTTACTGATACAAGATGGTATTAGTTTAGCATTTAGAAGGCATTGAAATCTTTATTGTGGTAGTGCGGCTTGTTTACAATTAGTGATGCTGAAGAGAGGACACAAAGAAAGTCGATAAACCAAAATAAAAAGTAAATGCGATGGTAGGAAAAATAATATAAAAAGAAAGATATTAATTTTTTTTACAAAAACTATGTTAATGGATGCGAAATGAACTTCATTATTAAAAAAATTCTGTCAAGAAATTTAAAGGTAATTAAAAATATAGATATGAAAGTAATATACGACAGGAATAATTGTCCTTTTTTAATCCATTAATTTTTGCTTTAATCGTTTTACCTTAGAAAAGGCGGTACCGCCACTGATGGGCAGGGGGCTACATAAGAGTAAAAAGTTAAAAGTTTAGACAGGAGGATAGTGTAGGGAATGATGAACCAGTAACAGGATGTGTCAGAAAAAGGGCAAGAGATGGATGCGAACACAGAAGTGAAGACAGTTGCGAAGGTAGAGAGAAAGGAAAAGAACAAGATACACTGTGTGATTTAGAAAGGACTGGAGTCGAGGGAAAAAGAGATAGGTATTGACATTGCATTTAAATTCTTGGAAGTTGTAGCCGTCAGGAAAGCAATTTATGGAAGAGATTTCCAGCGGCGGGAAGTGCGAGAAAAGAAGCTGATGGAGTAGAATTGTCGGCTACATTTGGTTAATCAAACTGTAAAAGAGTGGAACCTTGTTGCCAGTCTGGTCGCATGAGTAAATTCTTGTGGAGGGGGCACCAGTAACTTAATTTCGTTGGAGCAGAAGCCATGAAAATATTAACAGGATGTATTTCATTAATAATATTTTTTGTTACTCTTTGTTTTCTTGTCTGCACATTCTCTCTATTAGTTGTAGGCTTTCATTTATTTTTAACATTCTTCCAAACTATCTAATAGAATGTCTATGTAAGAATAAGCAGATCAAGTGCAGTAACAGCGTTAATGAGGATAACAATAAAAACCTTATATTAAATCGTGGTTAACACATTTTGTCCTTGGACAAATCTTCTAGTATGACGTTCTTAAAAGGTCATCTACCGCATTCTTTGGATGTGCGTTATTGAGCAGTAGATATCAACTCGGAAAGAGAAATCGGGGAGCCGATTTCGAATTCCAGTTGAATTCATTGCATTCACTTAAGCACAAATACCCTTGGGAAAGGTATAATCCGTCTCTTCCCTCCAGTTATGGGTTAAATAACAGGACTGATTGGGTTCTATAGTGTTGGTCAGCAACCAGTCTACCGCAGAAAGTAATGGCAACCTACTGCGGGAAAATCTTCTACCCAGTGGGGTCATGTCTCTTTCGAGACATGATCGCCCAGGCGTGTATTACGTATGGCACTTAACTGACTGACTGAATATAATAGTTGGCAACATGATTAAGGATTCTACTAGGCATAAAATGGAGGATCGGTTTTGTTGTGTAGTAAACCGAACCGCCACTAATTACTACTTATTAATATAATACATATCTTCTCCCTCTTCTCACTTTCGAGACATGATCGCCCAAGCGTGTATCACGTATGGCATTTAACTGACTGAATGAACATAATAGTTGGAAAAAATTAAAGATTCTACTGGGCATAAAGTAGGGGATCGGTTATCTATTGTTATGAAATAATAAATTGATCCCCTACTAATTACTACTTATTAATATAATACATATCTTCTCCCTCTAGCTATTAGTCAAATAACAGGACAGATTGGGTTCTATAGCCTTGGTCGGCAACTAGTCTACCGCAGAACGCAATGGCAATCTACTGTGAGATAATCTTCTGCCCAGTCAGTCATGTCTCTTTCGAGATATGACCGCCCAAGCGTGTAACACGTATGACACTTAACTGACTGACCGCATTCTTTATTGATAAATTCTATCTGTTTGATTTTGTTTAACAATTTAACCGTAAAAACTGACGCAAATGACCATTTCATATTTGCCTCATGTGCCTTGCTATAAGGTATGTCTCAATTTTAATTTTTTACAACTGTGGTACTCCTATTAAACATAATATACACGCTATAACAATTTTCTTACTGCCAGCAAACTCAATAGTACCAAAGAAAAAATTCTGATGTAGATCGGGGTGATTTCAAAAGAAAGGATTTGTGATTTGATTATGAAATGTTGTAAGTGAAATTAACATAATTAAAACGTTTTACATAACTGTATACAGATTCCTCATACTTAATATCAGGAAGAGACAGCTGAGGTTCCTGGTACACGTAATGAGGATCTGGAGAATACTCACAGGTCTGATGGGGAGAAAGGGTGACAGGTGAAAACAGCACAAGACATTTGATAGGCTTGATCAAATAGATGGTAAGAGGGTGTTGGGAGAGATACAAAGAGGAAAAATATTAAGAGCGACAAGAGACAGGGACAAGTAGAATTCCATGATCGCCTACGTTCTGAAGAGACACAACACATTTCTTTTAATCGTTTCACCCCGAGCAAGGCGGTAACGCCACTGATGTGCAGGGGGCTACGTAATAGTGAAAAGATTGGAAAAGAGAAAGCCGGAAACCACATCCTAAACAGGGAACAAGGGATAAGCCTCTTAACCTGTTCAATAGACGTGGGTGGAGTGTGAACCGGGCGATAGATCTATCTACTCCAATTGAAAAAAAAAACAAAGTGAGAAGATTTGAAAAGAGAAAGCCGGAAACCACATCCTAAACAGGGAACAAGGATGAGCCTCATGAAGAAGAATATTATTTACAGTATGTGAATTGCTATGCATTGTTTGGAAAAATAATGGAGAGATTTCTCATTGCCTTCTCCATAGTTTTAAATACAAATTTGCTTCAGAACTTTGGCAATCATGACTTTTCACAGATTCCTTTTATCTATTATCTGCAAATTGTTATTCTTGCGTAAGAAACAGAGGCGTTTTTTTAAATAACGATCATAAACGATAATTGACTAATTTTATTTATTTATTTTTTCTTTACCGTATTTTCTGTCGTAGAATATACGCGAAGCGCTATCGTTTGGTTTGATGAGGTAATTCGCCATTTCGCAAATTTCTTAATTGAGATAAGGAATTTGAACAGAGAATAGTCTGCGGCATATTTAATTTCTTCCAACACCGCAAATTGCTCTAGATATACATCATAAACAACAATAATCGTGTCACGATTTCTTCTGTTCTCCTCCTCTTTTATCTGTCCTGTGAGTATCGGATTTTCTGATCCCTCCTTCCTCAGCATATACCCTAGAAAACTTAACTGGCTCTTTTTTACGAATTAGTTTCCGTTTTGTTTCTATTGTCTCCAAAACGGAATCAGCAATATTCTTCTGTAGAACCTGCTGTACCAAATATTCGTCGCCAAGTTGTTGTAGCTTTATAAGGGCCAGGAAGTATAACACAGAAACAAAAAAATTAGGTTCAAACAGTGTATTAGAATTGTCCACCATAGTTTATGGATATAGAATACAGCGCAGTACGTAATCTGTTCAATGAAACAACGTCAAAGATTAACACTCACGAGTCAGACACTCTACTGAATCTGACTATATCGCCAATACTCGGGAAAATATGACCGCCTTTTATACACGTCGCATTGAATATTTTGAGCCTTCTGGTTGGTTTGCCTTTCTATTGGGGAACTATAAAATGAGTCAGTCTATTGCTGGCTCAATAGTATACAAACTACCCCAAAAATCACTAACTAGAATAAAAGAACAATATATACAATAATAAGGGTTAGTAATCAGCAAATAGAAGTGTAAGTCCGAACGGTATAGTTACGCTGCATTTTGACTGTTTCTAAACTGTCTCACGACTGTCTCACAGCTGCTTCACCGGAAGACACTCTGGTTATTATTTATGAACGGAGGAAGAGTCTATTCTTATAGATAGGCGCCATAATAGAACCACATTTCTGTTGATTCAGGTCTCCATCTTTGTGGAGACGATCCAGCACTCACTGTTATACAGGAGGACAGATATTACAGTTTAGTACTCTTTAACTTGTTTCTAGCAAAATTTACTTCTTAGTACTTTACTTAGCTTTTTGAATATGCCTTCATATCTCAGTATTGCTCTTTCTGTACTATATTAAAACACTTCCCAGATATTTAAATAAAATACGGTTTCTGCTCCGATGAGCTTATCTCCCTGGTGCCTCCTCTGAATAAATTTACACGAGCGACTAGCAACTAGGTTCCACCCTTTTACTGAAAAACCCATCAAATGTAACCGCAACTTCTACTCTACAGCTTCTTTTCTCGCACTTCCCGCCTGTGGAATTCCCTTCTGTTTACTTGCTTCCCTGACAGCTACAATCTTCAAGAATTTATATGCAAAGTCAATTACCATCTGTTATCGCCCTGACTAGCATCCTTTCCCTGACAACCATTGTATCGTGTTCTTTTCCCTTTCCACTCTACTCTCATGCAGCTCTCTTCACACTAGTGTTTTCATCCTTCTCTTACCCATTTTCTGACACTCCCTAGACTTTGTTCCTCTTATGTAACCGCATGCGCACCAAAATGGCAGTATTGCCTTGCTTGGGGTGAAAAGATTATAAAAGAAAAGATGAAAGAGAGACTTGAAGCAACCGAAATGTTTTTTACAGAAAGATGCTGAGAATATCATGGACCGAACATGTAAGAAACGACAAGGTTTTGGAGATGTTGCAAATGAAAAGGATCAGTAGGAAACGGCTAAAGTTCCTATGTAATGATGGAAGGATTGGAGAATGTGATACCCACAGGTCAGATAGAGAGAAAGAGAAACAGAGGAAATCAGCACGTAACATATTTGATGGGCTTGAGCAAACGGATGGCAGAGCGAGGTTTAGTGAAGTAACAGGGGAAAGCGTGTTAAGAGTCACTAGGGATAGAAAGATGAGGAAAGCTATTATCGCCTACGTCCTGAAGGGATACGGCACAATGAAGATGAAGAAGAATAGTAAAGTGCATTTTACTTTTCAAACGAACACAGTGAAGTCCATTTCACAATACAACATAATCAAATATTAGCGCTGTTTTCTTTCAATCTTTCTCTCTTTCTGTTTTCTCTTTCTCTGTCTCTTCAATGCTTTTCTATGACTTGTAGTGGATATGAAATTAAAAATTAAAATCAACCTTCTTCTTCACTTTTAATGACGTGTGAAATCCTCTTTATTTTTTCAAATAGAAAAGGGATTGACCATGTGCTTAAAGAAAGATTTGAAACCGGATTTCGTAAGTAGATGTTAAATTGATATTCTGACCAATGGAAGCGAATTGCAAGACCTTAAAGACTTCGCGATCAAGCGCGAAAAATAATTATAAAGGACTTCAATCAGCGTCAGTCAATCAGAGTCAGGGATAGAAGCAGCAGAGACGACAAGCTAAAGTCTGACGGGAGAAGCTGCAAGCGACCCGGACATTCGTCCTCTTTCTCCTTCTTTCTTGTGTGCTGATTCATTCTACACCTTCTTCTCCATTCAAAGACATTCCTACCGAACAAACACTCACACATACATACATAAATACATACGTACGCATAAACTTTTTCCAACAAATTACTACTACGAACATTTTTTGATACTCTTGACTTTCTTATTGAACATTAATTTCTACCACAATTCGTCTGATCGTTTTAATAAATTTCTATTTTTTTTTTTAATCATATCACCCCAAGCAAGGCGGTAACGCCACTGATGCGCAGGGGGCTACGTAAAGGTAAAAAGAATGGAAAAGACAAAGCCGGAAACCACATCCTAAACAGGAAACAAGGGATGAGCCTCTTCACCTGTTCAAAAGATGTGGGTGGAGTGTGAACCGGGCGATAGTTTAGTCTATCTACTCCAATTGAAAAAAAAATAAAAAAAATAAAAAAGGAAAAGAGTGAAAAGATTGGAAAAGAGAAAACCGGAAACCGCATCCTAAACAGGAAACAAGGGATGAGCCTCTTCATCTGTTCAATAGATGTGGGTGGAGTGTGAACCGGGCGATAGTTTAGTCTTAACATGAAAAATGTACACTAGTCCACAAATTAATACAACCAACCTGCTATTAACCTTCTGGAAATAATTCTGATGATAATTCTAGAGAAAACTTGTAAATTGTAGGGAGTTTGTTTATGTATAACACAAGGCCGAATCAAATAAAAATTAACCATCTCCCTCCTGATACAGACTTCTGTTCTCACGAAAAACCAAACAGCATCTCTGATGATATATCTTTTCTTTTCGTTTTTTTGTTTTTATCTAAATAAAGACGGAATATTTCATTATTTATATGAATTAATGTCAAAGCGTAATAACGTGCTAATGAACTTATTAACAAATGAACGAACAAAGTAAATTATAATTAAATATTGTTTTTAAAAACATAAATAAAAACCGCCTTCTCCGGAACTGTGGACTATTAACTTGTTTGACTGAGGACTTCTTGTCTGTGTATTTTATATCATATCTAAAAATAAGACCTTCCTCAGGACAGTCGTCTGTTAGTAAAATTTCTAACAAAGTTGACTGCTTAAAAAATGATTCGATATAAAATTACTGTGACAAACGTGTGCTGCTAATTTCATCTGCATATCACCCTATTGTACGGTTTTGCACGAGCTGATTGGGCTTAGCTAACCAGCTGTTCCCGACTGACGAGATATCTAGCAAGCAATTTTCTTTCGGAAGGTGTTGATCGGATATATAGTTAAAAATTTATCGCATGTTTTCAGTCATTCTTCTGCAGAAATCAAGATTATGATTCAAATCAATTTGCAAATGGCGATGAGGCTTAAGGAAAAATGATTGTCACTAAACAACTGACGAGATATATTGTGAAAAGCTATATTCTTTCCCTGAGAGAACATTGGCTTGTAATACTAGATATGTCATACGAGATTAAAATCGGTGATTTTTCTGGAATGACATATCAGGCAAGGGTTTTTTGTTTTCTAGGATTTTTCTTATTCGGGTAGCTGAAAGAGAAAGTGAGAGAGAATAAAGAAATGAAAAAATAAGGAAAACAGAAAGAGTGAAAGATTGAAAGAAAATATATATCAGATAAGAAAGCATGCGTAAAAATGAAAGAAGAAAAAAGAAAGACAGAAAAAAGAAAGACAGAAGAAACATGCAGAAAAAAGAACACATGCAGAAAAAAGAAAGAAAGAAAAAGAAAGAAAGAAAAAGAAAGAAAAAGAAAAAGGAAAAGAAAGAAAATAGAAGTTAAAACAAAAGAAAGGTGGAAGGAGAATAAAGAAATGAAAAATTAAGGAAAACAGAAAGAGAGAAAGATTGAAAGAAAATATATATCAGATAGGAAAGCATGCGCAAAAAAGAAAGAAAGAAAAAAGAAAGAAAAAAGAAAGAAAGAAAGAAAAAGAGAGACAGATAAAAACACGCGGAAAAAGAAAGAAAGAAAATGAACGACAGAAAAAAGAAAGAAAGAATAAAGAAGCTAAAACAAAAGAAAGGTGGAAGGAGAATAAAGAAATGAAAAAATAAGGAAAACAGAAAGAGAGAAAGATGGAAACAAAAAATATATCAGATAAGAAAAAAAGAAAGAAAAAAGAAAGAAAGAAAAAAGAAAGACAGAAAAAAGAAAACATGCGGGAAAAGAAAGAAAAAAAAGAAAGAAAGAAAAAAGAAAACATGCGGAAAAAAGAAAGAAAGAAAAAATAAAACTTGCAAATAAAAGAAAGAAAGAAAGAAAAAAGAAAAAGAAAAAGACAGAAAAAAAGAAACATGTGGAAAAAAGAAAGAAAGCAAAAAGAAAGAAAATGAAAGAAAAAGAAAGAAAGAAAATGAAAGAAAAAGAAAGAAAGAAAAAGAAAGAAAGGATAAAGAAAAAAGAAAACAAGCGGAAAAAGAAAGAAAGAAAAAAGGAAAACATGCGGAAAAAAGTAAGAAAGAAAAAGAAAGAAAAAAGAAAACATGCGTAAAACAGAAAGAAAGAAAAAAGAAAGAAAAAGAAAGACAGAAAAAAGAAAACGTGCAGAAAAAAGAAAGAAAGAAAAAAGAAAGAAAGAAAAAATAAAACGTGCAAATAGAAGAAAGAAAAAAGAAAGAAAAAGAAAGAAAGAAAAAAGAAAGCATGTGGAAAAAGAAAGAAAGAAAAAAGAAAGAAAAAAGAAAGAAAGAAAAAAGCTAAAAGAAAGGTGGAAAGAGAATAAAGAAATGAAAAAATAAGGAAAACAGATAGAGTGAAAGATTGAAAGAAAATATATATCAGATAAAAAAGCATGCGTAAAAAGAAAGAAGAGAAAAGAAAAAAGAAAAAAAGAAAGAAAAAAGAAAATAATCGGAAAAAAGAAAGAAAGAAAAAAGAAAGAAAGAAAAAGGAAATATGCGGAAAAAGAAAAAAAGAAAAAGGAAAACATGCTGAAAAAAGAAAGAAAGAAAAAAGAAAGAAAGAAAGAAAGAAAGAAAGAAAGGAGAAGCTAAAACAAAAGAATGGTGAAAGGAGAATATGTATCAAAGATGCTGATAGGTTTTAGTGAGAAAATATAACAGAGATAAAAAAGGAAATCACACACAAAAAGGGAGAAACGTAAAAGAAAGAAAATAAAACAAGATAAGGAAGATTCTCATGTATTTTCCCGTCTGCTTTAGTGAAATAGAAAATTTTGGCAATTTCATTTGCATCGTTTTTGTATGATTGTTCTTGCAATATTGTGTTAAGGCTGTTAATACCAACTATTTAACCATTCACTAGTGGTACTGCCACGGGAAATTTTAGTTGTAAAACTTGCAAGGCACAATTCAATTATTATTTTTAGAATTAAGATTCACCAGGAAATTCAAATAAGAAAACGGTGAACTTTTCACGCCTACTGCTGGTTTTCATTAAACTGATACAATTAAGGTGACAGTATTCTGTCCTTCGCTCTAAAGTAACTTGGCTTGTCTACTAAAGGAGGGTAGCCAAGTCTCACAGATGACTAGAGATTTGTACTAACACAACCCGTTACAATCATCACTATTTGGCTCCACAGTAGCGTAACATAGCTGAAGATTGATTTTTATTGACATTGTTTGTCTATAAGATGTTGATCAATATTTGGTTCTATAGAAGAGGGCCTTTTGACAAAGTCGAAGAAACATTTGCATCCAAAAAGGAACTTTTGTAGTTTACTTCTGAATACGTAATAATCAAGAAACGAGATTCACAGACAGACGTTTCTGAAAAGTTAGCAAACATTCGATTGCGTCTTGCCAATATCTGCTGGTAAACTTTCAGGCCAAATTCTGAAGTTTATAAAATATTATCTTCTCGTGTGTCTTTCAGTGAAATTGTACAACAAGGCGAATCAGGAAAACGCGAAAGAGATAGAAAAAGAAAGAACTAATTTCGAGTGATTTAGAACCAAATTCAACGATTTCTGATGTTTGCATTATGGCCGAATGAATGCAACTGTATGCATAATTCCTGCTTCGTAAAAAATTATATTCTTTTCTTCGTTCAGCAAAATCTCTTACAATCACAGTGCTTGCACTAACTATTTCTTGCAATTTGATAATGAATCGAGAATAGCTAATTTAAATAATTTTATGGATATTTCCTAAACTCAGCTTCGACTGGAAAAATGGTGAAGCAATGTGTAACTAAGCAAATATTGTGATAAAGAAAAATGAAAATCACTAGCTTAAATCCTAGAATCTTTGCAGTATACAACTAAAATGATACATACATATATATATATATATATATATATATATATAGTCATCCGCAGACAGATCTGTTTCGCTGTATCACAGCTCATCAGTACGGCTTAGACACCGGTCGCTTATATATATATATATATAAGTACTATTAAACAACATTTCTCTGAAAAACATAAACATGTCGGTAATATCAGACAGATTTTGGTCAACAATACGGTGATCCTTACTCATACACACAGTAAGAGGAACCTGCAGATATTGGAGGCCATGTACATCAAATCAAAACAACCAACACTCAATAAAATCAACTTTAAAACAGGAAATAACATATTACATTGCATTTGACTAGATGGTTTTGTTGTCATTTCGCGCTATCCCGCGGTGTGACGTCATAAAACCGCATCGCAAACTTAAGAACTGCGTTTATTATTTTTGGTAACTATTGCCGTTGCCAAGCGGAGTTTTATGTCAACACAAGATAAAATCGTCGGTGATGGTGGATTTTATAATATTTCAGTTTAAACTACTTCTCTGAAGATGGCTCATGTGAGCCGAAAGCTTAGAAGAAAACCAATAAATAATTATCCAAATGTTGGAGAATTTTTGTCTTTATTTTCAACTGAAATTAAAGCAAAAATACGACGTTTAGAACGGCTCATGATTAAACATAATAGACATTCATTGTCTCTTATATTTAATAGCATATGTTTAGAAAATAAATAAATAAATATATATATATATATATACAAAACGCCAGAAATTTAGATAGCATTGTACAAAACAAGATCACTAATAAAGAATGCAAAACAAATAAAGAATGCCACTTACGTGAGCGTTCTTAAAAAACGGTAAACAGTAACATCAGTTAATACAAATTACCCGAAAATACGACATGGTAGAAACCTAGGTCGCGTATCCAAACTTTAGATTTTGTAATTCTAGCATGATTGTATGGTTAGTTCTTTAATTTGTTTGCCATTTACTGTGGTTTCATGCCAAATATATTACTCCTTATGCATTTAATGATTTCCATTTTTTCTTGTAGACAAAGTAAAAATGGTTCCTTTACCGATTTAGATTTTCCAGCCTGTTTGATGATTTTTCATTTGATTTTTTCTATTTTATTTTCGTTTTTTAACTTCCAAAAATATTTAGAAAGTGATATTTTGTTTGTCCTTGTTATTGAAGGATGAAAGGTGATTGTAAAAGCGCTTTTTAAAAACGTTCATAGTGTTTCCGATATAAATTTTATCATCTTTAGGATTCTCCACGGATGAAATCGAGCACATATATACCAGGGATTTAGTTAAGCATTTATTAGGTATGAGGCATTGGTTCGGGTTTCTACACTTACAAAAGTTATTATGGGGCAAACTGATATGAGTGTTAGAGTTATTTTTGTTGTATGATTTCAATATTTTATTGTTATGTAATTTAATTACTTTTTCTAAATTGTTAGAGCAGCTATAACTAAGTTTTATTGTATTCCTAATAAAAAATTTGCTTACAGGGTTATTTTTGGGGAAATGTTTAAGAAATTTATGCCCCAGTTTAAAATTAACTGATTGAATGAAGGGTTATACTATATTATTTTCCTGTTTCTATTTTTCATTTTTGAGCTTCTAAATTTTTCCATAAATTTGATAGCGTAAGATAGTTTATCGCTATCTTTAAGAATTCTATCGCAAATTGTTTTGTGTTTATCGAATATTTCTTTATTTGAGGAGTGTATGCTTATGCGTCGTTCAACTGATGATGGAATCTGTTTAATAACGGATGGTGGGTGATTACAGTTGGGGTTTATATAGATAGGATTAGCATTATTTTTCATGTAAGTTTGAAAGGTGTTAGAAACTTAGTCTAATGTTATGTCTAAGAAGTCAGCTTGATTTATATTAGGGTTAATTACTCCGCTAAGACCAAAAAATTTAAAATCTCTATGAATTAATTTTCCAAGTCTATCAACCTTACCTCCAGTGGATTTATTTACTATCATGAGTCCGTCATCTCTATAAAGTCCTATTTTCTTTAATGTCGATTTCTTTATACGCCGTGAAGTTGTATAGGAGAAATGATCTGACTAAATCCGAAGACTCTGCAGAATCCAGAGCACCCATAGATAAATCAAAATTATCCGTTGATTTTTTAGTCCATTGTTCGTTGTCGTGGAGAACTGATTTCCTACAGTTCAAGATTATTTTGATTTCCTCTTTTGAAAAGTCTGAATAAAATTCCGCGAATTCCAGGCCAAGATGGAAGAGGCTTTCAGATACAGAAGGGTAAAAGTCCAGGATGTCGAATTGTAGAACAGTAGAATTATTTTCATCTTCAAAGTTCACGAACCAGTCGATTGCCTCCAAATTACTATTTCATTGTATGGGTTGGAGTTTTTTTTTTATTTGTCGGTTTAATCTTTTTAGTATTATTTTACTAATTCTACCGATCTCTGATTTTGTTGGGTTGATAATCCTAGTGAGTAATTTTCGGTGGAATTCTGGTTTGTGGGCTTTTAAAAGTATATACGCTTCACTTCGTCGTAATTTTAGGGACTCTGTAACTTGGTCATGGTTAGCAAGCTTTTCTTGTTAGAACCTATTACAACTGAGTAGTGAGTTCGAACTTCACTGGGTACCCCATACTTTCGGACATTGTGTCACATTTAAGCTGCGCTTAGAAAATTAAATCTCAATGGCCGAGTGATTTAAAGCTCTGTGAATCAAATGTTGGTTCCTCTTACAAAGGGAGGAATAAGTTTGTGCTCTATCGGGAGGTACATTTTCTTCATTAGGTTTCTAGAGGTCTCATGATGGTAGATGTAATACACATGGTAAAAACCAAGCGTCTACTTGGAACACGAGTATCTAATCGATTAAATTGAAGAAAATCGTCATACAATTAAGTGGAGCACAGCAATTTTGTTGTTTTTATAGAAGTCATATATCTACGGTTGTGAGTATTGCAAAAAACCTTTTGCAGTTGAAACAGAAGCGGTTATTCTGTAATATATATATATATTTTAATTCAGATACTTTAATCTAAGCGGAAAAAGCAGGAAGGTAAATTCCAAAAACCCGATCCTAATTAATATTAAAAATTTTATTTTAATATTAAAAAATGATACAGGAAGAGAGCTCCATGTAATAAAATATTACAGTGCAATTATAATATATATATAACTTCATCAGACATGCCTGATGTAATTTATCGTGAGACGCTGCTGGAAAAAGACACTTTCTTTCGATTTATTCAATCTAATTTAAAATGTAATTTAAAATGTCTCCCCCCCCCCCCCACACACACATTTAACTCTCGTTAAAAATAACAGATAAGTTGCTGCGGTTAAGTTTTTCGAAAATTTTTCGTGTGATCTTATAATTTTTGTTTCTTTTCAGTATATAAAATATATTTTTAAAAAAATCCTAAATTTTTATTTAAGCGCTTTCAGTTACACGTTTAGACATTTTATTAAACATGGATTTTATTCTTACTTTTAACTGAATGTATGAATTGTTTTTTAATCTTATTTTCTAAAAACGGTCAATCAGCACGTTGTGGCAATGTTCATTGTTGATATTGATTGTTAACGTTTTCTTATTAATAACGCTTCTATTATTTAGCCTCATTTTAACACTCTGCTGACCTTGTTTAGGAAGAAAAACATTCCTATAACTATAGATATATACATAACACAAACCATTCATTCAAATAAAATTAAATAAATAAATACAAAAAAGTAACTTTCAAAAAGTCAAGAAGTTATGTGTTCAAAATCACTATTGAAGCTTCGTTTGATTGAGAGAACCTTCATGGTCGAGTGGTCTAAAACACGCCAGATCTAATCACGATTTCCTTTACGTGGGGCACGTTCGAATACTTTCGGAGGATGCATATTTTCCGAACAAAATGTCTCGATTATTCAGGTCAGTAGATGTAAATAAGGATGTACCTTGTGGTGCAGTGGATATCGACTCGAAACGAGAAATCGCAGAGCCGAGTTCGAATTCGAGTTGAATTCTTTGCATTCACTTACGTGAAAGTTATTAATCCGTCTCTTCCCTCCAATTATGGGTTAAATAACAGGACAGATTGGGTGCTATAGCCTTGGCTGGCAACCAGTCTACCGCAGAAAGCAATGGCAACCTACTGCGGGATAATCACCTGTCAAGTCAGTCATGTCTCTTTCGAAACATGATCGCCCAAAGCGTGCATCATGTATGGCACTTAACCGACTAAATATAATAGTTGGATATAGGATTAAGGCATCTCCTGGACATAAAGTAGGGGATAAATTTTATATTGTGATATAGTAATAAACTGATCTCCACTAATTACTACTTAATAATAGAATACATCTCTTACCCCTCTATTTATGAATCAAATAACAGAACAAATTTTGTTCTATAGCGTTGGCTGGCAACCAGTCAACCGCAGAAAGCAATGGCAACCTACTGCGGGATAATCATCTGCCCAGTCAGTCATGTCGCTTTCGAGACATGGTCGCCCAAAGCGTATATCACGTATGGCACTTGACTGACTGACTGAAATGGAAATAAATATACTGCTTAATCATAAAAAAGTTGCATGTACTCAAATATGAAAGTTTATTAAAAATAATGCTGGAACCAAATAATTAAATGTGTGTGTGTAATTACGAGATTTATAAACAACGACAAGGTTTTAGAGGAAATGGAAACCAAATGGACCCTTAGAGCCGGTGTTGGAAATATCCCGGTTTGAACAAGAAGGAACTAGATATTAAATTTTGATATCTTTTTAAAAGCCAGAAAGAAAAACATCAGTAGAATATAAACAGACAGGAAAAAATCGTTCGAAACAAAGAGTACAGAAATGATGCGTGAGTTCTGTCCTAAATAGCTATGAATGTTACACATTCTTCTCAAAGCGACTGAAAGCAACAGATATGTGGTTCTACAGAAGAATGCTGGTGATGCCATTGACCGTACACGTCATCAGTGGACGACCGAACGGTGGGAGAGACAGGTGTGTTCTCTCATGATGACAACACATCGATCGTCATATAGTGACATATGCATAATCAAGAAGAAACACATGTGACTGCACACAAATATAGCGAATCTATCTATCTATCTATCTATCTATCTATCTATCTATATATATATATATATATATATATATATATATAAATTGTGTGTATTTTGGCAGCAGTTTTTCATTAATACAGGTTTCATTGAATAATATAGACAAGTTCTGTCTATTTATTTTGTGTAAGATCCTTTCGTATGATCTGATTAGCTTGATAGTGTTGTCATGAAAAGACAACAAAAAATCGCAGTAATTGTTGATTATTTTATCAGGTCTGAGCTTTCGGCTTACATAAGCCATTATCAAAGGATGAACATTTAATATACAGCGAATATAGAACATTTAAATTATTAACAGAGTGGAGTTATACAGAGAAAATTAAACAGGTCCATTTTTTTGCGTCGCATATGGCCGCTGGCCGTGATTGAAATGGTGGTGGTAGGTTTTTGGTCACACGAGAGCATAGTGGCATGAGGGGATTGGTCTGGGAACTGCTACTACTATGGTGTAGGGAGTAAGTATAATAACTATGACCTCTCCTGTCGATTATAGGCATTGGAGTATGTTAGTGGAGGTGTCGAAATTTATTTTATTTAATCAAGGTTTAAAATGTTTGATGTAGATAGCTTCTAGAATTTTAAGTTTTCGTTTATTATTTTCTTGTCTAAGTATATATGTGTTTTCAATAAGTGTTTTTCTAAGAAGTGTGTGTTGATAGCCGTGTTGTTTTAAATGTCGGAATGCGTTAGAATTTTCATTTAAGTGTAATGTAAGCCTCCGCGAAAGCTAGTTAGTAGTATGTCCAATGTAGATATTATTTAGTTTGTTAGAGATACATTCTCGAAAGGGGCATTTGGATTTATAAACTACATTGTTTTTTTGCAAATCACTAACGGTGGGGGAGGAGTCGTTGCGGACGATTGAGTTGGATGTTGGGGATCTAGCGTATTATATGATGAACTTTTGTTGGGGTCTGTCGGAGAGATATTAGTGTTTATGAGTTTTTTAGGATATTTTCGTCTAGTTGGTAGTTAGAGTGCATTTGGCTACGATATAAGACAGTGATATTTGAAAAATTCTTGTTCGTACAAAATTTTATAATGGCAAGATGTGTACGGAAATTTAATGACATTGTCATTAAATTTCCGCATATTCTTTGTCATAATATATATATATATATATATATATATATATATATATATATATATATATATATCACCAAGTATCTTTTAAAATATATATATATATATATATATATATATATATATATATATATTAAATGATACTTGGTGGTACAAAATTTTGCTCTGCTAAGAAATATACGGAAATTCAATGATATTGTCATTTCCTTATACCCCTTGCCATAATATATATATATATATATATATATATATATATATATATATATATATATTTGAAAAAATTCTTGGTGGTGCAAAATTTTATAATGGCAAGATATACGGAAATTTAATGACATTGTCATTAAATTTTCGCATATTCTTTGCCATAATATATATATATATATGTCTATTATGTTTAATCATGAGCAGTTCTAAACATTTTGGCTTTAATTTCAGGTGAAAATAAAGGCAAAAATTCTCTAACATTTGTATAATTTTCTATTAAGTTGGTTCTAAGCTTTCGGCTTACATGAACCATCTTCAGAGAAGTTACAAGGACGTTAACATAAAAACATTCACCATCAAAGACGATTTTATTTTGGGTTGACATAAAACTTCGCTAGGCAACGGCAACAGTTAACAAAAATATCAAACGCAGTTCGTAAATTTGTAATGCGGTTCTATGACGTCACACCGCATGAGAGCTCGAAATGATAACAGAACCATATATTTAAATGCAATGTAATGTGCTATGACCAGATTTAAACGTGTCTTTACTAAGTGTGGGTTGTTTGGATTTAATGTAGATGGCCTCCAATATCTGAAGGTTCTTTTTACTGTGTGTACGCGTGAGGATTAGGGTATTGTTAACAATACAATAATCCTGTCTGATATTACTTACCTAGGTAAGTAATATCAGACAGGATTATTGTATTGTCTGATATTACTTACCTAGGTAAGTAATATCAGTCAGATTATAGTGAACAATAAAATAATAGTCAGAAATTATAACATGGATATAATTTCTGAATAAATATGATTAGTTCTAGTTTTTATTGAGCACCTTTTTAAGAATAGTGTTTCTCTGGATACGAAATATTATTCCATCTATACGTACCCTATACTTGGGTATACACACACACAGATATATATATATATATATATATATATATATATATATATATAGTCTTTAATGTTCATAATGTTTAGCTCCAAAGTTGTTGTTTTTTCAGGGGTTTTATTGATAAAACGTATTTTGGTCAGCAGTTTTTTTATGCTAAAATGCTCTATACGGGCGTGACGATAGAACATACAGTTAACCCTGACGAAAGGACAGAAAAAAGACGGAAAGAAAAAAGAAAAATACAATAAGCATAATGAAAGAGAAGAAAGGAATGAGGAAAGAAAGAAAAAGAGAAAGAAAGAACGAAATAAAGAAATAAAGAAATGAAGAATGAATGAAAAAGTAGATCGAAAGAAAATCAAAAGAAAGATTTCAAAGGGCAACAAGAAGACACATAAATAAAGGAAGGAGGAAAAGAAAAAGACTGATTAAAACAGGAAGAAGGAAATTGAAATAAAAGAATCCACAGTAAAAAAAAAAGGAGAGGCAGTCAGAGAAAGAAAGAAAGAAAGAAAGAAAGAAAAATAGACAAGAAAAAAGTAAAGAAATCATGACGGTGTCTCCAGAAAATTTCGAAATTGGCATGAATCAATTCTATTCAATAGTTTAAGTTTTGTTTAATGGTTATAGAGAGAAGGTTGGTTTAGTCAGTTTGAGTTTAACGACATATCAACACCTCTGTGGGTTATTTAATGCCAAAAAGGTGGGGTTTTAAGGTATTTTTTTAATGTTCGGTTATAGTAAGAAGATTGATTTAATCAAATATTAAAAAAATGTTTTAGAAAACTACAGATGTATTTTAGTTTTGCATTAAAAAATGTATTAGTGGTAAGAATTTATTCCTTCAAAAACGTATTATGGCAGTATTACTTTACCTTTAAATATGTTATGGTAGTAGTTTTTTCCTTCAAAAATGTATTCTTGGTAATATTTATTTTTTAAAAAATGTATATGTTTCCAGAAAAAAACAATTTTTATGTATATATTTCTACAAATCTCTATTTTTATACATTCAATTGGAGTAGATAGATCTATCGTCCGGTTCACAATCCACCCACGTCTATTGAACAGGTTAAGAGGTTAATCCCTTGTTCCCTGTTTAGGATGTGGTTTCCGGCTTTCTCTTTTCAAATCTTCTCACTTTGTTTTTTTTTTAATTGGAGTAGATAGATCTATCTATCGCCCGGTTCACACTCCACCCACGTCTATTGAACAGGTTAAGAGGCTCATCCCTTGTTCCCTGTTTAGGATGTGGTTTCCGGCTTTCACTTTTACAATCTTTTCACTATTACGTAGATCCCTGCACATCAATGGCGTTACCGCCTTGCTCGGGGTGATACGATTAAAAAAAAAAATTCATAGATTTTGACCCAATTTTCGGGGGTTAACTATTTGCCCGTAGCTGGGACCCTAACAAGTGCTACCACTCCGGATCAAGGTGGAAGGGGCTGTTCCATGCTCCTCACAATCTGTCTATCAATGGCCAGTTTACTATCATACTCAGACCTTCTATTAAAGAGACAAACTCTTGGTACACACACACACACACACACATAAAACTGTATTTTAAATCGCCTACGCGTTTCGTCCTGTGATTGCACTATACATGAAGAAATTCTAAAAATTAAAATATTCTGTTGATCTTTTGAAATGATTTGTGAGTGTCTTTGTGGTTGCCAACACTGTTTGTTTATAGATACGCAATTTAGAGTAAAGCTCATTTCGTCTTTTTGCCTCGATAAAGTCCATCACAGGACGAAACGTGTGGTGATTTAAAATACAGTTTTCCTCTTGTCTTTATTTTATTTAACCATATATATATATATATATATATATATATATATATATATGGGAACGTGTGTCTGCGTATTTTGGTATATACATGTATGTATCTGTCATGAGAAGGGAAGAGATTTGCATACAGACGTATTATAATATGTAAGAAATATAACAATAGAATAAGACATCCGACTATGCATGTCGTCATACAAATTGACATTCGTAAAAATGTCTTGAAGCAATCAAGTTTTATTATTCAACATTACACGAATAAGTAAATGACAACAGGTCGGCGATTCTACCATTTTTCTTTTGTTCTTGTTGCAAGTCGATTGCCTAAGTGAAATCACCCGGATTATTTGCATATTTTCCAGCCAAGCAAGGAAAATAATTACAGTGTTTTGCAACTTGTCAGTTCGCAATTTTGAGACACTAATTTCTAGCGTCCATTAAATCAATTTTTATTCGTATTTTTATTTTTTGAAATTTTGTTCAGTCCATTTCTTTTTATTTGCGTTTGTTTAATATTATTCTATGGCCATCGGCAAGTTGTGTTTTCAAATCGGTAGTCATTAATAATTTTAATCGTTAACGCTTTCCCATGTTTGATTTTTCTGTGATCATTTTCGGTCTGATTTTCTTTTAAAATGTAATGGCAGATGTAAGACAGATTCAAAATGGCGTAAGGTTTGGTCGGCAAAAAAGCAAAAAGAAAATAAAAAAATTCAAAGTCAAAGAGCAACAAATCAGACAAGATGATGACGAAAAGAACACGAGAAAAGAAAATGAAAGAAAAATATCAAAAAAAGAAAAAAATGAAAAATTCCAAGAGAGAAAAATAAATAAATCAAGAAAGAAAGAAAAAACGTAAAAAAATAAAAGAAAAATATTCAAAAGATACGAGAGAAAAGACAAACGTAAATAAATAAATAAGAAAAGAAAATAGAAAAAAAAGCAAGGCATTGAAACTGAAAAAAAGAAAGAGGAAAAAGATCTAAAAAGTAACAAGAACAGAGAGAGGGAAAGAAGAAAGAAAGTAAGCAAGCAAGAAAAAAGAAAGAAGAATAGAAATAGCATAAACATAATAAAATAATTCAAATAAAAGATTGGGATATACAATAAAAATAAATAAATAAATAAATAAATAAATAAATAAATAAAGAAAGAAAGAAAGAAAGAAAGAAAGAAAGAAAGAAAAAGAAAGAATGAGCAGTAAATAAAAAGAAAGTAAAAAAAATAATTCAAAGGGAGAACTAGAACACACATATAAAGAAAGGTGGAGGAGAAAGTCTGATTAAAACAGGAAGAAAGAAACTGAAAAGAAAGAATTCACAGTAAAAACAAAAAGAGGCAGACAGAAATAAAGAAATAAAAACAAAAAAGAAAGAAAAAATCAAAGAAAAAATCAAAGAGAGAAAAGAACTGACTGAAAAAAAATGAAAGAAAGAGAAAAAGAAAAAGTATAAAACCAAAAAAAAAGTTAATCAAAAGAAAGAACTCACAGAAGAAAGAGAATAGAAAAAATAAGAACTGAAAAAGAAAAAAATGAAACGGAATATATTAAAAAAGTGAGAAAACAAAACAAAAGACAGAAAAAAAAAGAAAAAAAACGAAAGAAAAGAAAAAAGAAATAACGAAAGGAAATAAAATAAATGAAGACAAACAGAGAGAAAGAATATAAAAAGAAAATTCAAAGATTAGATTCAAAGAGAAAAAAATGAAGAAGCATACAGAACATATATGCATAAGTACATGGATAAAGAAAAAAAAAAGTGAACATTTTTTTTTATTTCGAAAAACATTCATATCGTTTTTAATTTTTATTCTCTTTCGTTTGAATTAAATATTTTTCTGGCCACAGAAACTAAAATGATATTAATTCTAAAAGAAAAGCATATTTAGAGAAACGAAAGAAACAAAACAGAAAATAATATTAAGGAGGAGAAGAAGAAAAAGAAGAAGAAGAAGAAAAAGAAGAAGAAGAAGAAGAAGACGAGGAAAAAGAAGAAGTAGAAGAAGAAGAAAAAGAAGAAGAAGAAGACGAAGAAAAAGAAGAAGAAAAAGAAGAAGAAGAAGAAAAAGAAGAAGAAGAAGACGAGGAAAAAGAAGAAGTAGAAGAAGAAGAAGAAGAAGACGACGAAGAAGAAGAAGAAGAAGAAGAAGACGAGGAAAAAGAAGAAGTAAAAAGAAGAAGAAGAAGAAGAAGAAGAAGAAGAAGAAGAAGAAGAAGAAGAAGAAGAAGAAGAAAAAGAAGAAGAAGAAGGAAGAAGAAGAAGAAGAAAAAGAAGAAGAAAAAGAAGAAGAAGAAGAAGACGAGGAAAAAGAAGAAGAAGAAGAAGAAGAAAAAGAAGAAGAAGAAGAAGACGAAGAAGAAGAAGAAGAAGAAGAAGAAGAAGAAGAAGAAGAAGAAGAAGTAGAAGAAGAAGAAGAAGAAGAAGAAGAAGACGAGGAAAAAGAAGAAGACGAAGAAAAAGAAGAAGAAGAAGACGAGGAAACAGAAGAAGAAGAAGAAGAAGAAGAAGAAGAAGAAGAAATGTAAATAAAGAAGTAAGTGCTATAAATGATCGCAGACATAAGAGATGAGAAAAGAAAAAGAAATTTAAAAGAAAGCGATTTCAAAAAGAAGAAAAAGAAAGAAATGCCGAAGAAGTAAATGAAGGAAAAGTATTCTAAATTGCCGAGAACAGAAGAGATGATGAAAGGCCTGCATTCTCTCTTTCACCGGCGCGACGTGGCTTCTCTGTGTCTCTTCTATAAATACTTTCACGGCTTCTGCTCCGATGAACTTAGATCACTGGTGCCCCGTAGGTACGAATTTACACGAGATACAAAATTAGCAACTAGATCCCACCCTTTTACAGTGAAACCGATAAAATGCAACCGAAACTTCTACTCCAACAGTTTCTTTTCTCGCACTTCCTGACTGTGGAATTCCCTTACACATGACTGCTTTCCCGACGGCTAAAATCTCCAGGAGTTTAAATGTAAGGTCAATAGACACTCCTAACAAACTAACTCGCTTCCATTCTTTCAAATACTCTTCCTACCCACCCAACTATCTATCACCCCCCCTTCTGACATTTCTTATATCTAACCACCCTTTCTATTTACCTTCCCTTATGTAACCCCAAGCGCATTAGTAGCAGTGGAATGCCTTGCTTGGGGTGAAATGATTAAAAAAAGTGTAGAAACGTGTAATGACGGAAAGAAAAAAAAGAAAAAGAAAAAACCGGAAGACAAAGAAGAAAAAAGAGAATTTGATGAGCAATTAATTATAAAAAAGAAATAAATAAAGAAAATAAATACAAATTATATTGATCGAAATACCAGAAAGAAAAAAATGTCGATGTTTTATTTATTTATTTATTTATTTTTTGAAGAAATGCAAAGTGCTTTTTGGAAATTAAATAGGCCGCAAATTACGATGCAATCGACGTTAAAGAATGCTTTTATAGAGCGTTAAATGACAGTGACAAATATGTTGAACGGATTTGACGCGCTTTACCATTAGCAGGAAACGTCTTCATTGTGTCCGCAAGAATAGTTACGATTTTTTTTCTTAAAAAAAAAAAAGAAAAAACACAGCAAATAAAATCGAGTCTCTCTGATGGCAATTTAAAAGCGTCCCCGAACAAGTTAAATTCGTTAATCCTTGAATTCAATCCACTTTTGCCTCGGTTTCCATTTTATTCTTTTGAATCTCATATGTAGCAGAATTCATTCTCCCGAAAGAAACGGCGACTCAACATGCAAATTACAAATCTGAGATACCAAAATCAAAGAAACATACTGATTTAAATATCTGGAAAGTGTTTTAACAGAAGAAGGAAAGAGCGATACTGAAATTGGAAGAGACATTGGGATAGTGAAAAAAGATTCATTTGAAAAGATAAACAGAATATACTTTTTTAATCATTTCACACCAAGCAAGGCAATCCACTGCCACTATTGCGCATGGGGTTACATAGGGGAAGGAGAACAGAAGGGGTGGTCAGATATAAAAAATGCCAGAAGGAGGGTGATAGATGGGTAAGGATACGAGGCTGGAGGTTGGGTAGATGGGAAGAGTGTTTGAAAGATGGTTAGTGTGTTAGGAGATGTCTATTGACCTTACATTTAAACTCCTGGAGACTGTAGCTGTCGGGGAAGCAATCATGCGGAAGAAAATCCCACAGTCGGGAAGTGCGAGAAAAGAAACTGTTGGCGTAGAAATTGCGGTTGCATTTTATCGGTTTCCCTGTAAAAGGGTGGGATCTAGTTGCTAATCTAGTATCTCGTGCAAATTCGTACCTAGGGGGCACCAGTGATCTAAGTTCATCGGAGCAGAAGCCGTGAAAGTATTTATAGAATAGACACAGGGAAGCCACGTCGCGCCGGTGTGTGAGAGAGAGAGAGAGAGACTGCAGCCGGTCTGCCAAGTCGGTATCGATCACATTACAGACACTCCGTTGTACTTTGTCAAGAAGCCCGAGGAGAATAGCAGGAGCACCCGACAAGATGTTGCAGCAGTATTCAATGCACGGGCGGATGGTAGATTTATATATGTGCAGGATAGTTTCAGACGGAAAAAACTTCCGGGCCCTGCACAGAGAACCGATTTTCATAGCATCGCATTTAGCAATGGATTCGATATAGTCATTCCACTTGAGGTTTTTTGAGAGTGTGAGACCAAGGAGGCGTAGTGTTTTACTCTCTGGGAGGCAAGCCTGGTCTATGAAACAGAAAAAGTTCATTAGAAACATTGAAAAGAGTACTGTTCTTTTATGTATTATCAGCCATCTTATATGCCAGTAAATTCCTGACAATGACCTCGCAGATAAGGAAGAAACTTGAAACAACAGAAATCTGGTTCTACAGAAAGATACTGAGGATACCATGAAGTGAAAATATGAACAATGAAGTCTTAGAGGAAATGGAAAGGAGAAGGACACATATACTTAATGTCGTGGGGACGATATTTGATCGATTCTTCGTCGCCACTTATCGTGGGTGACTGACGTGAAAAACGTATTTTTCTTTTTTTAATCCTCTCCGCGTGAATTGGTTCGATTCTTCGTCGCCATTTGTCGTGGACCCGGTTAAAAGTCCGGCAAGAAAATAATATAAACACCAAAATAGGAAATGACGAATATATATTAAACACAGCAAAATACAAATACTTGGAACTCTGTTAGTAGAACGATAAATACGGGTTGGGAAGTAATACTATAATTGTGACTCGCAATAGTTGTACGGTAGCAGTCTTTTCTATCTTGCCTATCGCTCTCCGCTGATCTGCTTATGCTGATCTCTTGCGGGGTTTCTCACACTGAGCTCTTTATCTCTCTCTGATCTCTGATCTCCGATCTCTGGTCTGCTCTTCTCTTGTGAGGGGAAGTATATGTAGTTGTAGGAAGAGTTCAACCCGTTGAATGGGTGATGCCACCATGACACTTAATATCGAAAAGAGACAATAGACAGTTCTAGTGGACATAATGCAGAAAGAGGACTTGGAAAATTTAATACATAGAAGGTAGATTGAAAAAAAGTGTAGATGAAAACAATGTAAAATTTTATGCGACTGAGTTTTCATTATTACGTCTTTCATTTTTTTTCAGCCAAACTACGTGTTATTTATGGCACTCGCTCGATTCTCCCTTCATTTTCTAAAGACCGTCTAATCTATGATAATAAAATTTTAGTTATTTATAAATTCAGATGTCAGTGTGAAGCTGAATACATAAGACAGACGAGTCTTAGGTTAGAGTAAAAACTAAGCCAACATGTTCCTATGTATATTAGACTATATTTATGCGTTGCTAGGTATATTAGACTATATTTATGCGATCATACTCGTATGTCGCAACCAGTGCACGAATCTTCAATTGGCAAAACCTACTAGAAATTGACTTATGCTCGTTGACTGACTCATTTTCCAATTTTACATGCACGCAGATCAAAACACCACTTATTAATTTTGGAAGCTTTATGCTTAAAATAATTTCAGCCCGTAATGTGCAAGCAAAGGGAGAATTTCTTAAGATCGTTGCATTTATTCGGAGATATGTGAGCTTTAATTTTTCTTTTTTATGCTCCACTGGATCATTTAAGCATTTTAATCGTAAATTCATTTATTTTTCTGAATTTTACTTTTTGATAGTGTTTGTAATTTAAAGCATGTTCCAGTACTGTCTCTCATAATTCTTTCCTAATCAATGCGACATAATTAAAGTTGCCAACGACTGGTCCCTGATGAAGCGTTGGCCGAAAGACAGCCTAGGTCCAGATATTTAAAAAGAAAATGAACATGAAATTATGTTTATTTTAAAATCAATTTTTCTGTTTCGTGGTATCAAATCATTTTGTAATAGATAGAGGTTTGAAATGAAGAGAGGTTTGAAAGAAGAGGTTTGAAAGAAGAGAGTCTGAATTTTGTCTCTTCTACAAAAACTTTCACGGCTTCTGCTCCGACGGGCTTAGCCCCCCCCCCCCCTTGTACCCCTTCTGCATGAATTTACTCAAGCTACTAGACTAGCGACTAGGCCCCACCCTCTTACAGTGAAACCCATCAAATGTAAACACAACTCCTACTTTACCATAAATAATATTTATTAAGAAATTATAACATAAAATTTTTATGATATCAATACAAAAGTAACTATTTTGTTTCGACACTACTTGTGTCTCATCCTTAGATTATCTAATTATGATAGCATAAGACACAAGTAGTGACGAAACAAAATAGCTACTTTGTAGTGATATAAAATATTTATGTTATAATTTCTGAATAAATATTATTAGCTCTACTTTGTATTGAGCACATTTTTAAGAATAGTGTTTCTTTGGATACGGAATATTATTCCATCCATACCTACCCTATACCTGCATACCTTATATATATATATATATATATATATATATATAGTCATCCGCAGACAGATCTGTTTCGCTGTATCACAGCTCATCAGTACAGTTAGACAGCCAATTACTTTTTACCCAGGATTTAAACCCGACCAAATTGGCGTCAGTCGGCGATTCTACCTCTGAGCTACGCGCGCTCGGTAGAAAGAGCCATACTTCTTAGCGTGTATATTATCATTATACACGCCCAATAGCTGATAGTGTTCTAATTCATTGCTGAATGAACGATACGTAGATGCCATGAAAAGAAAAAAAAGAAGGAAACACCAATAATAAACAAATCGCCGGAGTGAAACGGATTGCATTCCAAGGCTAACTGTGAACTCCTGCAAGCCTATGTTATTTACAACTCTATGAATAATTATTAATCTCTGAAATAGTAGCCTCGTGGGTATCGAACCCTGTGAACTAGTAATGGAAGAATAGCGTAGTGTTAGTATTCTACAGCAGACCCCACTGCCCATAAATAATGATGAAGCTTATTCTATCCCTATCATGTGCTTTGCGTATGAAGATTTAAATGATCGTTGGTTTCTTCTGGCAACATCACTGGTAGCCGATAAGAAAAGATAAACTAAAAATGCCAGAGTATCAGCGGGGCTATGTTTATCATTTTAAAGAAACACCTGTTTTAAAGTACTACCTTTATTTCACAGCCTTGACTCGGCAGTTTTATCCGAAAAGTGAGGTCAGGTGAGCGTTTTCATATTAACACATCTCCCTCTCAACAGTTTCTGCTGCCTAATTGCGTTAGTTGGTTCCACAAGAAGTGAACTTCGTTTCTAGCGAATACTTGTTTATCTTCTTAAGTGTAGCTTCTTTTTACCAGCCAGATGTAAATTTATCGATAATTCTGCCTACTGGACAATCTCCACAAGGAAGATGAAGAGACTTGAAACACAACAGATGTGTGGTTCTGTAGAAAAACACTGAGGATAACATAGTTTGGTAAAACGACGACGTATCAGAGAAAATAGCAACAAAATGGACACTTACACGAATCGGAGTTTAAAATATCCCGGTCCGAACAGAAGGGTATTAAATATTAAATTTTGACGTTTTTTGTCTTTTTTTTTAAGTGACAAAAAAAAAAAAAATTTAAAACACACTACGTAGTGTATGAAGAGAGACAAAAACTTCGTTAGAAACAAAGAGTTAAAAATATCCCGGTCCGAACAGGAGGGTATTAAATATTAAATTTTGACGTTTTTTGTCTTTTTTTTAAAGTGACAAACACAAAAAATACTATAAAGAGAGATAAAAACTTCATTAGAAACAAAGAGTGATGAAATTTTGTGATATGTCTGTCCTACATGACAAATAATGTTGGACAATCTCCTCAACGTGACTTGAAGTAACAGGTATGTGGTCCTGCAGAAGTATGTTGGGAACATCATGAAATAAAGATAAGGGTATCCATGAGGTTTAAGAAAATAAATAAAACAAAAAGGAAACTTATATAGCTAAAAAACGTATTTGAAATTTTGGGGGCACGTAATGAAGAAGGAGGGTTTAAAAAATATAATTACTTTTCATTCGCCTAAAGACATTTTAAAAATTGATCTAAGAAATGTTTTCTTTCGGTTGCTTAACAGCATATCAACTCTTTATTTCAGTCAAGTTCATTGTATTTAATTAGAGAAATACCTTCGGGAAAGATATGAATCGACCTATTCCCTCAATCTATGGGTTAATTAGTAAAACTGGTATCTCTAAATAATTGGATTAGAGGTCCGTTTCATGAGCAGCAGCCAGGTTTACTTTGTCAGTCTTGGCAAATTTTCTATTAAGACAAGAATAAATGGTGGTATCATCTGTTTAGTTGCCTACTTGGGAACTGATAGCGTCAGGATGATCATTGATGAAGACGAGAAAGTGTGAAAGAAACTTTCGAGATATCTACAGCAACAGCACAAGCTTCGCCATTATTATCAAGAGCAACAACCACATATTGAACGATAGAAAGATCTATTCAAACTGCTGGAAAAATCTGGAATCGAATCGCTTACATACAAATATAGAATGAATTCAATATATATATATATATATATATATATATATATATATATATATAGTGTAATAAATATATATATATTTAGTGCAATGAACCCACTACATATGTTTGTTTTACTACAACCACTCTCTCCCGTTGACTTACCTGTCACCTTTCTGATCAGTGTAAAAGTAAACAACATTTTTTAGAATAACATAGCCGTGTACGTAATATCAGACAAATTTTAGTCAACAATACAATAATCCTCACTCATACACACAGTAAAAAGAATCTTCAGATATTAAAGGCCATCTACATTAAATTCAAATAACCCACACTTAATAAAATCACGTTTCAATGTGATCATAACACATTACATTGCATTTAAATATATGGCTCTTTTAACATTTCGAGCTCACACGAGTTGTGACGTCATAGAACCGCATTACAAATTTACGAACTGTGTTTGCTATTTTTGAAAACTGTTATCGTTGCTTAGAAAAGTTTTATGTCAACACAAGATAAAATCGTCTTTGATGGTGGATGTTTTTATGTTAACGTCCTTGTTACCTCTTTGAAGATGGCTCATGTGAGCCGAAATTGGAGAAATTTTGTCTTTATTTTCACCTGAAATTAAAGTCAAAATACGATGTTTAGAACTGCTCAATTATTAAACATAATATTTGTCTCTTATACTTAACAGTATATATATATATATATATAAACGACCGTAAGACAAAAGCTCGCAATCTCACTAGAGTTTTTAACTGTTAATCATGAACTCATGAAATCCTAAGATGCCTACAGATCATAGTACTATTTATTTGTAGGGGAGATGATCTTAACTACATGAAATACGAATATAACGCAGAAACTATTCGAGAAGAAGGGGCCGTTATAATTAGCTTTATCAACGGAAAAAGGACGGGACATGAATGCCAGTCTTGTATTTTAACGCGCTTAAATTCGCGTTGACAGGGTACAAGGGAAATGGTAGACACAGAAAGAAAACGAAGAGATTCCTTATAATAAATTGTAAAAGAAGGACAGAAGAAAAGTTAACCGACAATCTTATATTGACAGTACGTACTGTCGTTTGGAAAGAAAACAACCCTAGATATAAATATGAGAAATCAAGATCAAACATATACTGCAATTTAACTATAGGAAAAGGCGATGGAAAATGTGACACTAGAATCCGAAGGCATATCTAATCTAAACTTATTTATAAATGGAACTTTGTCTGTGTGTGTGTGTGTGTGTGTGTGTGTGTGTGTGTGTGTGTCCGTTACCTATAGACTCCGAAACGGCTGAACCGATTTTCTTGAAAATTTACACAGTTGTACGATAAGCATCTGCGAGTGTTCTTAGCTAGGTTTTGTGTCGAGGTATCCCTCGGTAAATATCGAAAATCGATAATCGAAAAAATAGGGTTATAGAAGGAGTGGTCCGATTTTAATCAAATTTGATACACTCATAGACAAAGAGATAAGAAACGATATTTAGAAGTTTCAAGGTCGCAGTTCTTACAATATTGCAGAAAATCGATAATATATATATATATATATATATATATATATAAGGCAAGGTGTTTGTGTGTGTGTCTGTTTATCTGTCTGTACGTTCATTATACAAAACCACAATTTTTATCCGATTCTCACCAAACTTCACACACATATTCTTTAGGCTGAGTCTGAAAACTCCAGAACCATGGATTAGTTTTAAAGCTTTCATTACACCCGAGCAACACCGGGCTATACTGCTAGTTGAAATATAGAATCATAGCTTTGAAACGCTAAACACGACGTTAAGATAGGTCAGTCAGTTAAGTGCCATACGTGATACACGCTTGGGCGATCATGTCTCTTTCGAGACATGACTGACTGGGAAGAAGATTATCCCGCAGTAGGTTGCCATTGCTTTCTGCGGTAGACTGGTTGCCGACCAAGGCTATAGAACCCAATCTGTTCTGCTATTTAACCCATAACTGGAAGGAAGAGGCGGATTAATACCTTTCCCAAGGGTATTTGCGCGTAAGTGAATACAATGGATTCAACTGGAATTCGAACTCGGCTCCCCGATTTCTCGTTCTGAGCCGATATCCACTGTACCACAACGCAGAAAACAAAATATGGCGTAAGAGAGAAATGGTTGTGACGGGCATATGAGCGACTGAGACTCTTTAAGAAAGTTGAACAGACGCGTATATTTAGCATTCAAATTTTTTGAGATACTAAGGATAGAAAATTGAGGAGCGCCATGATCGCCCACGTCATAAAAGTTTCTTATTTCAAGTTATATTACAGATTCCAGATAATTAAAGTTCAGAACTGTTTTAACTACATATCAATCATTAAAAATAGAAAGTTGTTTGTATTCTTGTTGGGCTGGAGCCTGATTGAACATTGCAATAATCTCCAGCAGACATAAATAATGAAGTTTTTTTTTCAATAAAATGACAATAGATTGATTTGGTTTTTAAGATTTGTTTCATCTTTTACGGGTTATTTAAAGCCAGATGGTTTTAAGGATTTACTGATAAAAGTTCTACTAATTAAGCGATAGCTAGGGTGTTGAATTCGTACCTTTTCCAAGTGTATTTTTGTGTAAGTGTATACATCTAACTCGACTGGAATTAAAATTCGGCTACCCGATATCCAATTTCGATCAATTATCCATTACAACAACCGCTCATCCAAGATCATTGCAAATATACATATTGGTATTCTCAAGGGGTCAACCAAAGTAACAATAATAACAGACTATTCAGTGATATGGCAATACACTCTGAAAATTTCATTCAAACCATGGCTATATTGCCAGCAGCCTTATTTATTTACAAACATTGATTTAATTACTCAAATTGATAGATAAAAATATACATTCGAACTGAAAATGGGAGACTATTAATAACTGTCAGCTAACGAAAAAAATCATCTGTTTTATTAAAGATTTCCTGGTTGCCGAAAAAAAAAAAAATACGGAGAATCGTTAGCGCAAAAAGAAGTGCTAATTTTCTTCCTTTCGTGTCTGAGGTGGTCAATCAGAAAAATCACTCGGTGATTAAAGGTCGTTGTTTTCACTTACCGGGAGTTAAAGATAGATATATTGAGCTTCAAGTGAAAAGGATGATTTTTGAGTTTGATGAGAGAATGGATTTCAACCCCTTTTTTGTTATTACATTTGAACTTAGTTTTGGCACACGGATTTTGTTTTGTTTTTTATTTCTATGACAATAAACTAGATTTCTTATGATAACATTAGAAATTATGCAGAATTATATAAAAATATAATTAAAATAATTAATACAAGTCATTGGAGCTCACTGTTAAATTCCGTTTTAACGTAGACACCTCAACTCTTGGATGATGTTTGTAGAGATCAATTTTTTAGAAAGCCTGACTGATACAATACATCAATGTTAAAGTGGAAAGACTTGTATTTGGCTATAGAAAAGCTGATTAAATCATCTTACTTCCGAAAGAGCTAAAAATTTTATCATTTGCATAAGAAAACTTAGTGAAAAGTAATCGTCAGATTAAAAACGTTTTTCTGAACAGAAATGTGTTTGGAATTTCTCACTTTCGATTAACTGGTGAATTAATCAAAACAGAAAATAAAAAAAAAACTTTTAAAAGGAAAATGCTTATACGTTTGCTGAAGAATACGAGCGAAAGGGGAACATTATTTATAAAAAACAGATTCGAAAAATACAGAAGAAAAGAAACCGAGTGAAATAAATGGAGACAGTAGGATAAAGAAGCAAATAGAAAAAGTGGGTTAGAGAAGAAGCAAAGAGGAAGAAATGAAAAATGTGGACAAGAATTAAAAATCTAAAAAAAGAAGAGAAAAGGAAAAGCAATAAATAAATAAATTGAAGAAGAAAGAGTTTAAAATATGAAAGAAAAACGAAAGAAAAAATCGAAGAAAATTTTTAAAAAATTGTGAAAACTTTGTAGAATTACAGAGGATGTTGAAAAGAGGAAAGATCGATGTTGAAAAGAGGAAAGATCTGTTCATTATTAAAAATATTAATCCTTTCTAAAACGTTTGAGATTTTGGTAAAACATCTTTTATTTTCTTTCAGCGGGTGTCCAAATTTTTCCAGTGTTTATGAATAATGTATTGTAACTGTAATATTACGAAACTCATTAATTTGGAAATTCTTGTAAAAATCAAATAATTGTTGTATCCTAATGAAACTTTCATTATATATAGATAAAACAAAACAAAAATCAAAACTAACAGAGTAGAAAAAACGGAAGAAAGAAAAGCCAAACGTTAACTTTGCGCAAGTAAAGTGAAAAAATTGTAAGAAAACGCTGCGATAATAGCAACAAAGACACTAAAGACAAAAAAATAAAAAAATAAAAATGACAAAATCTAACGGAAAAGGAATTATGCCAGGCGGTTAAAAATATAATCTGTAAATACCAAACCGGAAGTTAAGGTTATTGAATGATGAATATCTTAAATTATAGAATTATTTGAAGATGAAATGGCTTTAAGTTATGGTTTGAGTTTGAGTTTTGTTTAGCGGCATATCAACACCTCTGTGGGTCATTTAATGCTAAAAAGGTTGTATTTTAAGGTATTTCTTTTAAATGTTCGTTTATAGTGAAAAGGTTGATTTTATCAGATTTTGATGAAAAAGTTTCATTTTTGTAGAAAACTGAAGATGTCATCTAGTTTTGTATTAAAAAATGTAATGCGGGTAATAATTTTCTCCTTTAAAAATGTATATTTTTTTCTATAAAAGCCTATTTTTATACTTTCAACGTATTTTGACTCCAGTTTGGGGTTAACCATTTTCCCATAGCTGGGACCCTAACAGGTACTACAACTCCGGGTCAGGGTGGACCTTGGATTAACAGCAATTAATGTGGTTCCATGCACTTCACAAACGCCAAATCAGAGGCATTGTTTCTGGATGCAGTTTGTCGTTATACTCAGGACCTTTAAATTATGATTGAACTATATAAACGGTTTGGAAGCAAATGTATGAAGCAATAGTATTTATGTTTTTAATGATCATAGATTTAAAGACTACTTACAAAAAACTCATAAAATGAAAAAAATGTAAATTTCAAACAGTGGGTTTTTTGAAGAATCAATTTACGCCAAAAAATGCGGCAGATGCACAAACAGGTGGTTTAGTATCGATGGTAAAAGAATATAATAAAAATTCTTTATTAAAGAGGGAGATAAAAAACACAACATTTAAGAAGACAGAGAATAACAAACGACAACCTTGACTGGAAAGCAAAAGCCTGGAAGATAGTTCCACAAGGGTGAAGTGCAAGAAGACCAACAACTAGTATAGAACATACTAAATTTACAATTTAGACTAACAACCGACTATTTAATTTATTTGTTTGATTGTCAACTTTAATGCGTCCAAGACCAAGCTGTTGTCTGTCAACCATCACAGGCAACCTCTCCTGCCTCCCATAAGCATGGACCAAGCGATCCTCCCTGAGTGCAATACACTGCGCCTCCTCGGCCTTACGCTCTCTTCTGATCTCAAATGGAACCGCTACATCAAATCCATAGCTAAATCCACTGGTAAGAAGGTTGGGTCACTGGTAAGAAGGTTGGGTTCGATCCAGGACGTTCTTTCCGCCTGAATCCATCCTGCATATATACAAGTCTACCATTCGGCCCTGCATGGAGTACTGCTGCCATTTATGGTCAGGCCCCCCTGCCGCTCACTTCAGTGTTCTCGACAGGCTCCGAAGAAGTGTTAGTAACGTGATAGGTGCTGACTTGGAGTCTCGACTACAGCCACTTCCCCACCGACGAAATGTGGCCGCCCTTTGTCTGTTCTATAAGTACTTTCATGGCTTCTCCTCAGACGAACTTAAGTCACTGGTGCTTCCTCAACAGGTGTTTACTCGTGCAACCAGAATGGCAACTGGGTCCCACCCATTCACAGTTAGGTTAGCCAAATGCAGACGACAATTCTACTCCTTCAGCTTCTTCTCTCGCACGTCCCGCCTGTGGAACTCACTCCCATATTCTAGCTTTCCTGACGGCTACAACCTCCAGAAATTTAAATGCAATGTCAATACTCACCTACTAACCACTTGACACTAGCCCTTCCCCCACCCCGTATTTCCTCCCTTTTTCTCCCCCCTTGCAACTGCCATCACACCTGCATTTTCATCTTTCTATTGCTTATTTCTAATTGGTTTGTAATCCTCTTCTCTCTCCTCTAATTAATTTTATTTCAGTTATGTAGACCCACCCCCGCACATCAATGGCATTTACGCCTTGCCCGGGGTGAAATGATTAAAAAAAAAAGAAGATATTTGTATTTGAGTAGACATTCTGTTTTCAATTACACAGTATATATATATATATATATATATATATATATATATATATATATATACCAGAAACACGTGTAACAGATTAAAAAATTAAATACAATATATTTTATAAAAGAGCATTTACAGTTTCTGGTTTTATTTAATATATATATATATATATATATATATATATATATATATATTAAATTCCTGATAATATATATATATATATATATATATATATATATATGTATTATCAGGAAGTTAATATATATTATATACAGTATCAGGAAATGAATATATATTATATATATATGACATATTATATATATATATATATATATATATATATATATAATCAGGAAGTAAAAGAACACGTAGCTTAAAAGGCACTGTTCAAATATTACCTGAAGAAACTATTGTTCTGAAACATGAAAATCATTGTATAGTGATATAATGCTTTTATAAACCATTGTAATAACTAAATTACAGTATATATATATATATATATATATTTATATATATATTGTTTAGAACATGTACAAATTTTTATCCACTAGAAAATGTAGATTTTGTTTCGACATTAAAATGTCCATGTCTCCTCAGGTGGTGTGGAAAGAAATGAAAAGTCTCTTTGCTTATATTTGGCGACTTGTGCGTGGGATGTAGATGGGGTTAGTGATAAGGAGATAAGTCTTGTATATTTTCTGTTGGAATTTTGAAAAGACGGAGTTTGTGGGTGATAGAGTTGATTAATGAACTTGTCAGGAATTTTGTACACAGATTTAACATTAAGATATTGTATAGCTATTTATGGCGTAGTGGCTGAAATCTTTCCTTCAGGTTTAGTGGAGGAGAGAGCAAGGAAGTGTATATATATATATATATATATATATATATATATATATATATATATATATAATTTGCAAACGTTTATTAAACGACGCAGTATTTTCTCTACCCAACACCAACATCAAATTACACTCACCACGCCTCACCTGTGACAGCCAAAACATTATATATTTTCTCTTCTGGTCAATATGTCCAAATAGTGGATGTATTGGTGTATCTGGAAATAGCTTCAATCAACCAGGACACACATTAGAAAACTGCAAATGTTTACTAATAGACTCCGATTTTAGTTCTACACACTCACGCAGAAAGAAAGAAAAATACTGGATTTTAAAATTAAATACACACAGGCTAGGGTTAAATAGGGACTTAGGTGTTTTGATTCTTTATAAATATTTCAATAGTTAAATATTTTTTAGATACAATTAAAAATCTTTTCTTTAAAACAAAATTTATATGTATTATTAAAGATAGGTTTACGTTTGCAAATATTTAAAACAATCTGTCGCTTTCTGCGTCACGTGATGTAAACAATCTCTCGGACAAACGCTCCCGTGAAAACGTTTCTAATTTATATTTTAAAATCATTTGTTTCTGACAAAAGGCCGAAGACGGTCTGAAATATCAAATATAATAATAGAAATAAATAAATACTGTCAAAAACACATTTTTAAACTTACAACTTTTTAGTAGTTTTTCCTATATATATATATATATATATATATATATAGCGGCCTGAATATTTTTGTTAGGAAATTATGTATTATTTGGCAGGATTCAAACTTGCGACACCTAAAATCACAGGGGAGGCTGTCATTTAAACGTAGACCTCTCGATCATGAATCATTTCACAGTTTAAACGAATTTGTGTTTATTAGGCTGGATATCGTTTTTGTTAGGTACAGATTGAAGATCCTACGCGAGTTGTCGCATTTTTTGTCAGGGAAAACCAAGAAAGGCGATAATGCTACTAAAATACCACCCTGAATAAAAAAAAAATGGGAAAAATTTAGCAAGGAGAAAAAGGAAACAATTAAGGAACAGTTTTCAGGAAGATACAAGATGGCTAATGACCTTGCATTTATAGTTTGAAGATATTTGCTGACAGTTAAGTAAGAAGCCGAAAGAGAGTTTCACAGGCGGGAAGTGCGAGAAAAGAAACAGAGAATGAAAAAGAATATATTAAACGAAAAAAGAATTACTGTAAAATTCTACATCTAGAGAGAGAGAGAGAGAGAGAGAGAGAGAGAGAGAGAGAGAATTATTAAACTTTTAGCATTATTGTGCTTTGAATAATAATTTCAAATCTTTCTTTGTTGTTTTTATCTTGTTTCTCCTTCAACTAAGAAAAATACGTTCCATCCGTTTATTTTGTATTTATTTGTTCCAATCGGTCCTTCAATTCTCGCTGTGAGCAACATAGCAAATCTTAATATTATAATGCAGTTAAACCTAGTTTGGTACCTACGTGTGTCACGCTTTTTCTCTAATAAATGAAAGAAATGTATTTTGTAAATTCATTATATTCTCGGAGAAAATCATTGTAATGGAAGAAAGAATAAGACAACAAAAAGAGGCAACAAGAGAACGGCATAGAAAAAGTCGAGAACGATTACGAGCAGAAGAGAGACAAGCAATCAGTAAACATCAGGTGTCCCCCAAGGCTCCATCTTAGGTCCTACACTCTTCATGATATATATTAATGATCTCCCTGATTCCATAAGAACCCAAATAGGTTTGTACGCCGATGACACCACAGTTTACTCTCGCCTCCAACAAAAATCTGGTGTAGGCGTCAAAGCTAAACTTGCAGCCGAGATTGAAAAAGACCTCCAATCCATATTGGACTGGGGTAAGAAATGGCTAGTAAATTTTAATGCTTCTAAAACGAAGCTACTGTCAATTAACCATCATCGACAATCTCACCTACCTCCCATTAGCATGGACCAGGCTTGCCTCCCAGAGAGTAAAACACTACGCCTCCTTGGTCTCACACTTTCAGCAGACCTCAAATGGAATGACTATATCGAATCCATTGCTAAATCCGCTGCTATGAAAGTCGGTTCTCTGTGTAGGGCCCGGAAGTTTTTTCCGTCTAAATCTATCCTGCACATTTACAAATCTACCATCCGCCCGTGCATTGAATACTGCTGCCATATCTGGTCGGGTGCCCCTGCTTTTCTCCTCGGGCTTCTCGATAAGGTTCAGAGGAGGGTCTGTAATGTGATAGATACCGACTTGGCAGACCGCCTGCAGTCTCTCTCCCACCGGCGAGACGTGGCTTCGCTGTGTCTCTTCTATAAATACTTTCACGGCTTCTGCTCCGATGAACTTAGATCACTGGTGCCCCCTAAATACGAATTTGCACGAGATACTAGATTAGCAACTAGATCCCACCCTTTTACAGTGAAATCGATAAAATGCAGCCGTAACTTCTACTCCAACAGTTTCTTTCCTCGCACTTCCCGACTGTGGAATTCTCTTCCAAACGATTGCTTCCCCGACGGCTACAATCTCCAGGAGTTTAAATGTAAGGTCAATAGACACCTCCTAACACACTAACCTGCTCCCATTCTATCAAACACTCTTCCCATCTGCCCGACACTCATCCTCGCTATCCTTACTCATCTATCACCTTTCTCCTGACATTCCCTATGTCTATCCACTCCTTCTCTTTACCTTCCCCTATGTAGCCCCATGCGCAATAGTGGCAGTGGAATGCCTTGCTTGGGGTGAGATGATTAAAAAAAAAAAAAAAAAAAAAAAACATAACAGAAACCGAATGCAAGCAAGGAGGAATAATATGAACGAAGAAGAGTGAGAATTGCATATTTAAGATTTTTATTACAATATTTTCAATTAAATAATCACGAAAACAGGGCAATTTCGACGGATAGTTTATTGTCATAGAGTTTGTCAGGCGCTTATTTAATCAGTAACTAAAAAATAACGATTCAGTGGAATATTAAACTAAGAAAACCATGAAATTTTCACAGGTTAAAACTAGTTACTATTAAGATAGAAGTGTATTCTTCATCTTCTTATATGTGCCCTGTTCTTTCAGGACGTAGACGATCATGGCTTTCCATTTCTCCCTATCCCTGATCGTTCTTAGCACATCTCATGTTACTCCACGCAACCCTCGTTCCGTCATCCACCTGATCAGGCCTTTCAAATAGGTTACCCGCTGCTTTCACTTGTCTCTTTTTCACTCAATCTGGCCTGTTAGTATTAGGTTCTCCAAGCCTTCCTTTCTCATTACATGGACCAAGAACTTTAGCTGTCCTTTCCTGATGCTCAGTATTAATTTCCTTTTTGTTTCCATCATTTCCAAAACCTAATCATTGCTCACGTGGTCGATCCATGATATTAGCAGCATCCTTCTCTAGAAGCACATTTTCGTTGCTCCAAGTTTTTCCTTCATCTTCGGTGATATTGTCCAGCATTCACTGCCATATTGAAGAATAGACATCACATAGTAATCTCGTACACTCTTCTTTGTTTCTAGTGAAAGTTTCCTTTGTCTTGATACTTTACTCAACTTATGGAATGCGTCGTTCTCCATGCCAATTCGCCTTCGGTTCTCTGTGTCGCACTTTCCGTTTTCTGTTTGGACACTTCCCAGGGATTTAAGTTTTTGTACCTGCTTGATTTTAGTATCAAGTACCTGTATTTGACATTTTGGGCTGCTCTTTTTACTGATGACAATGCGGTTTCTTGTAGTTTATTTGTAGTCCCTTCTTGTCACTCTCTTCAGTTACCTTCTGTAGGAGGTCTTGTAGTTTCCTTTCCGTGTCTGCTATCAGCACTGTATCATCTGTGTACATTATGTTGTTTATATATTGGCCTCCAATGACAAACCATGGCCTAACTTCTAGGGTCCTCAGAATAGCATAAATATATAGATGGGAAGTGATAACATTGGCGAAGATAAGAAAAACATATGTACAACGATAGAGATCTGGTAAGTTTCCGCATTAATGTAAAAATAGCTGTTCAACACGCTATTAATTGCATGATTTGTTAAGAAAGATTAGACTTAAATAAAAAGCTGACTCAATGGAATTGATAAGCAAACGTACAGTACTGATAATTATGATGGCACAAAATAAATAAAAAGATCTCATGTATACCATATCTGCTATATTAAGACATTTTATTCAACGTAATTACAATGATGTGCATTAAGGTGTAGTGTGTATCGACTCGGAACGAGAGATCGGTGTGCCGAGTTCGAATTCCAGCTGAATTCTTTACAATTCACTTACGCGCAAATACCCTTGGGAAAGGTATTAATCTGTCTCTTCCCTCCAGTTATGGGTTAAATAATAGAACAGAATGGGTTCTATAGCCTTGGTTGACAACCAGTCTACCGCAGAAAGCAATGGCCCCCTACTGCGGGGTAATCTTCTGCTCAGTCAGTCATGTCTTTATCGAGACATGATCACCCAAAGCGTGTATCACGTATGACACTCAACTGGCTGAATTACAAATCACAATAGACAAAGTTGTAACACCAGGTCATCTATGGTGAACAAATAGTTGCCTGTTGTGGTGGATATTGACTCGGAACGAGAAATCGGAGAGCCGAGTTCGAATTCGAGTTGAATTCATTGCATTCACTTAGGCGCAAATACCCTTGGAAAAAGGTATTTATCTATCTCTTCTCCTTCCAGCTATGGGTTGAATTGTAGAAAAGATTGGGTTCTATGGCCATGGTTAGTAACCAGTCTACCGCAGAAATAATGCAACTAATTATAATGCGGAAAATTATGTAAAAGAAGCTTTTTGGCAGTGTCCGATAGTTGCCCTACCATATTGTTGAAAGTGCTCATCTGATGGGCAGATAGAGACACTTTAGCCAGAGTTAGCAATTTTTCTACAAATACTATCTCAATAAAAGTAGATATTCTTCACTGACTTACCAGAAAAAATCTCAGATTGATTAAAAAAAATTAAATCCTTTAAAAAAGAATAAATGAAAAAATTTAAGTGAGTTCCAAATTTGGCGCACTTTTCCTATATTACGCACTAACAGTAACATGACCCACCCACCCATCTTCCATCTGAACTAACTAGAAATTAATGAGCTAGTTCATAAAACATAATTTTATCGACAAATTAATTCGTACCTGTGCTGAAAGTTTCTCCAACCTAGCCATTTCCTCAAATCTGACCAAATTAGCCTTTCATTAAAATATTTTTCATGCTTGCTTGGTTGAGCTGATAATTTTTCAGTTTCTCCATATACAAAGTCTCATCAATATTTCTGATGGTAAGTATGACTTAAATATATCAAACCTTTTTCTTCCATAAATAT
>JBBBDQ010000973.1:2457500-2565000 GCA_037127315.1 Ascarosepion bandense
TGTCCTTAGTGGACAATAGCATGTGAAAATTTGAAATAAACTTAATGTCTCAGTAACCATTTTTACCAGAGTTCATACTGTAATCTATTAATACTAATGATTCTTCTCTAGCATTTTCTTTTTAACCAAAGCTAACATTGAAATCTTTTACCAGTAATACGAAGTGCTAGAGAAAATCATTTGCACATTCAGCATAAGGTCTTGTAATTTCTTTTTTGTGTTTGCTATCAGCACTTTGTCATCTGCGTATCTTGAATTATTCAGATGGTGGCAGTCATTGATGCATTTTGATATGATTTCTAGGCCTTTCAGAATTTTCTCGTTATATAAGTTGAAAAGATTCAGTGAAAAGACACATCCTTGTCATACACTCCTTTCTATCTTTGTATATTTGCTGAACTCGTTCTCTGTTCTTGTGCAGGCATTTTGCTTCCAGTAGAAGCTCTTGATTACTCTAGTAGCTTTTCTCAATATGCTTAGTTTGCTAATCATTTCTATCGATAAATAGAAAGATAATGAAAAGAATGAAATAGATATACAGATAATGAAAAGATAGAAATATATATATATATATATATATATATATATATATATATATATATATTAATCATCTCAGCCCAAGCAAGGCATTCCACTGCCACTGTTGCGCATGGGGCTACATAGGGGAAGGTAAAGAGAAGGAGTGGTTAGACATAGGGAATGTCATGAGGAATGAATGTTAGACATAGGGAATGTCAGGAGGAATGGGAGCAGGTTAGTGTGTTAGGAGGTGTCTATTGACCTTACATTTAAACTCCTGGAGATTGTATCCGTCGGGGAAGCAATCGTGTGGAAGGGAATTCCACAGTCAGGAAGTGCGAGGAAAGAAACTGTATATATATATATATATATATATATATATATATAGAGAGAGAGAGAGAGAGAGAGAGAGAGAACGGGAAAGAATGAAATATATATATAGGGAGAGAGAGAGAAAGAGAGAATGAAATATATATAGAGAGAGAGAAAGAGAGAATGAAATATATATATAGAGAGAGAAAGAAAGGGAGTGAATGAAATATATATATATAGAGAGAGAGAGAAAGGGAGGGAATGAAATATATATAGAGAGAGAGAAAGGGAGAGAATGACGTATATATATATATAAAGAGAGAGAGAGATAAAAAAGAGAATGATATATATATAGAGAGAGAGAGTGAAAGAGAAAGGGAGAGAATGAAATAGATAAGAGAGTGAGAAAGGGAGAGAATGATATATATATATATATATATATATATAGCTAGATAGATAGAAAAAGAATAGATAGATAGATAGATAGATAGATAGATAGATAGATAGATAGATAGATAGATTACTTTTTTGTATTTTCTAAGCCATTAATGGATTTATTTTTAATCCTAAATTATGTGTATTTTACTAGTGGACAGGTTGATCGATGTAATACCCACTGGTTAGAATAACAATAAACAATAATCTGTGCATCTATTTCAAAAGTTAGTCTAAAAAAAATAATTTTAAATTAGAAAACCAAAATAAAGAAACGGTAAATTAAATAATTTGGGGTCGGGTCTTGATGATTTCTGGGGCCCAGTGGTCCAGGGCACAATTGATCAGAAACTGTTTCTCATATAAAGACAGACATAGTTCCTTCCATTTATAGAACACTTCTTCTTGAGTGTTTGCGCATGCGCAGGCCGATAGACGTAGTACCTACTATTTAAAATTAAAATGGCGCTTCTTTCAGTTACGCATATCCGCTGAATATCACATTTTAATTTATATTTTGTCTGTAGGCACGCAAATTTTTTGTACAATAAGGATAGAAATATAAAACTTTAAGTATACTTAAAGTATACTATCTTTTCTAATGGACCATTGATTGATACTTTATTCCATTGTTAAAATCCATTAATTTTTGGGAAAATTGCCAATATATATTTTTTCACCACTTTATTCAGTTACTGCTCATCAGCTTTGGTATTGTTCACAAAAAAAAAAAGAAGAAAAAATGAAGTTAAGTCATTTGTTGTCGAAACACTTTAGTTATTCATCTTAATCCGGGCTAGGATTTTAAGTGGAAGGAAATTCACTTCAGTCGTCATATAATATAAAGTGTTGTTTTGGTGGGGTAAAAATAACTTAAAGATATAAAACTTAATAACTTAAAGATATAAAACTTTTTCATTTTAGTAAAGTAATTTTTCTTTAATTTTTTAAATGGCATTTTCGCTTAAGGCTTTTTGCAGTTACACTTACATTTCGACATTTACAATCACAATACAAGCAGCTATCAACATATATGTCATAATTCATATATATATATATATAATGATAATAATAACTACTTAGACTCTGTAAGAATGCACTCCGTAAATTTATGCCAATATAAACTTTCGAAAAAACCATTAACAAACAGAACCTAAATCCGTTACAATCCGGCGTACTAAGTCGTCGGATGAATGGGGAAAAAAAAAAAAAGAAACCAGCGGAACAAGAACAAAACATTCAAGATTCCGCAGCAAAGAAAAAAAACCCAAACGGAACCAAACACAAGAAAAAGTACTCGATACGAAAGTACTAAAATACAATAGTAGAGAAAAACACACGAAAAATCTAAAGTGAGCCGAAACCTACCGCGGTTTCACACTACGGATCGTCAGGGAAAAGCCTTTTCCCTGGCGATCCGTAGTGTGAAACCGCGGTAGGTTTTGGCTCACTTTAGATTTTTTCGTGTATATATATATATATTAATAAAAATGTACTTTCAGACCGTTTGCTGACGTAATATATATCCGCTAATATTGTTGATATATATATATATATATATATATATATATATATACCTACCAAGGTTTCACCAAATTGGATCTTCAGGGAAAGTTGGCTCCCTCAACTTTGTTTACTCTACTTTGGTATTGAGCGCTTTACGTGTTAGGTTACTCATCTCGGGGTGTTTGTTTCTTTCGACTAGTACTTTGACTAATGTTCAAGTACTTAGTTCGTTTCTTTTTTGTTACCATTTTTTCACCTCCGCGTTTGTACTCGGTGGGTTTTTCGAGACGTGTTCAACGAGAAATTTACCGTTACATACATATATATATATATATATATATATATATATATATAACGGTAAAGCTTTGAATATTTATTATAAATTATATTTTAGAACATGCACAGATTTTGTTTTGTTTTTATAAAAAAATTAGACCAGAGTTTGTGGTGTATGTAGGAGTATTGTTAGTACAGTGAAGGTGTATCATTTAGTAATTTTTAGCATGATTGTAAGGTTTGTTCTTAAATGTGCTTGCAGTTTACTGTGGTTTCATGCCTCTGGTTTAAAAGCTTGGTGCTATTCATATATGAATACTACATAAATACTTCAAAAGCCAGAGCTAGGACCCCCTAGAAATTCTGTATATGTTCTAAAATATAATTTACTAGCAGTATAGCCCGGCGTTGCTCGGGTGTAATGAAAGCTTTAAAACTAATCCATGGTTCTGGAGTTCAGACACTTTGGACGTTGGCACGAAAGACTAAAAAGCAATAGTTGTTTCCAGTTAAAGCGAAACCATAGACTGAAAGAAAAATGAATGGATGTAAGTCAAATTTTGAATTCCTAGTGTCGATATCAAATTTTCTGTTGTAAGAACTGCAACCTTGAAACTTCTGAATATCGTTTCTTATGTTTTTCTCTATCAAATTTGATTAGAATCGGACCACCCCTTCTATAACACGATTTTTTCGATTATCGATTTTCGACATTTATCGGGGTACCGCGACAGAAAACCTAGCTAAGAACACTCGCAGACGCTTATAGTACAACTGTGTAAATTTTGAAAAAAATCGGTTTAGCCGTTTCGGAGTCTAAAGGTGACTGACACACACACACACACACACACACACACACACACACACAAACAAAGTTCCATTTTTAAAGAAGTTTAGATAATCATATATTAATATGAGTATATATATACAATGTTTTCACATGCCAGTCTTTAAATATATTTGTTCAGTTATGTTATAAATACAGAATAATTCTGTGGAATACATATATTATTTAATAAAGCAAGATAATCGAATATTTGTTGACACATACAATCAAAATAATAACATATTCTGTTAAACCTTAATTGGAAGTATTCAATTAAAAGAGTTAGACAAATATATCTCACACAGACAGTAGCACAAACATAAACGAATGAGAGATTATTAGTTTGACTGTTAATCCGGTTGTCAAACTTATCTGATGGAATAGGTTCGGCCCTCACTCTCTGCTAACAGAGCTGCTGCTTATATATAGTTTAGAAAAGTGCATGTGTCATATGGGCAAGTCAACATCAGATAAAGGTATAGTTGTATATATATATATATATATATATATATATGTGTGTGTGTGTGTGTGTGTGTGTGTGTGGATGTGTGTGTGTGGATGTGTATACGTGAAGATACATATCAATATATAAATATTTATCAGGTGTAGCTAGAACAATTCTCACTGTAATATAACAGAGAAAAAGGTATACATTAATATCATATCCTACGAATTACAACGTAGAAAAATGTATATATATATATATATATATATATATATTAACTATAGTAATAACAACACCAATAGTAACAGAACTAACTCTGCCGAAACTAGTACACTCCCAATCAAAAATTTAAGGCCACTTAATTTTCGTTTATGGATCGATTTTAAACTCCTCCCACTTAAGGTTACCAATACTACAATCTAAAAGGTTATGGAAACAAAAAGCTGCATTCCAAACATTTTATTTAGAAATTTACATTTTTATAAAATCAGGCGATTTACACATGATCAAAACTATAAGACCAGAGACAAAAATTCTACGAAATTGTACAAAAAGTGTATGAAAAAAATTCAACAACCAAATTTAATAATGAAGTCTACCTCCACTGCTTTTGATGACTTCAAAAATTCTGTCGGGTATGCTAGAAATAAGCGTTTCCATTAAGGTGCGGGGGATGTTGCTCCAGCTTCTGAAGATGGCTTCACGAAGTTCATTTTTTGTTGAATATTGTTTGCCATTTCGATAAACATCTCTTGTCATCCATCCTCAAACATTTTCAATTGGGTTCAAGTCCGGTGAGCATGCAGGATGTCCCAAGAGATGGACCCCATTTTCTTGTAGAAAGGTCAAGGTCCGTCTTGCAGCGTGGATTGCAGCATTATCCTGTTGGAATAACCATCCATCCCCACACAAACGATGCCCCTCCGTCATCAAATATGCTTTTTGTAGCAAGTTAACACAACCAGCAGCTTTCTGACGACCCTGCATCACCGGAGCTCCATCGTCCCTCTGTAAGAAAAGGCACCCCATGCCATTAGGAACCCGCCACCACTATGACGTGCGGAGAAAATTCCCGGAGGCATGTTTTTGTTATACCAATCTCGTTGGAAGCCATCAGGACCATCGAGATTGAATTTTTTCTCATCAGAAAACAGGACTTTCTTCCACTTCTCAACGTCCCATGTTTGGGATTCACGACCAAACTTTAAGCGGTCCATCTTGTGACGTGAAAGCAGCCGAGGAATTTGTTTACGCTTTTTATTTACAATGCCTTTTTGTCTTAAGTGTCGTCTGATGGTTACGGGACTGCAATCAGCATCTGTGACTGCCTTAATTTGATTAGAAGAAATTCCCCCGTCTTTCATAACAACCCGTCTTATTCTCCTACTCAATGCAGAAAATTTTGCTTTTCCATAATTCTCACTGTTCTTTAGAAAGTTGCAAATCACAGTTTTACTGCGATTTACCTTAGCTGCGATCGCCCGCTGTGACTAAACTTACTTATGGAATTCTAGAATTCGAGAACGCTCAACTTTGGTAAGTTTGCTTGCTTTAGGCATGGTAACACCTTTATGCAGTTATTGCTAATTTCTAACTGAACTAAAAACATTGGAATTACCATAGATCTAACAATTTATACCCCTGGTCTTATAATTTTGATCATGTGTAAATCGCCTCATTTTATAAAAATGTAAATTACTAAATAAAATGTTTGGAATGTAGCTTTTTGTTTCCATAATCTTTCAGATTGTAGTATTGGTAACCTTAAGTGCGAGGAGTTTAAAATCTATCCATAAAAAAAAATTCTTTTTGAAGATTTTTAAGTGGTCTTAAATTTTTAATCAGGAGTGTATTAATTAAGCTATAATTTAAATCGTCTTGTACAACCCACCGAGAACGAACTCGGAGGGAAAAGAAGGGGAAGTAATAAAAAAAAACCAAAAAAAAAAACCAAGTACATGAACAAAAAGTCAAGCACTCGTAAGAAAAAAAAAAAATTAAAATCCTAACACTAAAGTGCTCAATACGAAAGTAGAGCAAACAAAGACAGAATATCTAAGCAAGAGCCAACTTTCTACGACGGTTTCGCCATACGGCTCGTCATCATCTCCGATATATATATATAGGAGCTGATTTAATATGTAGCATACATTTTGAATATGAAAACGAACTTTTGTCACTGGTATAGTATGTTGTCACCCTTAAAAGCGTATTACACAAGGCAGAATTATAACTGTCTAGCAAGGGTTAGGAATAGGGAAAATAACTTTTTCAATAAATAGCCGATTACTTAAATATATTCGTACTCAGCTTGGAGATATTCAAGCCTCATAATATAACAAAGCCAAAACCTATGCGACTTTCTATACTGGCACCTATATATATATATATATATATATATATATATATATATATATATATAAATATGCCACATATATACAGGAATATTTATATATGTATGTATATGCCACATATATACAGGCATATATATATATATATAAACTTATTTATAAATGGAACTCTGTGTGTGTGTGTGTATCCGTTTCCTATACGCTCCAAAAAGGCTGAACCGATTTTCTTGAAAATTTACACAGCTGTACTATAAGCGTCTGTGGGTGTTCTTAGCTAGGTTTTGTGTCGAGGTACCCCTGATAAATATCGAAAATCGATAATCGAAAAAATCAGGTTACAGAAGGGTGGTCCGATTCTAATCAAATTTTATACACCCATAGACAAAGACATAAGAAACGACATTCAGAAGTTTCAATGTTGCAGTTTTTACAATAGTGCAGAAAATCGATTTATATATATATATATATATATATATATATAAAAGTCAAGATGTTTGTGTGTGTGTGTGTCTGTTTATCTGCTTGTATGTCTGTATTTTTCCAGCCCTTTTATTTTAGTTTTTGCTTCGGGTTTGGCTCTAAGTAGGTATGATTGTAGTTCTTAGTCTCAGCCATGATACCATTTACTCAGAGGACTTATTTAGCATTCAATATTCAATTTACGACGAAAAAACTTATTTGATATCGATACCAGGAAATCAAAATTTGACTTACATCCATTCATTTTTCTTTCAGTCTACAGTTTCGCTTTAACTGGAAACAACTATTGCTTTTTAGTCTTTCGTGCCAACGTCCAAAGAGTCTGAGCTCCAGGACCATGAATTAGTTTTAAAGCTTTCATTACACCCGACCAACGCCAGGCTATACTGCTAGTATATATATATATATATATATATATATATGCGATTGGTAAATTGTCGCAATGATTTTATTATTTCAAATATTCTTTAGGCTGAATCTGAGCTCCAGGACCATGGATTAGTTTTAAAGCTTTCATTACACCCGACCAACGCCGGGTTATATTTCTACTACTGAACGCAGATTACATTTTTTAAGTGGTAAACTGATGCCCCATAATTATGACATACTTAATGCCATTTTTAAAGAAAATGATTTTCATCTAAACAAGGCAACTAAGCTACTATGACACAAGAGCTTATTGACAATGAAGCCAACTGAGAAAACTTTACTCAGGAGAAAGTGAAATAAAGGAACGGCATGCTAAAAAATAAATAATATCGTACTTCCTACATTTTTTGCACAAACCGGATGTTGACTGTTTGAATGCCCAAAGTAGACTGCGTAAATGCGTTTTCTACGCATCGGCTTTACGCATAAATTCTTAATTAAAACCAAATTAATAATATATAATGGACAATCAGTGCCAGCGTCGCTAAAAAAATACCCTTAATTTTGACCTAACTAAAAACTGTATACACCCAAATCCAAACAAACCTTCTGCACAGCAGCGTTTAATGTCAATACAGACAGGTTGAGAGGGAGAGTTCATCGCCTACCAAAATGCAGCAAATACGGCCACCACTAAGTCTCTGTTCGCTTCTAATTTCACGATTTTTTTTGTTGCCTTATTTATCGAAATATCTTTTTAAACTATATATTTTTACTCTTTTCTGAAGGTCCTCTTTTATTAGACACTTAGATTTACGTTTACCAAGGTGAAGAAGGAATTAACCTCCACAAACTAAGAAAAAAATTCTTTCTTCCAAGTTACTCATTTTGTCTCAGCAACAAGCTAAACAATGTGATGAAGAAGAAAAAATCGTTTGAAAAAAGAAAAAAGCTCCAGATTTCTATGTGATATTCTTTCTTTTTGTTGCCGTCAACGCTGGACAATTTCCCCACAGATGAACAAAAAGCTGGGAAAAAAATGATAGGCGTTTCCTTGGATAGAGCAAATAAGCTACGAGGGAGCATTAAAAGAAAATGCCAATAAAAAGAACGCTTACATTAGGAGTAAGAAAAATACGGCTGATATTAATTGGAAATATAATGAAGAATCCGGGTTTGGGAAAATTAATCCTCACAGGGCAAATTGCGGGCAAGAGATAAAGTTTGCTGGAATGTATGGTGGCATTGTGGAGGGAATTAAAGCTCAGTAAAAAGAAAAACAATCGGAAGGTCCTGAAAGGGAGCAACATATAGACGTTGAGAGAAAGTCGGCTTAATTATTTGTTACTATAAAATTATAAATAGATGAAATCTCAACTACTATATATATATATATATATATATATGTAATTTGGACACGAATTATTATGCGATCTAGGTTTCTGATCTTGAACACTTTGTAATATAACTGTGTACTAATCTAATTTTATTAAGACCAAAATCTAAGTAATTATATAATTACATATATATATATATATATATATATATATATATATATATAAACAATCGGAGTCTAACCATACTGATGAGCTGTGATACAGCGAAACAGATCTGTCTGCAGATGACTATATATATATATATATATATATATATATAGAGAGAGAGAGAGAGAGAGTGAGGGAGAGATAAAGAATCACAAGCGGAAATATTCTAAAATTAGCGAAGATAAAAACCGTTTTATTTAATCTTTTTTGACTGCACTTGTAAATTCTTCTACGGTTATTGGATAAGACTACATATCGTACAACATAAATCATATGGGTCTGTTTTATGCGTTCAGCGTAACGACTCGGAGGATAGGCGCCAGACGAGTTGGAGTTTAGACCAAAAGCAACATCAATATAGTCCCGCCAGTACCGTAAGAATTGCCGGACTAGAACCCAGTCGAGAACTTATAGCAATGGATCGAAACTAACATAAAACTAACAATAGAAGCGTAAACAGAAGATCTCTTCAATGTAATGGGAGGATTTTTAGAAGAATCGTGTTGGTAGCAGGGAAAAATAATTCAATCAGATTCTAGAGTTGTGGCGTTGCTTTAAAAAGATATTTGTACTATGATGCATTTGTTTTTCTTTTGTTATTTCGTAAATTTGATTCTTTGTGCATACTTGATATTTATTTAAAATGACACATTATTGAATCATTACAACTGGATCATTCCAGAACTATTTCATTACAGTATTTGTGATATGTTAATCTTATATTGTTTTATCCAACTCATTCGCGTAAAACATACATACGAGTCAAATGAGCCGCATTAATGTCTAGATAGACATTGATGTTATTATATATATATATATATATATATATATATATATATATATATATATATGTGTGTGTGTGTGTGTGTGTGTGTGTGTAATGAATTATTTTGAACATTATTTTTACCGATACTCGTATTTAAGTAGATATTCTGTTTTTAATTAAACAGTATTTTATATTTATATCTACCGGCCTGATTATTTCACGATAAATGGTAGATATAAATATAAAATACTGTTTAATTAAAAACAGAATATCTACTTAAGTACGAGTATCGGTAAAAATAATGTTCAATATAATTCATTACAGATTGTCGGTTGCTTATAACCAAGTTTCGTTAAATTTCGTTAATTTCCGTAACATGTTTATATATATATATATAAGCATGTTATAGAAATTAACAGACATTAACTAAACTGGTTATAAACAACCAACAATTTAAAATTACTTGTTTGAACATTATTTTGATCGATACTCGTATTTAAGTAGATAATGTGTTTATAATCAAACAGTATTATATATTTATTTCTACCGGCCTGATTATTTACGATAAGTTTTTATTATGAAAATGTGTGTCATTCGGCAGGATTCGAATCTGCGACCCCTGTCCACATAGAGGAAGTCACTATGGGGTCTGGCGCGTCTTGGACTTCTAGACCACGAATGACGATCAGTTTATATATAAACTGTATATATATATATATATATATATATATATATATATATATATATAACAGAAATCTAGAGGAAGACAGTAAACAACCGTATGTACAAAACAATGAAAAAGTGCTCAATACGAAGAAAATAGAGCAAAGTAATATATATATATATATATATATATATATATATATATATATATATTACTATTTATGCTCTCACACCATGATTGAGCACTCTGGAAGAATGGTAGGCTTTGGAAAAACAGTAGCTACCCCAGCATCTACGCATCGTTCATTTAGTAATTAGTTAGAACACTTTAACTTCTGGCGTATGTATACATGGTATATCACACGCTAAAAGTCTGCCTCCTTCTACCGAGCGTCCATAACTCAGAGGTAGAATCGCCGACTGATGTCAATTCGGTCGGGTTTCAATCCATCCTGGATAAAAGCAATCGGATGTCTACGAAAAACAGATCTGTCTGCGGATGACTATATATATGGATTTACATATATATATATATATATATATATATATATATATATATATACTTGCTGTATCCGGCCACGCGCTGCTGTGGCTCAGTTTGGTTAAATGGAAAAAAAGTAGAAATTTATTTACTAAACTAACGAAATAAATTGTATATCGATAATAATTCGTTGAAAAAATAATGAATAGAATATTTTTAAAATAACGGAAAGGATTTCTGTTGTTTACGCCCTCCAAAATAGAGATAATGACAATAAAAGGCTTCGTTTACCTTAATTGTGCAGTTTTCCTATGTTTACTAAGAAATAACAAAGTTATCTGTAAACGCGTCCGTATTAAAAATGAAAGTCTTTTGGTTCAGCTCTCACCGGCTCTAATAGATTTGCAAAATATGCCTTTTTTAAATATTGCAATATTTTTTAATACAAGGTATATAAAAGACACGCTCGTATTCGATTAAAATGCTATAGTATAATTTCAAAACAATTGGTGCAGCCTTTTTCTAGATTAGCGGATAGTAACAAAATGGACAAGTACATTTTTATCATTAGTTTTTTTTTTTTAATCATTTCACCCCGAGCAAGGCGGAAACGCCACTGATGTGCAGGGGGTTACATAAATGTAGAAAGATTAATTAGAAAAGAGTGAGGAGTACAAGCTAGTTAGAAAGGAACAATAGAAAACTGAGAAAGCAGGTGCAATGACAGGTACATGGGCGGAGAGAAAGGGAAGGTTATACAGGGGAGGGGAGAGAGCTAGAGTCCAGTGGTTAGTAGGTGAGTATTAACTTTGCTTTTAAATTTCTGGAGGTCGTAGCCGTCAGGAAAGCAAGAATACGGGAGTGAGTTCCACAGGCGGGAAGTGCGAGAGAGGAAGCTGCAGGAGTAGAATTGTCGTCTGCGTTTGGCTACCCTGACTATGAATGGGTGGGACCCAGTTGCCAGTCTGGTTGAACGGGTAAACACCTGTTGAGGAGGCATCAGTGACTTAAGCTCATCCGAGCAGAAGCCATGAAAGTATTTATAGAAGAGACAGAGGGAGGCCACATTTCGACGATGGGAAAGTGGCTGCAGACGAGTCGCCAGATCAGTACCTATCACATTACAGACTCTCCTTTGGAGCTTGTCAAGAACACTGAGGAGAACGGCAGGGGCACCTGACCATAAATGGCAGCAGTACTCCATGCACGGACGGATGGTTGACTTAGTTTGAAGATGTCTCGATTTATCTGCTACAGTGAACAAGGAACATGTAATCAGCCAACCAATTACTAGCTGCAACATCAGTTACTTTGCTGCACAATAAATGATCAGTAGTCTTGGATTGCAGTATCACTAGGATGCTGGGCTATCAACACTGCCTTCTTAAAATCATTTACTACGGAAATCACTTGGAGGTTCACTGAAAGCTAAATGGCTTAGTAGAAATAAATAAATATTGTAGCATATTTTTAATAAAGGTATTTCTGATTCTTTATAAAATCATGGCTAGAGTTTAAATAGAAAACAGATTTAAAGTTACTCCTGGGAGTGGATGATGCTTTGGTCCTGAATCTGTGTTTGACTTGAGGATCTTTATCTGCTAAACGACGTTTTACGGGCGACGCAACTGTTATATTTCTTTACAGCAGTATTTCTATCAACTTACGTTCATGTAGACAGCGGTATCATCACTCCATGGCAACTGTCAGTATCTCCTTATCAATCTAAATACGATCTCCCTTATCATTTCTGCACGCACGCACGCCCGCACAAATAAAAATATACATTTTTTATGAATTTAATCATTTCATCAGAAAAATAAATAAAGCGATGCCTTCAATTTTGGTTAATAAGTGTTGACAGGATATTTATTATACTTATTGACAATATGTTACATATATTTACAGTTCAAAATGACCGTCCTTTGCTTTCACCATAAACCTTAACATAACCCAAAATGACATTCATAGCTTCTTCACCATATGTTCGATCAAAATTTACCTCATAAGAGTTTATTAGATATCGGACAGAACTGAGTATGGGAAACATGAAACATTTCTCTCCATTATGGACCCTATCGTAAAGTCCAGAGGCTTAATGTCATGGTTTGATGGAGGTCAAATTGACTTGTCCAAAATTCATGGAAATAATTCTTAAACCAATTCTACGTGAAATTGGCAGCGTCCAAGAACTCTGTGTTGAATGAAGACATAACGCCATTCAAACGTTGCTGACAACCAGGAGAGCACATCTCTTTTCAACATTTCCTGGTTTATTCTGCTATTCATTTTCGTTTCTTTAATGAATACCAAAGACGATTTCAAAACATCAGAATCACCAGCTACCCAAACGATGGTACCAGTTGTTTTCTGTCATTTGAAATGTTTTAAGACACATTAAGATTATTACCCGGTGAAGTGGCGTAAACTTTATTATTTTGTTAGTTAAATACAGCCTCCACAGTGAGAAACTTCTCATCCGACCAAACGAAGATTTTGACTGTAGAAGGACATATTTCCTACCAGGTTTCTTCCCCCTTCTGCTGCGATGAACTTAGTTCACTGGTACCCACTATATATGAATTTCCTCGAGCCACAAGATTAGCAACTAGGTCCCATCTTTTTACTGTCAAATCAATAAATTGTAAACGCAAATTCTACTCCTTCAGCTTCTTTTCTCGCACTTCCTGCTTGTGGAATTCCCTTCCGCATACTTGCTTTTCCGACAGCTATAATCTTCAAGAATTCAAATGTAAAGTCAATAGTTATCTTCTGTCTCACTAACTTACATCCTCTCTCTCATGCTTTTTTCTCCGTTCACTCCACTCTCATCAGTATTCTCTTCCTTCTCATACTCTCTTCCTAACACCCCCCCCTGTAACCTATCACTCTTTCTCATAACATTCCTCCGATGTAACCCCCTGCACAATAGTGGCCGTAAAATGCCTTGCTTGGGGCGACACGATTATAAAAAAGAGAGGGGTTTTCCTCTAGTCACTGGTAATCAGCAGAGACATTGAATATTGTATTGTTTTACCCCTTAATCTTCGTTTACAATCTTTCTGAGTTTAGTTTCTTCACCCTCTTCTTGACAATGATGATGCTGATAAACTGTAAGGAATACTCATAGTTATAGTATATGTTATTTACAAAAGAAACACACCACATTATTTATATATTTATTTCCGGGAGAGGTGTTCTGGAAGTTGGTATAGAATTTGTATAATATAAAATATAATACGAAGAAAAGATAGTGATACTGACAAAATCTTTATGCATAATTTTTTCCATATTTTCATGCTCCATTTTTCCGTTACACATAATATCAACTTCAGTTTCAGCATACTATAAATATCAGGCTATAATCAACAAAATATTGTCTATTACATTGACACCCAATTATTCATAATGATTAAAACAGTCGAATATACTTGAAGACAATATTCCAAATAAACACAATATTATTTCCGGATCACTAGCTTATATCATTCTCATTCCATGTGCAATGCTACTTCTGGTAGACATGTAGTTATCTCTCTTTAACTCTCTAATTTATTTGTTCACCACTGCTGTAGCCTGGTACTGAACTCACAACATTTTATCGCCCGGTTCACACTCCACCCACATCTATTGAACAGGCGAAGAGGCTCATCCCTTGTTCCGTGTTTAGGATGTGGTTTCCGGCTTTCTCTTTTCCAATCTTTTCACTTTTTCTTTTTCAATTGGAGTAGATAGATCTAACTATCGCCCGGTTCACACTCCACCCACGTCTATTGAACAGGTGAAGAGGCTCATCCCTTGTTCCCTGTTTAGGATGTGGTTTCCGGTTTTCTTTTTTCCAATCTTTTCACTATTACGTAGCCCCCTGTACATCAGTGGCGTTACCGCCTTGCTCGGGGTGATACGATTAAAAAAACAAAAACAAAAAACATTTCAAAGTAATATTATAAAAAGTTAGAAACCTGTAGGCAATAATCTTTTGCATGATTGTTATTGTTCGCAAGAAACCATGTCTGTATGCGTCAAAGATAAATGGTCGATTAATGTTTGTGATCAAATGCTTTCAACCATATTTTTACTCATCAAGAAAAAGTGATTTGTGGTATTTGTTTTTCCGTTTGTAATTTAAATGATTGCATTTTGTCCGTGTGATGATTCCAAACTCATCATTTACGTTCTATATCATTTGCTTGCATCATGTTTCTTACAGAAGACAAACAATATTCAAAAATAAATAAATTGCATCTATGAAAGAAAAAAAATAAATTGCATCTATAAAAGAATTTAAACCCCCGGTTTAAAATGTTATTTGTGAATGTTTGTGCCTTGTGAAATTTCTACAACCCTTGACCTACGTTGTAGTAAATTTTATATTGTGCATATGCATTACTTAAATGAATCAAAATTGGTATAGTAATCTCGTAGATTATTTGTTATCATATGTGCAAGGATGGTTCTTGATATGACAAATAGCAAGTTTATGTTTAGATTGGCGTTGTAATCATTTAACGAGTGGTGATTATTGGATGATTTTCTAAAGTCTAAGCGAGGCAATTCGTAAATAATGTTTTTTATATTTCTTGGAAAACATAGAGACAAAGAAATGAGCACTAACCTATTACATAATATCCTTCTATATGACAGTGAATGCCTAAGAATATATAGGATGTGCGTTCTGGTTCAGTGGATATCTGCTCGGGACTGAGTTCGATTTCCAGTGGAATTCGTTGCATTCAAGTACGCGTAAATGATTAAATAGCAGGACAGATTGGGTTCTATAGCCCTAGTTGGCAACCAGTCTACTCCAGAAATTAATGAGACTCTACTGCGGAAAAAATCACCTTACCAGCCAGTTATGTCTCTTTCGGGACAAGATCGCCCAAGTTTGTATCAAATATGACACTTAACTGGATGAGATATGAGTAATTAACAATTAAAAACCTGTGGTAAACGAGTAACTTGCAGGGTTAGAGGGAGCTAATATATATATATAATCCTCTTCATTTTAACATCTCGTAACTTTGCACAACACATAAAGGAATTCTAAAACAGACTGACATACATAAAAAAAGATTTCAATGAAAACGGTTGAATTCCCTACATTTTAATATCTCGGGACTTTGCACTACACATGAAGGAATTCTAAAAACTAAAATATTCTGTTAATCTTTTGTAATGATTTGTGAGCGTCTTTGTGGTTGCCAACACTGTTTGTTTATAGATAAGTAATTTAGAATAAAGCTCAGTTCGAATTTTTGCCTTGATAAAGTCCATTACAGGACGAAACGCGTAGGCGATTTAAAATACAGGTTTCCTCTTGTCTTTATTTTATTTAACTATATATATATATATATATATATATATATATATATATATACGTCTTTCTGTGATACATTTAATGACAAGTTGTTTATTATTCTAAAATATTTAGTTGCAATAAAGTGTATTTTGAAAATTTTTATTGCGGTTATCATTTATATGGTTGCCAATAATTAGCCATAAATGATTTCGTTTGTCGACATAATTACACACTTCTATCATTTATGAGATTTTGCTTAATGTTATCGAGTTAATTGTAAAATATGTGTCTCTAGATTTCTTGATTCTGATTTTATTACTGTTTTTTTCTTTATAATAAAATGGCATCTGACAATTAACTTAAGTGAGTTCCCAATTGACTTTCGCCTGTATTTCCCTTTCAAAATCTGATCACTTATTGGAGGAGCCGTGCTAAGAAACTTGCGCCGGAAAAATTTAATGATATATTTTAAATTGAGTTTGGTGCCTTTTATCCTCTATCAACTTGTGTTTAGTTATTTAATAGGATATTTTGCATTCTAATGTGCGGCATAAGTCGTGAGGTTCTATTTAAGATACTAGGAAAAGTAGATTTATTTGCTAAAGGAGTCAGATTAACCAAGAACTTGAGCAAACCGCGTGAATAGGAATAGAAAATAATTAATGTTTGGTCCTAGGCATGACGGCAAACTGCATCCGGCCGCAGGGCCTCTGTTTGGGAAGTTGTGAGGAGTATGAAACAACCTCTTAATTGCTATTGTTCTCAGGTCCAACCTGACCCGGAGTGATAGCACCTGTTAGAGTCCCAACTCTAGGCAAATTGCTACCCCACAAAATGGGGTCAAAACACTATAAAATCTGAACTTTCATTAAAATCTGACTAAATCAACCTTCTCACTATAACCGAACATTAAAAAAAGATATCTTAAAACCCTACCTTTTTGGCATTAAATAACTCACCGAGGTTGATATGCGGTTAAAACAATACTTTAACACAAACTTTTTTTTTACAATTATGTTTACTTTGTCCTACGCCTAAGAGCCACACAAAGTAGAGTTACAGTTTAAGAGGCTCTATTTATGTGGATATATAGGGAAGATAACGGCTGATCTTAAGCTATAACAGGTTAAAACTGTTGTGATCGGGAAAACATTCTGTTGCGAGTCCGTTCCACAAAGGAGCGGTTCGTGGAAGGAAGCTTACATTGCACCGGTTAAATTCAAAAGGAATGAGGGTGTGACGTAATGGCTTTTAGCCTTGAATGTTACAACTGTATGTAGTGATAGAGTAGCCAGGGAATTATAGAAAGGAGCATGAAACAAGACAAATTCAAATTCTACAGATATGCTATCCTAAGGAAACCAGAAAACCTACCAATATTTATTACTGGTAGGCGTAATCTCAACACTATAAGATTCACAAATTACACTGTGTTGATGGTCGTTACCGAAAGGAAGCTACATATTTGTAGAAGAAAGCGAGAAAAAAGAACTAACCATGAACGGCAAGAGAGCATCGTTATCTTCTATGTGCCTTGTCCTTTCATGACTAAGGGGATCATGGCCTTCCACGTCTCCCGATGCCTGGTGGTTCTTAGCACACTTTCTCCTATAACACCATGTTCTGTCATTCACTTGCTCAGGCACTTCAAATGTATTATGAGTTGCTTTCCTCTGTCTCTTTATCCCTCTATCTGGTCTGTTAGTATCAAATTTTTCAAGCCCGCCTTCTTCATCGCATGTCCCAGGAACTTTAGTCGCTCCTCCTGATGCTCAATATTAATGCTCATCATTGATCACATGCTCGGTGCATGATATCCGCAGCAACCTTCTGTAGAACCATATTTCAGTTGCTTCAAGTTTTTCCTTCATCTCTGATGGTATTGTTTAGTATTCACTACCATATTGAAGAACTGACATCACATTGCAATTCAGTATTCTAGTCTTTGTTTCTAGTGAATGTTTCCTGTCTCTTAATACTTTATTCAGCTTCTAGAACGCGTCCTTCGCCATGCCAATTCGCCTTCGGATCTCTGTGTCGCACTTTCTGTCTTCTGTTAGAACACTTTCCAGCTATTTATATTTTTGTACCTGCTTGATTTTAGTATCCCCCGCCTGTATTTGGCATTTTGTTCTGCCCTTTTTGCTAATGACCATGCATTCGGTTTTTTGCAGCTTATTTGTAGTCCTTTTTTAGTCACTCTCTTCAGTTACTTTCTGTAGGAGGTTTTGTAGTTACCTTTCCGTGTCTGCTATCAGCACGGTCTCATCAGTACTGTATCACCAGCATACCTTATGTTGTTCAAATTGTGGCCTTCGATTGCAAAAAAAAAAATAAAAATGGCATAACATCTAGGGTCCTCAATCTCGCTGTACAAGTCGAATAGATCCGGTGAAAAGACACATCCATGTCTCACGCCTATTTCTATCTTCGTATATCTGTTGAATTCGTTACCTGTCCGTATGCAGGCAGTTTGCTGTCAGTAGAAGAGCAAGAGAAATAACCCAAAATGCGAGTTACCAAGGCAGAATTTAAAAGGCGTTTTAATAGAGAATAGAAATTACTCGACTGATATAAAAACAAGCATTGGATTATCAAATCTTTCTTCTTTTATATACCGTGTTTCTTCAGGGTGTAGCCAATCGTGACCCACCAAATTTCCCTGTCAGTTGTAGCTAACAACCCTTCTGTTATACCACGTAAACCTCACTCAGTCATCCATCTTCTCAAGTCCATCAAGTATTTCATGCGTTTCCCTTGTCTCTCTTACTCTATATCCGTCCCGTGAGCATCAAATTCTTCAAGCCCTTCTTCCTCACAACATATCCCAGAAACTTGAGCTATATTTTCCTGATGTTAAGCATTAGTTTCTTATCGTGTCTATCCTCTCCAAAACATCATCGTTGCTCACATTTCCTGTCCATGGTATCCACAGTATACTTTTGTAGAACCACATTTCGATTGCTTCAAGTCTTTTCTTCATCTTTGATGATATTGTTCAGCATTCGCTGCCATATTTAACGTCCGACATCATATAAGAATACAGCACTCTTTTCTTTGTTTTCAACGAAACCTTCTTGTCTATTCACCCTCTAGAATTCATCCTTGGCTATACAAACACGTATCCCACTTTGCATTTTCTATTAGGAAATTCAAATTTCTGTACCTTTTTTAGTTTAGTCTCCTTAAACTTAGATTTGGCATTTTGGGCAACTCTTTCAACTAATTGCCATGCATTCAGTTCTCTTGTTGTTTATATATAACCTTTTCTTTCCACTTTTTGTAACTACTTCCTGTCGGTGTTTGCTATCAGCATTGCTTCACCTATTATTAGCGAACTAAGCATTTTGTAAAGTTAAGCGAGTTGGTGAGAAACGCAAAATATTCGTTAGAAACAAAGGAAAGAGTACTGAATTGCAATGAGATATCCCCCCTCTTATATGGCAGTGGGTTTTTAAAAATCTCCCCATAGATGAGAAAACTATTAGAGGCTGCAGATGTGGCTTTACAGAAAGATACTGAGAATTCCATGGACGGAGTTATTAAGCAAACGTGGAAAGATCACTTAAACTGAAAATCAGGAAAATACACCTGAATAATACAGACGGGGAGGTCGAAAAAACTTAACCCTCGAGGCTATAGAAAGAGAAAGAGAAATTGAGAGAAAGAGAGAGAGGTGGAGAGAAAGAGAGAGAAGAGGAAGCTTGTGTGAGTGGATAGAGTAAGAACCTTAGCAAAGGGAGAAAACGCTTAAGTTATAGAGAGCCATGACTGCTTCTGTCGTGAATGGATTCAGCACAGAGAAGTCAGGTCGAAAGACACAAATCAGTTGGGAAAGCTGGATTAACAACCTTAGGCATTATTCACGCATTGCTAATATTTTATTTTTACGGAAACTATTTGCTTACATAATCTAGTTAGAAATGATTTGTTTGAAAACGATTTTTGATCGATACTCGTATTTAAGTAAATATTCTGTTTTTTAATTAAAGATTATTATACATATTTATATCTACCGGCCTGATTATTTACGATAAATTTTTATTACGAAAATGTGTGCCATTCGGTAGGATTCGAACCTGCGACCCCTATATTCACATAGGGGAAGCTACCATGTGATCTGGCGCTTCTTAGACCTCTCTCGACCACTTCAAATTGTCGGTTGTTTATAACCAAGTTTCGTTAATCTTCGTTAATTATCTAGTTACTATCAAGATGGGCTGAAGGTGCGATGCTAGAATTGTGAAACCTTGCATGCACCCAATATTTTTTCTCTCTTCTTTTCAATAACTGCACTGAGTTGAAAGCAATATTTCTAAGCTCTGGCATTGCACTTTCACAGAAGCCTATGAACTTTTTAACCCACACTCGTATTTAAGTTATTCCTGTTTGTCTCGTGAATTATTAATTATTTTTCTTGTGTATTTTCATATAATAAAAAAGAAAGAAAAATCTTATTTGCACTGATGCAAAAAAAAAAATCGGAATATTTACAAAATAATTAACGGTTCTTGCTTGCTGAACAACAAGCATGATTTTCGGAGTTACCTTTCCGATTTAAAACTTTATATATTCAAGTTACCATTTCTTGTAAAAAAATACCCAGAATCTAAATCTAAACTTATTTATAAATGGAACTTTATCTGTGTCTGTGTATGTGTGTGTGTCCATTACATATAGACTCCGAAACGGCTGAACCGATTTTCTTTAAAATTTACACAGTTGTACTATAAGCGTCTCCTAGTGTTCTTAGCTAGGTTTTGTGTCGAGATACCCCCGATATATATCGAAAATCGACAATCGAAAAAATCGGGTTATAGAAAGAGTGGTCCGATTTTAAACAAAATTTGATAAACTCATAGACAAATAAATAAGAAACGATATTCAGAAGTTTCAAGGTTGCAGTTCTTACAATAGTGCAGAAAATCGATAATATATATATATATATATAAAAGGCAAGATGTTTGTGTGTGTGTCTTTTTATTTGTCTGTATGTCCTTTATACAAATCGACAATTTTTATCCGATTCTCACCAAACTTCACAAAAATATTCTTTATTCTGAGTCTGAGCTCCAGGACCATGGATTAGTTTTAAAGCATTCATTACACCCGAGCAACGCCGGGTTATACTGCTAGTTGTAAATATAAATTGAAAACTTTGTTTTAGAGCAACTTGCTATTTCATAAAGTTAAATTCCTTGCCATTTATTTAATTTCCTGTAAAACACACACACACAAATAAATAAATAAATAAAATAAATATACAGGGACGTAAAATAGAAGGCATTTATTCAATTGAAGTTTTAAATGTAATAGCAATTGACACTAATGACTAATTAACGATAGGCCATTAAGGATAAGAATTATGTAGTAATCTCTTAAGTACTTGTACACTAAGAGAATGTGAAATGTCAGGTTTTGAGAAGAAACCTTTAGTTAAGAATCTAAACGTGACATGCGACATCTTTAAACAGAATCGGCCTTGGGAATTACAATTTCAACTTTAATCTTTGTGATCAGACAATTAACTAAGGAAAGAAATAAAATTATAGCGATATCGCGGAAGGGATTGTCAAATGACGACTGAATAAAATTTTTCATTCGTGGTCGCTACTGCAGCAGACTGTGTCGAAATCAATCCATGAGAAGCTAATATTTCGTTTTATTTAGGATTATCATTAAAAAAAAAAGATCTTTTCCTGGATTTCTTTCAAACTAAATGACTCTATAGCAAGCGGAGGATATGAGCTTCTGTTCTTTGAAATTAATTACAAAAAAGAAAACTATCAATAAGAAGAAAACAATTAAATACATGAATCGGCTGTAACTGTTAGAACTATTTTCTTTTAAACTCCTGGAGAGATGATTCACAAGGCAATTTGTTGATTTCTTGTTGAGTTCCATTGTTTATCAGACCCAAAGCCAACGGGACCTTATTATTATTATTTGAAAAAAATTGTGCAAAAATGAATGCAACCAGTTAGAAATTGGACCCTACAAATTATTTTAACACAAATAGCGCAATGCTATGCTCACATTCTAGAGAAGTGAGATAATGAATATTGTTTCTCGATGGAGAATTTAACTATTATTATTATGTTGCCATTTTTCATCATATTTCGATTTCTGCTATGGTCGCACTACATACCAAGTCTATAGACAAATAGAATGATCTATTATTAAACGTTGTACAAATGGCAACCAAGATAAGAACAATAGTCCGAATAATGTAAATACTGTAAATACTACTTCATCTCAGAAATATGGAAAATAGAATGATCTATTATTAAATGTCGTACAAATGGTAACAAAGATGAGGACACTAGTCCAGATAATGTAAGTACTGTAAATACTACCTCATCTCAGAAATATAGACAAATAGAATAATCTATTATTAAACGTCGTAAAAATGTCAACAAATATGAGTACTATAGTCCGAATGATGTAAATACTGTCAATCATACCTCATCTCAGAAATATAGACGAATAGAATGATCTATTATTAAACGTTGTAGAAATGGCAACAAATATGAGGACAATCGTCCGAATAATGTAAATACTGTAAATACTACCTCATCTCAGAAATATAGACAAATAGAATGATCTATTATTAAACATCGTACAAATGGCAACAAATATGAGGACAATCGTCCGAATAATGTAAATACTGTAAATACTACCTCATCTCAGAAATATAGACAAATAGAATGATCTATTATTAAACGTTGTAGAAATGGCAACAAAGATGAGGGCAATAGTCCGAATAATGTAAATACTGTAAATATTACCTCATCTCAAAAATATAGACAAATAGAATAATCTATTATTAAACGTCGTACAAATAGCAACAAAGATGAGGGCAGTAGTTCGAATAATGTAAATACTGTAAATACTACCTCATCTCAGAAATATAGACAAATAGAATGATCTATGATTAAACGTCATACAAATGGCAACAAAGATGAGGACAATAGTCCGAATAATATAAGTACTGTAAATACTACCTCATCTTAGAAATATAGTCAAATACTAATCTGTCCGGATGCCTTCATATGCTATATCTTTGAGATTTCCGCATCAGGATACTTCTGTTTTGGTAGTCTATTATAATTTTGTGGGAAAGCAGAAAGTTTAAAAATTTACATTGGGATACAAATATACAAAGTCTAATGTATCTATTTTGACACACAATGAGATGAGAATGAGCGAAAGACATGCAGTGTGGTGAAAAGTTACCCATTTAGGTATATCTTCATGTCTACTAGCACAGCACAGAAGATTTTCGATTAATGATGCTTCAAAGTATCTATATTTGGCACCCAAGTCGCCTTGGCTGCTCTATCATTTAAACTTAAAAATAAAGCCATCTTGATAGCCAGCAATTATACACACTTATGGACGCTCATGAAGAGAATCAGACCCTAGGTAACATACCAAAATTTAAAATATTTGTGACTGAATATTATTATCATATAATAATTCTGCTTATTCCTTCCTTAGTTAGTTAGTTAGTTACTTAGTTAGTGCTGTGGAGCATTACCCACTTAACTATGGACTCTTCCTACCAGTATATTAAATGAGAGTTAATCTCTCACGTGGCTTCAGTTCAGCTCAGTACTGTCTCTCTGTCTGTCAGTCATTAGTAAGCCAATCTTATATTTACTCTGTTCTCTTGTATCTATTTTTGACTTAATATATGTTGTTAACCTTACCACTGTGTTTCGAGTTATCATTTCGTGGTCCCATTACCGGTCCACATTAGTTACTTAGTTCCTCCGTCCGTTACGCCACTGAAGAAAGATAACACACTTACTCTCTACACGAGCTTTTCCTTCCCCTCTATCTTTTTATAAACGATACTCTCCTTAGCCTTTCTCTCACCTTTGCCTAACGGAAGGATAGTAAAGAGTGAGAGAGTAGTAGGAGAGAGCCTATAGCATTACTGTAGCAGTAGTAGCATAAGCTGGTGTTTGAGTAGTAATTGTGTGTGTGTATATATGTGTGTGTACTGTACACTATAGTAAAAATAGTTAGGTCTGTTGTCGTATCTCGCGAACTAATAATGAAATTTCTGGCCTGTATATCATTGGCCATTACTCGGTTGTTTTTTTCTGTTTACAATGGCCACAGGAGCCATGATTTTTTTAGTAATAAAAAACATTTTCTCTTTCAAAATCTCTCACAAGATAGCGTAAAGTATTTTGGTTATGGTCTGTGCATACGCCGCTTAATATAATATAAGATTACAGTAAAGTAGCTTCTATGGACATTACTTTTATAGATATTTTAATAAAATTACACTCTGTGTTATCGTTATTTTATTATCCAATACCTTTATGTTTGAAGACGTTACTATCATTTGTATGACAAAATAAAATTATCCTTCCTTGGAAATTCCACGGGTTATTATTAATTTTATTGCATTTCATATCCGCTTGCAAATTTGTCTTCAACAATAAAATCATTATTTTTCTGATGAAGTCATTTTCATTGATGAAACGCATAATATGTGTTTTCCATTTTTTCGTTCAATCTCTCTTTATTGACTTGGTATATAATATTTGTATACAGTATATGTGGATGTCGACTTGGAATGAGAAACTGAATGCCGAGTTCGAATTCCAGTTGAATACGTTGCATTCATTTTCGCGCAAATATAGTGTGGGGAAAGGTCTTAACTATCATTTCTCCCTCCAGCTATGGATTGAATATCAGGACAAATTGGGTTCTATGGCCTCACCGCAGAAAGGAATGGCGACATACTTAGAGAAAATCTTCTACTTGAATCTTCTTATCGAAAGAGACGTGATCGCCAAAGCGTGTATCACATATGGCACTTAACGGTCCGACTGATATAGGGATGGTAAAACTTGCTTAATGTACGATATAGTTCAGATGTTTAAAAGCAAGATATAAAGTAAATTTACACCTGTTTTTCTTACATTAAACTGTAAGTTTTCATCCAATAGAGTCTCAAGTCTTACCCAGTAATTAATTATAATATTTATAATTAATTATAATAAATTATAATATTTATAATTAATTATAAAGCTTTGATTTTTTTCATATTTACTTTTTATATTAACTGGGGTAAAAAAAGAATCCCAGCCAATGTATTTCCACTAGCCGCATATATAAAGTTCAAAAAGCTGCGAGGGATTTCGAGCCGCGGTTTTCCAACGCCCTGGTAAATTATATTTTTCTATTATTATTATTATTATTATTATTATTATTATTATTATTATTATTGTCATGGCGGCATCACCCACAAGGTAATGAACTTTTCCAACCTTTACACATACCTCTCCTTACAAGAGGTAAGAGGAAGTAGCCTGAGGGGAGTAGCCAGGAATTAGCCTGAGAGAGTAGACTGAGGAGAACGCCCTGAATATAGCCGAGTGTCGTGTCGTCTACGAACACTGATACCTTAATCACTATTACGAGTCCCAGTTCAAGGGTCGAATTACAGTATTACACACTAACCCGTATTATCATTCTACTAACAAAGTTCCAAGTGTTGTATTTTCCCGTGATTAATATATATATATATATCGTTATTTCCTATTTTGTTTGTTTTTGTATTATTTCTTGCCGAACATTTAACCGGTTCCATGAGAATTATTATTATTATTATAAAATTTCTAACAGTAGAAATTCCCTCCTTTAATCATAAGAAGCTACTCTCAATTAACCATCATCGACAATCTCACCTACCTCCCATTAGCATGGACCAGGCTTGCTTCCCAGAGAGTAAAACACTACGCCTCCTTGGTCTCACACTTTCAGCGGACCTCAAGTGGAATGACTATATCGAATCCATTGATAAATCCGCTGCTATGAAAGTCGGTTCTCTGTGGAGGGCCCGGAAGTTTTTTCCGTCTAAATTTATCCTGTACATTTATAAATCTACCATCCGCCCGTGCATTGAATACTGCTGCCATATCTGGTCGGGTGCCCCTGCTGTTCTCCTCGGGCTTCTCGATAAGGTTCAGAGGAGGGTCTGTAATGTGATAGATACCGACTTGACAGACCGCCTGCAGTCTCTCTCCCACCGGCGCGACGTGGCTTCCCTGTGTCTCTTCTATAAATACTTTCACGGCTTCTGCTCCGATGAACTTAGATCACTGGTGCCCCCTAAATACGAATTTGCACGAGACACCAGATTAGCAACTAGATCCCACCCTTTTACAGTGAAACCGATAAAATGCAGCCATAACTTCTACTCCAACAGTTTCTTTCCTCGCACTTCCCGACTGTGGAATTCTCTTCCAAACGATTGCTTCCCCGACGGCCACAATCTCCAGGAGTTTAAATGTAAGGTCAATAGACACCTCCTAACACACTAACCTGCTCCCATTCTATCAAACACTCTTCCCATCTGCCTAACCCTCATCCTCGCTATCCTTACTCATCTGTCACCTTCCTCCTGACATTCCCTATGTCTAACCACTCCTTCTCTTTACCTTCCCCTATGTAGCCCCATGCGCAATAGTGGCAGTGGAATGTCTTGCTTGGGGTGAGATGATTTAAAAAAATAAAAAAGTAAAAAATGAAAACATTAATCTGGACTTCTATTGTAAATAAATCAGGGTAAAAGCCACAATTCTAATTTTTTTTAATCATATCACCCCAAGCAAGGCAGTCCACTGCCACTATAGCGCAGGGGGTTACATAGGGGAAGGTAAAGAGAAGGAGTGGTTAGACATAGGGAGTTACATAGAGCGATTGGGTATAGGAAATATCAGAAGGAGTGTGATAGACGAGTTAAGAGGTACATAAGGAGAGTGTTGGAGGAAATGGGTGCAAGTTAGTGTGTTAGGAGATGTCTGTTGACCTTACATTTAAACTCCTGGAGGTTGTAGCCGTCGGGGAAGCAAGCATGCGGAAGGGAATTCCACAGCCGGGAAATGCGGGAAAAGAAGCTATTGGAGTAGAATTTGCTGTTACATTTCGTCGGTTTCACTGTAAAAGGGTGGGACCTAGTTGCTAATCTAGTATCTCGCGCAAATTAACACCTAGGGGGCACCAGTGATTTAAGTTCATCAGAGCAGAAGCCTAAAAGTAATTATAGAAGAGGTGCAGGGAAGCCACGTCACGCCGGTGAGAGATTGACTGCAGGCGGTCAGCTAAGTCGGTATCGATCACATTACAGATTCTCCGCTGTATTTTGTCAAGAACCCCGAGGAGAATAGCAGGGGCACCCGACCAGTATTCAATACACGGGCGGACGGTAGATTTATATATGTGCAGGATAGATTCAGACGGAAAGAATTTCCGGGCCCTGCCCTTTCATAGCAGCTGATTTAGCAATGGATTCGACGTAGACATTCCACTTGAGGTCTGCTGAGAGTGTCGGGCCAAGCAGGCGTAGTGTTTTACTCTCTGGGAGGCAAGCCTGTTTCATGCTATTCCAGACGATTTCTTATTTGCACCATTTTTGAAAAACGTAAATGTTGGGGTATGGATAATTGTAGCCACTGTAGCCGATTATCTATGGATGCGATTTTTCGTTTAACATTTGGAAGTAATTTGGATGTGGAATCATTTAAAATCTCTAGATCTTTATAGTATACAGTAAAAATGTTTAGCATTTTTATCTTCAAAATGTATGGCGAAGTAATTTGTTTGGAAAGCACATTACCGTATTTGAATAGAATATGTTCCATCTTGAAATAATGAAAATCAAATATATTGAAAAATAAAACAAAATATTTCTTTCTAGTTCAGCCTTATAAAATAACTACCAAAAAATTATCAGATCTGTAAAATTACTAGAACGAAAGAAGAAAACACTGGAAAATCTACCAACAAATTTTTGATTTGGTTAATGAAATATCAATTTGGCGTTATAATGAAATACTTTTGTAATAATGTAATAGTTGTATATTGTATAATGAAATAATAATTTCTGTACAGCTTTTCTTTAGTCTTATTTCTCTACAGATTTTCAATTATAACAGCATGGTACATATTTACTGTTTACATTTAACATATACTTGTATAGATTTTCTTTTGTCAAATCTCTGTTCAGATATCCTTTCGTCATATCTCTGTACAGATTTTCCTTTAGTCATATCTCTGTACAGATTTTCTTTAGACATATCTCTGTACAGATTTTCTTTATATCTCTGTACAGATTTTCTTTAGTCATATCTCTGTACAGATTTTCTTTAGTCATATCTCTGTACAGATTTTCTTTAGTCATATCTCTGTACAGATTTTCTTTATATCTCTGTACAGATTTTCTTTAGTCATATCTCTGTACAGATTTTCTTTAGTCATATCTCTGTACAGATGTTCTTTATATCTTTGTACAGATTTTCTTTAGTCATATCTCTGAACAGATTTTCTTTAGTCATATTCTGTACAGATTTTCTTTAGTCATATCTCTGTACAGATTTTCTTTAGTCATATCTCTGTACAGATTTTCTTTATATCTCTGTACAGATTTTCTAGTCATATCTCTGTCCAGATTTTCTTTAGTCATATCTCTGTACAGATTTTCTTAATATCTCTGTACAGATTTTCTTTAGTCATATCTCTGTACAGATTTTCTTTATATCTGTGTACTGATTTTCTTTAGTCATATCTCTGTACAGATTTTCTTTAGTCATATCTCTGTACAGATTTTCTTTATATCTCTGTACAGATTTTCTTTGAAAGTCATATCTCTGTACAGATTTTCTTTAGTCATATCTCTGTACAGATTTTCTTAGTCATATCTCTGTACAGATTTTCTTTATATCTCTGTGTACAGATTTCCTTTTTAGTCATACCTCTGTACAGATTGTCTTTATATTCCCTTGTACAGATTTTCTTTAGTCATATCTCTGTACAGATTTTCTTTATATCTCTGTACAGATTTTCTTTAGCTGTCATATCTCTGTACAGATTGTCTTTATATCTCTGTACAGATTTCCTTTAGTCATATCTCTGTCCAGATTTTCTTTTTATATCTCTGTACAGATTTTCTTTAGTCATATCTCTGTACAGATTTTCTTTAGTCATATCTCTGTACAGATTTTCTTAATATCTCTGTCCATATTTTCTTTAGCTTCTACATTCTGTACAGATTTTCTTTATATCTCTCTGTACACATTTTCTTTAGTCATATCTCTGTACACATTTTCTTTATATCTCTGTACAGATTTTCTTTAGTCATACCTCTGTACAGATTGTCTTTATATCTCTGTACAGATTTTCTTTAGTCATATCTCTCTGTACAGATTTTCTTTATACTTCCCTGTCCAGATTTTCTTTAGTCATATCTCTGTCCAGATTTTCTTTAGTCATATCTCTGTACAGATTTTCTTTGCATTCTGTACAGATTTTCTTTATCAAGTATCTCTGTACAGATTTTCTTTATATCTCTGTCCAGACTTTCTTTAGTCATATCTCTGTACAGATTTTCTTTATATCTCTGTACAGATTTTCTTTAGTCATATCTCTGTACACATTTTCTTTATATCTCTGTACAGATTTTCTTTAGTCATACCTCTGTACAGATTGTCTTTATATCTCTGTACAGATTTTCTTTTAGTCATACCTCTGTACAGATTGTCTTTATATCTCTGTACAGATTTTCTTTAGTCATACCTCTGTACAGATTGTCTTTATATCTCTGTACAGATTTTCTTTAGTCATATCTCTGTACAGATTTTCTTTATCTCTGTCCAGATTTTCTTTAGTCATATCTCTGTACAGATTTTCTTCATATCTCTGTACAGTTTTTTTAGTCATATCTCTACAGATTTTAAATTATCAGTTTCTATTTATATTTGTCATATCTTTGTACAGATTTCATTATGTAATAATTGCATAGATTTCCTTATATCATATCTGTACCGGTTTCATTTTGTCATATATCTGTATATATTTTCTATTTACGTCTGTACAGAATTTCTTATGTCATATGTGTACAGATTTTATTTAGTCATAATTTTTTACAAATTTACTATTTCCACTAGTCATATTACTGTACTTATATATTTTTTTACCACCTGCCTTTTTTTGTTGTAAATATTTTATTCTTACCTACCGACAGCCGACGGTATTCCGTACAACCAATTAAGATAGATGCAAAAATCAACTGAAAAGAGAAAAAAAAAATTTTTTGAAAACAATTTCTCAAAATAGCAAATAGATAAAATATTCTTTAATTCTATAATACACTACAGGTCATAATTATTAGGTCACCCCAGTGTCTTAAAAATTATGTATTTTATACTATTTTTTAGTATTTATTACCAAGTGATTTATTGTAAATGAAAATAGAATGGCTCTTTTCTTAATACTACACAATAACATGTGCATCAAATGAATTTATAAATATTTAATAATCTAAACATATTTATAAATGGAACTTTGTCTGTGTGTGTATCCGTTACCTATAGACTCCGAAACGGCTGAACCGATTTTCTTGAAAATTTACACAGTTGTACTATAAGCGTCTGCGAGTGTTCTTAGCTAGGTTTTGTGTCCAGGTACCCCCAATAAATATCGAAAATCGATAATCGAAAAAATAGGGTTATAGAAGGAATGGTCCGATTTTAATCAAATTTGATACACTCATAGACAAAGACATAATAAACGATATTCAGAAGTTACAAGGTTGCAGTTCTTACAATAGTGCAGAAAATTTGATATCGAAACCAGGAAATCAAAATTTGACTTACATCCATTCATTTTTATTTCAGTCTACGGTTTCGCTTTAACTGGAAACAATTAATGCTTTTTAGTCTTTCGTACCAACGTCCAAAGAGTCTGAGCTCCAGGACCCTGGATTAGTTTTAAAGCTTTCATTACACCCGAGCAACGCCGGGCGATACTGCTAGTTACCTATATTGCAGTTTCATCAATGAAAGAATGAAGAAAATTTAGGGTGATTCGGACGAGTTCATCTTTGCTTTCTTATCTTGTAAAATTTGGCAAAATAATAATAACAAAAGAATCACTCTTTGAAAATAAATATTAAAAATAGTATGAAATACATAATTTCTTTTAAAAAATACTGGGGTGGCCTACTAATTATGGCCGGTAGTATATATGGTGCGTATAAACACGTGACCTAGTAGATAGAAATTTAGCTTTCCGAGGTTTGAGGAATTTCACAAAGGTTACTTCTTATTAGCCAATTAAAGCGATCCAAATATGCGGCCACCTTGGAAAGTTTCTGAAAACCAAACCATCTCTTGACCCAAAATTTGCGCGTAAAATTGAAAACCAAAATATCTGTTGACTCAAAACTTGTGCGTGTAATAAGGCGAAGTGAATTACTTAGGAGGCGAAGTTTTGAGCGCATTGACCTAATTCAGGCTGTTGATCAGGCCATCATTCTCTCCTACAAATTTCGTTACTACAGTCCGTTTAGCATACTTGATCAGGTCAGATATCACACTCTCTCCCAGAAACTGTAATGCGGTCCGTTTGGCATTGCTGATCAGGCTAAATGACGTCTTCTCTCCCAGAAACTGTCATGCGGGCCGCTTGGCATTGCTGATCAGGCTAAATGACGTCCTCTTTCCCAGAAACTGTCATGCGGGCCGCTTGGCATTGCTAATCATGTTAGATGACGTCCTCTCTCCCAGAACCTGTCATGCGCGCCGCTTGGCATTGCTGATCAGGCTAAATGACGTCCTCTCTCCCAGAAACTGTCATGCGGGCCGCTTGGCATTGCTGATCAGGCTAAATGACGTCCTCTCTCCCAGAAACTGTCATGCGGGCCGCTTGGCATTGCTAATCATGTTAGATGACGTCCTCTCTCCCAGAAACTGTCATGCGGGCCGCTTGGCATTGCTAATCATGTTAGATGACGTCCTCTCTCCCAGAAACTGTCATGCGGGCCGCTTGGCATTGCTAATCATGTTAGATGACGTCCTCTCTCCCAGAAACTGTCATGCGGGCCGCTTGGCATTGCTAATCATGTTAGATGACGTCCTCTCTCCCAGAAACTGTCATGCGGGCCGCTTGGCATTGCTGATCAGGCTAAATGACGTCCTCTTTCCCAGAAACTGTCATGCGGGCCGCTTGGCATTGCTAATCATGTTAGATGACGTCCTCTCTCCCAGAACCTGTCATGCGGGCCGCTTGGCATTGCTGATCAGGCTAAATGACGTCCTCTCTCCCAGAAACTGTCATGCGGGCCGCTTGGCATTGCTGATCAGGCTAAATGACGTCCTCTCTCCCAGAAACTGTCATGCGGGCCGCTTGGCATTGCTAATCATGTTAGATGACGTCCTCTCTCCCAGAAACTGTCATGCGGGCCGCTTGGCATTGCTAATCATGTTAGATGACGTCCTCTCTTCCAGAAACTGTCATGCGGGCCGCTTGGCATTGATGATCAGGCTAAATGACGTCCTCTCTCCCAGAACCTGTCATGCGCGCCGCTTGGCATTGATGATCAGGCTAAATGACGTCCTCTCTCCCAGAAACTGTCATGCGGGCCGCTTGGCATTGCTAATCATGTTAGATGACGTCCTCTCTCCCAGAAACTGTCATGCGGGCCGCTTGGCATTGCTGATCAGGCTAAATGACGTCCTCTCTCCCAGAAACTGTCATGCGGGTCGCTTGGCATTGCTAATCATGTAAGATGACGTTCTCTCTCCCAAAATTTGTAACTGCGGTCTGTCACCGTAATTTATGAGGCCAAATAAAGCGCTCGCTTCCGTAAATTGTAATTACTCTCCACTCAGCATAGAGGATCAGACCAGTAAAATCTCCCTCTCACAGAAATTTTATACTTGATCTGACCAGATAACCCACCCTCTCCCAGAAACTGTAATTACTCTCAGCATAGCATATTTTATCAGGCTAGATAACGTACTCTTCCCCAGAAACTATAACTAATGCCCGCACAGCATAGTTGATTGGACCAGATAACGCGGTTTTCTTCGGAAACTGTTAATATGGTCCGCTCTGCATAGTTGACCAGACGAGATAACGCGCCCATTGCCAGAAACTAAAATTACTCTCCACTCGGCTTAGCTGATCAAGATAGATAACGCGGTCTCTTCCGGAAACTTTAACTATTGTCAGCCCAGTATAGTTGATAAGGCGAGATAACGCGCTCTCCCCCAGAAACTGTAACTATGGTTCTCTCTGTATAGTTGATCAGGCGAAATAACGTGCTGTTTCCCAGAAACTATAGCTAATTTCCACAGCATAGTTTATCAGGCCAGATAATCTGCTCTCTTTCGGAAACTGTAACTATATTTGCTCAGTCTAGTTGATCAGAACGGACAACGCGATCCCTCCCAGAAACTGCAATTACTATCCACCCAGCATCGTGGAACAAGCCAGATAACGCGCCCTCTCCCAGAAACTGTAATTACTCTCAGCTCAGCATATTTTGTCAGGGGAGAGAACGTTCTCTTCGCCAGAAACTGTTACTAATTTCCACACAGCATAGTGAATCAGAGCAAATAACGCGCTCTTTTCTGGACACTGTAAATACTCTCCGCTCAGCAGAGTTGATCAGAGCAGATAACTTGATCGCTCCCAGAAACTTTTACTACTCTTTACTAACTATAGTTGCAATATAAACCAGAGATTCGCAAATGTTTCAGGGAGAGCGCATATAATCTGACACAATCAACATTTTCAAACATCGACATTACCTTTAAATCCTCAGTTACGATCACTTGCCATTTCTTGCCAGCACAACCATTGACAATACTTTCCGTACAGTGTCATCTGATAAACAAAATTTGGGGTGAACACTGGTAAGGGTCTCAGGCATTTCCAAACGTTCTCGCACACTGGGATTGTCTGTCAAGAGCATCTCCTTCACTAATCGACCATTGTGAGATTGGAATAAGGGATTAATGACCGGAATTCTAATGTTCAACCATTCAACCATTAACATCTAATAGTGTGTGTGTGTGTGTGTGTGTGTGTGTGTGTGTGTGTGTGCGCGCGCGTGTGTGTTTTAAGGTCAAAATAGATCGTAGTCCGACCGAATGTTAACTTAAGAAACAAATAGGAAACGTTTATCAATCTAACATTTTTCAATTTTAAACTGGTAAAACATAAATTAAGTTAAAGATTAAAAAGAGAATGAAATTAGATTTAAAAACGGGAAGTTATTAAATAATATAATTAAATTATATGGCTAATAATAAAAAAAGATGGTTATTTTAAGGAATTTTAATTTTAGATTAATAATTACGAAATTAAATCAATTTGAAATCTATGACGACATTATGCATTCGAACTGAATCGTTAGAAATAGATACAGAAAGCTTAAATGCAAGCACACACGCACACACACACATACGCACACACACACACAAATGCACACAAACACAAACACACACAAACACACACACACACACACACACACACACACACATATATATATATATATATATATATAACAAAAAAGAGGTATAACAAAAATTATCCTCTTTTTTATGTGCTGTATCTTTTCAGGACGTAGGCGATCATAGCTCGCCGTAACTTCCTGTCCTATTTACCTTTAAATAAATTTTGATTTTTTGCTCTTCCTTTAAATCTTGTTCTACCATCCATTTACTCAAGCTCACTAAATAAGCCATACACTGATTTCCTCTGTCTATCTTGCCTTCAGTCTGATTTATGAGTATCATATTCTCTAAGCCCTCTTTCCTCATTATGTGCATTAGAATTTTATGTTGAATTCTTTCACATTTATTTTTTGACTTTCATATTGTAAATTCTTAATGACATCACTATTGGTGTATCTGATCCGTTACAAACCAACCAATCAAAACAACCATTATATGAAATTCCATACTATTCCTTAATATACCGTGTCTCTTCGGAATGTTGGCGGTCGTAATAATTTCTAATCCTTTGCTGCTCTTAATAATTTTTGCTTTTTTATTGTTTGTCCTTAACTCTGTTTCATCATCCATTCATCCAAATTCAATAAATATGTTATGAGATTATTTTCCTATGTCCTACTTGCCCTAAATCTGTCCTATGAGTATTTGACATATATATATATATATATATATATATATATATATATATATATTAATGCAGGTTTCATTGAATAATATAGACACGTTTTGTCTATTAATTTTGTGTAGGATCCGTTCATACCGTCTAATATACTTGATGGTGATGTCGTTGAAAGACAACAAAAAATCACAGTAATTGTTGATTTTTTTATCGGGTCTAAGCTTTCGGCTCACATAAGCCATTATCAAAGAGTAAATATTAACACACAGTAAACATAGAACATTTAAGCTATTAAAAACAAAGAGAATTGAATTGAAAATATAAGTCCATCCCTACCGTGGCGGATGGCCGAAGACAGTGTCAAAATAGTGGTGTTGTGGTCCCTGGTCTGATTACAGACATTTGAGTACGTTATTGGAAATATCAAAATTGATTGTATTCAAACCAGGTTTAAATTGTTTAATGTAGATTGCTTCGAGGATTTTTAGTTTCTGTTTATTATTTTCTTGTTTAAGTATGTACGTGTTATCAACAAGCGTTTTTCTCAGAAGTGTGCGTTGATAACCGTGTTGTTCTAAATGGCGGAATATATTTGAATTTTCATTTAAGTGCAACGTCAGACGCCATGAAAGCAAATTTGTGGTGTGGCCAATGTAGATATTATTGAGGTTGTTAGAGATACATTCTCTAAATGGACATATGAATTTATATACTACATTGGTTTTTTGCAAATCACTAACGGTGGGGGAAGAGTCGTTGCGGACGAATGAATTGGATGTAGTGGATTTAGTGTAATATATAATAAACTTAATTCTTTTGTTAGAGTCTGTCGGAGAAATATTAGTATTTATGAGTTTTTTTAGGATGTTTTCATCTAGTTGGTAGTTGGAGTGCATCTGGCTACGGTATAAGAGGGTGATATGTATATATATTACCTGGAATACCGAAATCTTACCATAAATAACAGCGGAATCAGTATATCGGAATTGTCTCTATAAAGTTATGGCAGAGCTTAGATGTGATACAAGGTTAAAAATAAAGAGCACTTAGTGATGATCCCACTCACTGTTCAGTCGTCAATGACCTTGCATGGTAAGCTTGCTAAACCTCACACCAAGTCGACCTGTGCCAATATAATTTTATATCCACAAAACAAATATAACTTTAAAGGCTAATAACCTTTAAGCTTACCAAACATTCTTCCTGTTTACAAGTAGATGGTCGGTAAGTCTTAATATATATCGACTTCAAAATATTCAGATGACAGCCAGTAGTAGCCATACTAATTACTGGGTAAATGTTCGATGAATAAAACCAAGAACACTGCTCGTTTTTTATCAGATGTTCATGTGTCGCTGAACCCGATATATGAACATACTTTTACTTCTACTTTAAGAATGTTCGCTGGGAATGTTTTTGTTAAGTCATGTTTCAAATCTTTTACACGTTCTGCCAACACAAACAGCATTGTATCTGTAAGTTGTGGTGCAGTGAATATCGACTCGGAACGATAAATCGGGGAACCGAGTTCGAAATCCAGTTGAATTCCTTGCATTCACTTACGTACAAATACTCCCGTCTTTTCCCTCCAGTTATGGGTTAAATATTAGGACAGATTGGGTTCTATAGCCTTGGCTGGCAACCACTCTACCGCAGAAAGCAATGCCAACATACTGCGGGATAATCTTCTGCCCAGTCAATCATGTCTTTTTCGAGACATGATCACCCAAAGCGTGTATCACGTATGGCACTTAACTGACTGATCTGTAAATTACAGAACAAATCTGATGGATCCATCTAAGGATAGCTGTGGCACTTTTTAATATGAGAACGACGTGCGATGGATAAATTCTTACCAGTTGATATATTTTATTTTCGCATGCGCGTTGTTTGAATTTGGTTTTGTCGACTGTAGATTATAGCAGGTTCAGTTGGGCACCGTCTCTGAGAAAAAAAAAGAGCACTATGACAACATTCAATCCACCATAGATTTAGAGATGACATGCTGTGCGTCATGATATTCGTGCTGGAGGTTCTAGTACGAATATTTCAGAGTATTTCTGTATAAATCCGAGGACAGTGGAGAGGATTTAGAAAGAGTTGGAAGAGACTAATGACGATTACGAAGGTACTGCGGTTCATAAAACTCATTGCTAGCGTTCTGATAAGAAAAGAACTCTAAAATTCATTGGCGAAATTCAGGTCATGATTGAAAACGATCTCTCCAAGTAAATCAGATAACCAGGGAGTGGGCATTGCTCTTGGCCAAAAGGGTTGCTTCTGGAACGACACTTTAAATAACTTTATTCTGTGATTTATTTAGTTTGCATTTTTTATCTGTTTTTATTGTACAATTTTAGCCCTGAGGCTAATAAACCGGTTTAACTATTTTTAATCACTGTATTTAATTATTATCACTTTACGGTCATATAAATGGCGATTGAAGAAGTATTTCCTCATTTTAAAATACTTCTAATTTATTAATTATAATTTTTATAAAAAATGGATATGAGAGGAAAGTGTTTAGTATGAAAATTTATTCAAAATTTGGCTGTGGTGCATTGTATATTGGTTCGGAACGAGAAATTGAAGAGCCGAGTTCGAATTCCAGTTGAATTTGCTGCATTCCTTTACGTGCAAATACCTTTGAGAAAGGTATGAATCCATCTTTTCTCCTTCTAGCTATGGGCTAAATAGCAGAACATATTGGGTTATATAGTCTTGTTTGGCAACCAGTCTACGGCAGAAAACAATGGCAACCTACCACGAGAAAATCTTCTGCTTAGTCTACGTGTCTCGAAAAAGACATGATCACTCAAGCGTGTATCGTGTATGACATTTAACTGACTGATGGGCACTAGATTTTGCTGTCACCTAGGAATTGCATCATCTGTTTTCACCAGGAACTCTTGTGGTAGATAAGACATGATTTCTTGTACTCAAGTTTTTCCAAAGTCTGGATTTAATATAACAGACTTTTTCTTTTAATAAACCTCAAAGAAGAAAGTCTCATTGTGTTAAGTCAAGACCATGTTCCACTATCCATTCATTCAAACTCATTAAGTATGTTATGAGATTGTTTTCCTCTGTATCTCTTGCCCTCATCTGTCCTATGAGTAACAGATTTTCCAAGCCCTCTTTCCTCATTCGGTACTTTATTGTAGCTCGTAATAACGTTTACCTTTTTGTTATTTCTACTTAGTCATGTTTCTTCATGGAGTCATTCAAACTCACGATATATGTTGTGAGATAGTTTTCCTCTGTCTCACTTGCCTTCAATCTGTCCTATGAGTATGTGATATAAGGTTAAAAATAAAGAGCAATTAGTGAGGATCCCACTCACTGTTTAGTCGTCAATGACCTTGCATGATAAGCCTGCTACGCCTCACATCATATCTGCCTTTTCTGTCTGCTGCTTTATGTGTTGTGACCTTAACGAACTTAGGCGATCACGGACCTCCACTTATCCCTATCAATTGTTGCTCTTAACACTTTTCCTCTTGGTAACTTTACCAAACCCTGCTCTTCTATCCCTGCTCAAGCACATCAAGTAGGTTTCGCGTTGCTTTCCGTTGATTCTCTTCCCCACTATCTGTCCTGTGAGTATTAGATTCTTCAAGCAGTCTTTTCTTAATGTCCTAGAATCTATAGTTGTCGCTTTCTGATATTAAGTATAAATTTTCTTGTCGCTTGAATTCCCTCCAAAACCTTATCGTTACTTAAATTGTTATATATATATATATATATATATATAGCTTTACTGGGTATTGAGTACATTTTTAAGAATAGTTTTTCTTTGGATATGGAATATTATTCCATCTATACCTACATATTCCTTATATATATATATATATATATATATATATATATATATATATATAAAGATATTATTCAGTTAGATAGGTGTGAATTTGTGACCCTGAGTTTCAAGCTTTTACGATCGTCAGACGATCGCGAAAGCTGAATCCCAGGGTCACAAACTTGCATTTATCTAACTGAATATGTTAGCTCTGTCACTGATATTGAGCGCTTTTAAATTAGTACCACTCATATATAGTATATTAAATAATATAATATATATATAACAAATTGCATATACATATATATATATATATATATATATATATATATATATATATATTCTTTTATATATATATTCTTTTCCATAGTTGCAATCGATATATATGGAAAAGAATATATATATATATTCTTTTATATATATATATATATATATATATATATATTTTTTTTTTTTTTTTTTTTTTTTTTCCCATATACATACATATTAAATATTTTAAATTATGCATTTTTTTTATTGATATAAAAATATTCTTTACTTTGTGCGTGTATTTGAACAGTCAGTCAATTGTCATACAGGATACACGTTTCAGCAATCTTGTCTCAAAAGTGACATGGCTAACTGGGCAGAAGATTTTCCTACAGTAATTGCTTTCTGCTCTAGACTTTTTTAACCAAGTATATTGAACCCAATCTGTCCTAAAATTTAACCCATAGCTAGAAGGGGAGAGACGGTTTAAAACCTTTCCCATTTGCGCGCAAATGAATGCAGCAAATTCAAGTTGGGTTCGAACTCAGTTCTGCCAATTACTTGTTCCGAGTCGATATTCACTGCACCACAACGTACATCCGTACTGGAACAGACAACACTTGAACAGTGAAATTAACCTCTATCTGACTAGAGATCGAAACTCTAAAAAAAAAAAGATTTGTTTTTCTGACAGTAAAAGAAACTGTTTTTAATTTAAGAAACCGCCTTTAGGTGATATCTTCTTTCAACATTATGTTACAAGAAGCCATGGCAGCAATTATCTTACGTATGTAAGGCACATTTCTCGTTGGGCATTTTACGAAATATATGTCTACTAAATGCTAACGAAGCGTAGACTAAGTACTTTTATGATTTTGTAAACTACAATATTTCTTTTTGATATAAACGTAACAATAAAAGAATACCTAGAGTAATATTCAATCTCAAGGCCAGTTTGCCTAGCCTTAGGTGATTTTTAAGTTTAAAAAAAGTTCGATCCCTATCAAGAGATATATTTTCTTAAAAAATGTTTTCTATCTCTTGGTCTTTTTATAAAAAGATATTTCATCAAACACGTATTAATTCCAAATCCAATATATATATATATATATATATATATAAACTTATTTGTAAATGGAAATTTGTGTGTGTATGTGTGTGTGTCTCGTTGTGTGTGTGTCCGTTACCTATAGACTCCGAAACGGCTGAACCGATTTTCTTGAAAATTTACACAGTTCTACTATAAGCGTCTGCGGGTGTTCGTAACTAGGTTTTGTGTCGCGGTACCCCCGATAAATATCGAAAATCGATAATCAAAAATTCGGTTTATAGAAAGAGTGGTCCGATTTTAATCAATTTTGTTACACTCATAGACAAATACATAAGAAACGATATTCAGAAATTTCAAGGTTGCGGTTCTTCCAATAGTGCAGAAAATCGATAATATATATATATATATATATATATATATATATAAAAGGCAAGATGTTTGTGTGTGTGTCTGTTTATCAGCCTGTATCAGTATTTGTTTCAGCCATTTTATTTTAGGTTTTGCTTCGGGTTTGGCTCTAAGTAGGTATAATTGTAGTTCTTAGTCTCATCCATGATACCATTTACTCAAAGGACTTATTTAGCCTTCGAAATTCAGTTTACGACGAACAAAACTTATTTGATATCGATTCCAGGTAATCAAAATTTGATTACATCTGTTCATTTTTCTTTCAGTCTACGGTTTCGCTTTAACTGGAAAGAAATATTGCTTTTAGTCTTTCGTGCCAACGTCTAAACAGTCTGAGCTCCAGGACCACGGATTAGTTTTAATCTATCTATCTATCTATCTATCTATCTATCTATCTATCTATATATATATATATATATATATATATATATATATATATATATATTGTTTATATATCGAAAAGAAACGGCTTGGGGGTAAATCCAAACGGATCCTAGACAAAGAGCTCAGTGTAATTAAATTTATTTATTTACAGAGCCATATTATAAAAAACAAAAGAAAAATCAGATTTTCTTAAATCGGATGGTCATTTCAACGAGTGAATCATTAGCGAATGAGACGGGTATTAAATTCACTGTTTGAAATGGCCAACCGATCTGAGAAAATTAGTAATTTCATGATTAATACATACTTATATTTATATACAAAAGTGTTCATTTTATAATACCTAAATATATATACATATCTGAATGTTGCGCTGCATTATAGCTCATTAGTGTGGCTAGACAATTTATTTTAATTCAGATACTTTAATCCAAGCGGAAAAAGCAGGAAGGTAAATTCCAAAAACCCGATCCTAATTAATATTAAAAATTTTATTTTAATATTAAAAAATGATACAGGAAGAGAGCTCCATGTAATAAAATATTACAGAGCAAATATAAATTAAAAAAGGATTAATTCAATGATGTTGGATATCGAAATGATCAGCCAACATCATTGAATTAATCCTTTTTTAATATATATATATATATATATATATATATATATTACTGTGATGAAATAATAATGAGAAATTTACAGTTTCTTAAAGATTATTTTTATTTTTACAGTGCTCGATACGAAAGTGGAGCTAAATATTACATTAATAAACATGAGAAATACAGATAAAATAACGATTAAAAAATATCTATATATAAAAAATATATTATAGCCTTATTCCAACACAAATAGTCTTTTAAAAAGTGTAAAAAACAAAATAAATAAAATGAGAAATTAAGGTGGGTGCTAATAAAAATAAAAATAAAAATAGATGGTACTAATAGTATATGAAATACTAATAGTATATGAAATACTAATAGTACATGAAATACTAATAGTACATGAAATACTAATAGTATATGAAATACTAATAGTACATGAAATACTAATAGTATATGAAATACTAATAGTACATGAAATAGTTGAAATAACGCAAAATTTCATACCCTTTTAGCACGGACAGGTTAAGAACAATATATGACTCGGTATTTGAGAATCTAACCCGAAATTATTTATACCTTGTAAGTGAAAAAAAAAACCCTCATTTTTGGAAAAAATTCCGTCAGTAACCCAAAACTTTGGAAATTCTGTTTCGAGAAAATGTTAAATTAATTATATTACAATGATATATATATATATATATATATATATATATATATATATATATATTAATTCATTGATTGATTGATTGATTGTTTAATTAATTAGGTTTTGGTTATAATAAAATTAGACCAGTACACATTTGTATTAAAAAGTGTTCAATACAATTACATTATAGAACTTTGGAATATTCTTCATTTGCAAACGAGTTATTACGCGACCTAGGTTTCTACCATGGGCGGTGTATGCAGGCGATTTGCAATAACTGATTTTACCGTTGACTGTTTTCTTTTTCAAGAACACTCACGTAACTGTGATTTTTTTGAACGCTCACTTAACGAGAAACTTTAGAACACGCAGTTTTTTAAATTACAATAACTTATAACGTTTCCATCCATGGTTGTATGAACCAAATATCTATTTTTTACAATGATTACACTTAGTCAGAATTTCTGTTTTTTCATTCAGTAGTTCATTTTTGTTTGGGAATAGCATAATCGCTAATTTTTCTTCCTGACACAATCTACATATTTTGCCACCGTTGTAAGGCTTGGCTGTTTTCACTATACACCACGTTATGTCTTAGTCTTTTCCATATTTTAATTTCAATTTCCACACGTGAGTAACCACTTTTGTAGAGTTTTCTATTTTGAATATAGACTTGTGATTGGACCATCTGATCATAGATGTATCTTTGGTTGATCCCATATATATTTGTATAAATTTGGGAACAACCAATAACACCTTTGACGTGAGCGTTCTTAAAAAACAGTAAACGGTAAAATCAGTTGTTGTAAATCGCCTGAAGCAGAGCTCATGTTAGAAACTTAGGTCGCGTTTTAACTCGTTTAAAAATGAAGAACATATCTATCTATCTATCTATCTATCTATCTATCTATATATATATATATATATATATATATATATATATATAGAGAGAGAGAGAGAGAGAGATATTACGACACCTTTGAATAGTTTCAATGAATAACTTACTTTTTATTACTTCAATGCAATTCAGCGGTATCCTTTCAATATCTTCATCTCGATTTAATCATTAAGCCCTGACAGGCAATACGAAACGAGCAGGAAGAGAAACATCAACAAATATTTGAAACATTTTTATTCCGTAGCAACGTGAAATTAATAAGTGGCAATAATGTTGGTATCGTCTGTTAGAAATAGAAATATGAAGCGAAGCATCGCTGAACCAACAACTTGAACAATGACACATGATGCCGATGTCACATTCCTTAACTTTTCAGGCTCGCAGAATTAAACTGGAATTAGCTCGCTATTTGGCATTTGTCAATTTCCCAAAAATACATTTCTATTCATCGTTTCTTCATTTCTTACAAAACAAATAACAAATTACAAGCATATTTTTGCGCAATCAACACTGTTAATGGGTTGAAGACATCTACCCGGAATGTGCTCAGCGGGTGGTAATCCAATTCTTGGTTAGTTGATTTTGTTTATCGGCATATCTACCACCCCGAGTCAGGATGGTCCAGTAGCAATTAGAAGGTGGTTCCACTTCCCACAAAATGTTTAATCTCCCATTCAGATGCCTTGAAGCCGGATGTCGTTTATCGCCATACCCAGAACTAGTGGTGTGCCGAGCACCTCTAACTGACTATAAGTCTAAAGAAATACCAATCATGTGAATCAAATATCTTAAATTTTTTTAACTTTACACGGAACCGATCCGTGGGCCTCCCAAACATAGCACTCTGATTTTAAGCTTAGTTTGGTGAACCTGTTTATCAAGATTCGTACAGAGTAGGCACTATTCGTTTTTCAAAACTAATCTGTGATTGAACTTTTCGTCGAAGAAATTAATATCATCTGCATGGTTAATCCGATGCAAATCTTGATATTCAATGCGCAGGCAGCATTTTTCCGATTAACGTGTGACCAGCAGAAAAGAGGTTTCGCTATGGGTTCGCCGTTGTTGCCGGTAATGCCGAACGTATATAAGAAATATAATATAAAATATATTTCAAGCAAATGGCTTTAGAACATTGCTACACAATGACTGAGATACGTATTAGCATGGAACAGGCTTGCCTCCCAGGGAGTAAAACACTACGCCTCCTTGGCGGACCTCAAATGGAATGACTATACCGAATCCATTGCTAAATCTGCCGCTATGAAAGTCGGTTCTCTGTGCAGGGCCAGGAAGTTTTTCCCGTCTGAATCTATCCTGCACATATATCGATCTACCATCCACCCGTGTATTGAATACCCGCTGCCACATCTGGTTGGATGCCCCCGCTACTCTCCTCGGGCTTCTTGACAAAATACAACGGAGAATCTGTAACGTGATCGATACTGACTTGGCAGACCGGCTGCAACCACTCTCTCACCGGCGTGACGTGACTTCCCTGTGCCTCTTCTATAAATACTTTCACAGCTTCTGGTCCGATGAACTCAGATCATTGGTGCCGCCTAGGTACGAATTTACACGAGATACTAGATTAGCAACTAAGTCCCACCCTTTTACAGTGAAAGAGATAAGATGTAACCGTAATTTCTACTCCATTAGTTTCTTTTCTCGCGCTTCCCGCCTGTGGAATACCCTTCCACATGTCTGCTTTCCCGACAGCTACAGTCTCCAGGAGTTTAAATGTAAGGTCAATAGACACCTCCTATCACACTAACTTGCATCTATTCTCTCAAACACTCTCACCATCTAGCCAATCCTCATTCTCGGTATCCTTACCCGTCTCTCACCCTCCTTCCGACATTTCCTATATCTAACCATCCTTTCTCACCACTTTCCCCTCTGTGTAACCCCTTGCGCAATAGTGGCAGTGAAATGCATGACAACGTCATACTTTGTCCCAACAAGAGTCTGTATAAATACTGCTAGACTTTCAGTCCAGTTCACAGTAGGAGAAAAAACTAAAAAAACAATTTTTTTACCTGAATGTACAAATAAATCGCAAAGAGAATGAGCCGAAGACATGCACAGAAGCCAACATTCAATATAAATAATCTTAATATCAATTCCCATTATCCATATATCGTAAAGAGTCTTACAATACATTCAGAACTGTGCAAAAATAACTAAAGGTGTAATTCAAACACTCATCAGAAGATAATCAACAAATGTACCTTTCAGAATAGCAAATACCCTACAATAATAATATTAGTTTCTGTAGAAACAAATGGATCAACTAAGTGATCCAGTAAACCGCCATTGGCTGTCGCTTTAACGTAAGGACGAGAAAAGAAATGGTTTAAATGATCCACGACTTATAAAATATTAAGATAATAGTCAGGGGTTGTTTGAAATTATAGAGGATTCTTTATGTAATGAAACCTAACAAAGAAGAAACATTGGTTCAGAACTTTGTGAATTCAAACGATTGCAACTATGAAAAAGAATAATAAAAGGGAAAGCAACTTCCCCACTCATTTGTCTCCATGGTTCTCGCCCGCTTGCTCGGCCGCCATTGCCCACAGGAATCATTTCTTCCGACTCTACCGCAGCTACTCGTCTGGCCGAAACAGGCGCCTTTTCACTTCAGCTCGTAATAAGTCTAAAAAGACACCTAACGAAGCTAAGACGTTGTTTGCTGCCAGAATGAAGCAACGCATAGCATCCTCTAAGTTCGGCGCCAAAGACTACTGGCGACTCTGTAAAAGAGTACTTAACAAGAGCAAGTCCACAATACCCCCACTATTCAATAATTTTGAGGTCCTCACCTTCTCAGCGGACAAGGCTTAATGCTTTGCACGGAGATTTTCGAAAAATTCGATTCTGGACTCGTCTGGGGTTTTTACACCCGACTTCTCACCTAGAACTGAAACTCAACTGAATGACGTCCACATTACACCCTCGATTGTCTCTGAGATAATCGCAAAACTTGACCACCACAAAGCGAGCGGAGCGGACGGAATCCCAATCATAGTCTTAAAGAAATGTGCCCCTGAAATGTGCCCCTTTGTCATTTCTAACCTCTACAACTTCTGCCTCTCTGCTTCCTGCTTTCCTACCTGTTGGAAATCTTCCTCTGTAGTTCCTATATTCAAAAACTCTGGAGAACCCTCGGACCCCGCAAATTGTCGCCCTATCAGCCTTCTTTCGATCTTTTGGCAAAGTGTTCGAGGCCATTATCAACGCCGAACTCGTTCAGCACCTCACAGCACACAGGCTCCTCTCGGACAAGCAGTATGGGTTCCGCTTCACCAGGTCTACCGACCATCACCGAGTATATATACTAGGCACTCGACAGGAATGGCGAAGCCCGAACTGTCGCCTTGGATATTTCTAAAGCGTTCGACAGAGTTTGGCATGCTGGCCTTCTATGCAAACTGCGGAGCTATGGTATAGCTGGACAATTGTTTGAACTAATCCAGTCATTCTTATCTAACCGCACATTGAATGTGGTATTAAACGGACATGCCACCCAGAGCTACCATACGAACGCGGGTGTCCCTCAAGGCTCTATCCTAGGTCCTACGCTCTTTCTGATCTACATTAATGATCTCCCCGATACCATAATATCCCAAGTAGGTATGTACGTCGATGACACCACAGTTTAGTCTCGCCTCGATCAAAAATCTGGTGTGGGCGACAAAGCTAACCTTGCAGCCGAGCTTGGAAAGGACCTCCAATCCGTTGTGGACTTGGGTAGGAAATGGCTCGTAAATTTTAATGCTTCTAAAACGAAGCTACTATCAATTAACCATCATAGACAACGGCACCTACCTCCCATTAGCATGGACCAGGCTTGCCTCCCAGAAAGTAAAACACTACGCCTCCTTGGTTTCACACTTTCAGCGGACCTCAAGTGGAATGACTATATCGAATCCATTGCTATCTGCTGCTATGAAAGTCGGTTCTATGTGCAGAGCCAGGAGGTCTTTCCGTCTGAATCTATCCTGCACATTTATAAATCTACCATCTACCCGTGCATTGAATACTGTTGCCATATCTGGTCGGGTGCCCCTGCTATTCTCCTTGGGCTTCTCGACAAGGTAAAGCGGAGGGTCTATAATGTGATCGATACTGACTTGGCAGGCCGCCTGCAGTCTCTCTCTCACCGGCGCGACGTGGCTTCCCTGTGTCTCTTCTATAAATACTTTCATGGCTTCTGCTCCGATGAACTTAGATCACTGGTGCCCCCTAGGTTCTAATTTGCACGAGATACTAGATTAGCAACTAGATCCAACCTTTTTACAGTGAAACCGATAAAATGCAACCGCAACTTCTACTCCAACAGTTTCTTTTCTCGTACTTCCCGACTCTGGAATTCCCTTCCACATGACTGCTTCCCCGACGGCTACAATCTCCAGGAGTTTAAATGTAAGGTCAATAGACACCTCCTAACACACTAACTCGCTTCCATTCTTTCAAACACTCTTCCCATCCTCCAAACTATCTATCACCCCCCTTCTGACAATTCCTATATCTAACCACTCATTCTATTTACTTTCCCCTGTGTAGCCCCAAGCGCAATAGTGGCAGTGGAATGCCTTGCTTGGGGTGAAAGGATTAAAAAAAAAAAACTAATAGTAAGAGTGATGAGACACCATTAACGTAGATGCCAGGCTATATAGACCTTACCAGTAGACCTAACATAAATAAATGACGCATGAGAGCTATTAATAAATAAAAATAAATGACAGCAAAACCTCGACAACTGCTGTAGCATTAGGAAAACACGCTATGGTTGAAATAGTCAACCGTAACAAAAGCATCAAAAGTAACAGTGTAGTTAGCAGGCAGGACAGAAGAGGATTGTAGCTAAGAATCATGATGTTAAGCATCGTGCTGTAGGCCAATAGATTAAGGCGTTGACTACTCAATATTGTCATACGGTAAAGGTTCAACAACGGGTAGAATTTAGCACTGTCATTTTCGAGAATTAATGTTATTTTACGTGTAGCAAAATGTAAGCGGCGTTATGTATATGTAGACTAGTGGCATATGTTTTGTTACTGATCGTATGTAAGCAATTCCTGATCATATTCCTGATCATATGTTGATGTAAGCGGCCTTATGTATAATGTAGACTAGTGGCATATGTTTTATTACTGATCATATGTAAGCAATTCCTGATCATATTCCTGATCATATGTTGATGTAAACGGCCTTATGTATAATGTAGACTAGTGGCATATGTTTTATTACTGATCATATGTAAGCAATTCCTGATCATATTCCTGATCATATGTTGATGTAAGCGGCCTTATGTATAATGTAGACTAGTGGCATATGTTTTGTTACTGATCGTATGTAAGCAATTCCTGATCATATTTCTGATCATATGTTGATGTAAGCGGCCTTATGTATAATGTAGACTAGTGGCATATGTTTTATTGCTGATCATATGTAAGCAATTCCTGATCATATTCCTGATCATATGTTGATGTAAGCGGCCTTATGTATAATGTAGACTAGTGGCATATGTTTTATTACTGATCATATGTTGATGTAAGCGGCCTTATGTATAATGTAGACTAGTGGCATATGTTTTATTACTGATCATATGTTGATGTAAGCGGCCTTATGTATAATGTAGACTAGTGGCATATGTTGTATTACTGATCATGGTAAGACTGTGTTTGTAGTTAATGGTATTTAGTGATGTGTTTTTCGTTTTTATCAAGCAATGTCTCCATTAATTGTAGTCTTTGTTTTGGATGTAGATGATGCTATGATATTTGTTTTGCCAACAAGTATGTTCAGAATAGATTCTCTGTGTGCTTAAATTATATATATATATATATATTAGAACATGTACACAATCATTCTATATATCTCCGCTACAAAGGTACGATTGTTTCGACTTTGAAACTTCAATGTCTCATCAGGCGGTGTGTAAAGTAATGGAAATCCTCTTTCCTTATATTTGTTTAGTTTTGTTAGAAGTGTTGGTGGGGGTTAGTGATAGGGGAATAAATCTCTGACCGCTGGAATTTTTGGAGAGTGTGTTTTTTAAGTGGTTGATAAATGAGATTTTTTGTAAGTTTTATTATCTAGTGACTAGACTGTATCCTTATGGATTTCTTAGAAGAGCCGGTAGTGGTTGGCGCGGATATTTTAAATTTAGGCAGAGTCATTATAATTAATGTAAGTTTGTATATTTAATCTTAAATTTGAATTTAGGGAATATATGTTTTTCTATTAAATTTATTTTTAATTTTTAATTTTTAATTAGATCATAGTTTGGAAACCGTTTTTCTATTAAATTTTAAATTTCTATTCTTTAATTAATGTTTTAAATTAATGTTTTGGACGTTGTAAGAATTCTTTCTTCGTTCTGTATTCACTCGGATATATATATATATATATATATATATATATATATTGGGCGTGTATAATGATAATATACACGCTAAAAAGTCTGCATTCTTCTACCGAGCGTCCGTAGATCAGAGATAGAATCGCCGACTGACGCCAATTCGGTCGGGTTTCAATCCTGGGTAAAAGCAATCCGCTGTCTAACCGGACTGATGAGCTGTGCTACAGCGAAACAGATCTGTCTGCGGATGACTATATATAAACTTAACTTAAATGATGAATCCTACCAACCATTTCTTAAAGAAAATAGTTCCCCCACTTATATTAATATTTCATCCAACCACCCCCAAAATATTATAAAACAGATACCTAATATAGTGAATAATAGAATCAACCAATTATCATCCAACATTAAAACTTTCAACGCAAGTAAAAATATTTACAATAAGGCCCTTCAAAAAAGCGGATATAAAAACAAGTTAACATATAATAAACCTACAATAGACACCGAATCATACAAAAATAAAAATAAAGGAAACTGTAGAAAAAGAAAGATAATTTGGTTTAACCCCCGCTTATTGTAAACTAACTAACATCAATATTGGGAAATATTTTCTCAAGTTAATAGACAAAAATTTTAATAACAGTAACCCTCTACGGAAGATTTTTAATAGGTACACCCTTAAAATTAGTTATTCTTGCACCCTGAATATGGACAGCCTTATTAGTTCCCATAATAGGAGTATTCTGGTGAACTTGCTCAATGCTGAATCTAGGTCCGGAATTCTAAACGAATGCAACTGTAATTCTGAGGACGCCTGCCCGGTGGAGGGAAAATGCAAATCCACCCAGGTGATTTATGAAGCCCGCATTTCTCCATCTAATAACAAAAACGACTTCCGGACCTATATCGGTATGTCCGCCGGTCCTTTCAAACAAAGACTGTATAACCACAGGTACTCCTTTTCGAACCCCGGTCAGAGGTACCAGACAGCCCTTTCGAGGGCATTCTGGAAAATGAAAGTGGAAGGAAATTAGCTGGAAACTGATAGGTTCAGCCTGTATTCCGAGGAATTTTCGTGATAGATGCTGTCTATGTTGACTGGAAAAAATTTCAATATTAAAATACCCCCACCAACACCGGCTACTGAATCTTAGGAGGGAATTCATCAGTAAGTGCCGTCACAAGGCAAATTTTTCGAATACTTAATTTTAGAATTTAAATCCCCGTTGACTAGATGTTAGAATATAAATTGAAAGGATTCAAGTTTTAATCTTAATTTTACCCCAACGTTAACCTTAAAAAGGATTTTAACCCCCCTACCTTCCTATCCCAATCTCCTTTAATTGCCTATCTTTAAAAAATATGGATTCTTTTACTAAACCCCTTTTTCCTTGGTTAACACATATATGTATATATATATATATACTTTTTTTTCTCTCTAATATTTTTTCTCTAATATTTTTTTCTCTAATAATTTTTAAACTGATAACTTCCTGTAATTAGCATTTAACTCGCTTCTACCTAAAAGGTTTAATCAAATAAACTTAAATAAAAATTTTAAAATCTTATATTGAAACCCATTCCTTCTCGCCTAAATACACCTCTTCAAACAGCCCAAAATCTTAACTTTATAAAGTAATTTAGCTCATTTAGTTGTCTATCTTTATAAAATATGAACTCCTATTCCACCCCTTCCTAAATATACCATTTCAACACCCTGTAACCCCGCGACTACCAGCTCTGTCCTTTTACACTTTGTGACCGTTGTTAACCTAAAATCCCTCCACACTCTAACCCAGGGCCTTCGCTATTTGGAAAAACAATGTCGCTGACGTGACGTAGAGTCTCTATTAGAGATACGATGTCGAAATGTACATCCGACACCTTTGAATTTTGAAAATTTTCTCTAATTTTTATTGGCTCTGTATTCTTAATACATTGAGCTCTCTGCCTGCATTACTTTTTAATGTTAAAATTTTTTAATATTGATTAGGATCAGGTTCTTGGAATTTACCTTCCTACTCTTCCACTTCGGATTAAAGAAAAACAATATATATATATATATATATATATATATTTTTATGAATTTAATTTATTTGGTTGAATCTAAAGACTTTTAGTTCTTAGCTGGAAACGTAAGAACTGTAAGAGATCTTTTCCTTCCCAACTTTACATAATATACCAGTGGTTTATGTATATCAGTCAGTTAAGTGCCATACGTGATACACGTTTGGCCGATCATGTATCAAAAGAGACATAATTAACTGCGCAGAAAATTTCCCTTTAGTATATTGCCATTACTTTTTGCGGAAGACTGATTTACAACCAAAGCTATAGAATCCACTCTGTTCTGCTATTTAACCCATAGACGGAGGTAGAAGCGGCGGATTAATAACTTTCTCAAAGTGAGTGAATGCAACGAATTCAACTGGAATTTGAACTCAGCTCTCCGACATCTCGTTCTTTGCTGATATCCACTGAGCCACAACTCACTTGGTTTGAAAATTTTCTTAACACCTGAAACTGCCACTAACCACCTAATCTTAATTCTTATGTATATACACTATCTATATCCACAAATACTGTTTTCAATATTTTACATATATAGCAAATGTTATACAATGTATATAAAAAGGGCAAACACATAGCGTTCACCTACTCCGATTGAGTCCAATTCAAAGTCAGCAATTTTAACCCTGATCTCAAGAGGCAAACAGAATCTCTTAACTCTAACGATTAACGACAAATAAGTTTGAAATCACGCCATTTTCTCATAACGTGAAGCCGAGATATACATCAGAATTTTAAGAGAAATATCGACATTAGCAATAAAATCAAGTTCAGGAAAATGTTCTAGCTAATATCATTTACACCCCTTTTACGAAATCTTAGGATTACAAAACATTCCATCCAGAGGAACTATTTTTAAATATTTTACCCTAAGTTAGGCAATGAAGACAGAGGCAAGGTCTAACTGTGTTAGAATATGTGAAGATAAGCTATGTGTCATGTTTTTCAGGACGTAAGCGATCATGGCCTTCCATATTACCCTATTTCTGGTGGCTCTTAGCAAGCTTTCTCCTGTTACTCCATCCAAAACCCGCTCTGTCATCCACTTGCTCAGGCCCGTAAAATATTTTTCATGCTACTTCCCTCTGTCTCTCTTTCCCTCTATCTGACTTGTGAGTATCAGATTCTCAAAACCCTCCTTCTTCATTACATGTCATGCTCTGTATTAATTTCCTTTTGTTTTCATCCTTTCCAAAACATCATCATTGCTCACATGCTCGATCCATTATATTCGCAGTATTCTTTTCAGTTGCTTCAAGTTTTTTTTCATCTTTGATGAGATTGATCAGCATTCACTTTCATATTGAAGAATAAACATCACATAGCAATATAGTACTCTTTTATTTGTTTCTAGCGAAATTGTTCTGTATCTTAATACTCTACTCAGCTTCTGGACTACGTCCTTCGCCACGCCAATTTGCCTTCGGATCTCATTCTCGCATTTTCCGTCCTCTGTTAAAAGAATTCCGTGGTATTTAAATTGTTTTAACTGCTTGATTTTAATATCCCCCACCTGTATTTTTTGCATTATGGTATCCCCTTTTTACTGAAGAACAGGCGTTCGATTTTCTTGTAATTTACTTGTAGTTATTTCTGTCCACTTTCTTCAACTACCTTCTGTAGGAGGTCTTGTAGTTTCCGTCCCGTGTTTGCTACCAGCACTGTATCATTTACGTATCTTGTGTTGTTCAGACAGTGGCTGCCGATGACGAATTCTGCCATAACTTCTAGGGTCCATAGAATATACCAGATATTTAGTGAGAACTAATTCTGATAAGGTTGCATACATGACACACACGAACCAAATAATACAGGAGAAGAAGATGTAAAGAAAAAGCTTTTAAAAAAAACCTTAGGCCTACATTCCATTTAAATTAATCTATGTAGGAACGTATGTACCGCGTTTCTGATCTCAAGAAGAGTTGATGAAAATTCGCAGGAAATTGATACTGGTTTAGGATTCGCTTGGATCTGGAAGATGCTATGAATGATTCCAATTATATGAGAGAACTTATAAATTGTTTGATATTTCCTTTACCTTGAAACGCACATACCGTAATAAAATGTTTCCCTTACAAGTTTGTCTTGCTTTACGGAAATTCTGACCCAGGGAACTTGCTTTAATTTGTCGATCATTGTGTTTCCAATATAAGTTTCGGAAAATTTCGAATATTAATTGAATACTTGCAGCGTAATATTGCACTGATTTCCCTGGTTGAATCCCAATGAGCGTTAACTTTGCGCATATTTAATCTAAACTGTCGCAGCATGAATCGTGCGTGGGATTCTTGAAATTACTTCGTGCGTTTTGTAAATCATTGCATATATGAGAGGTTTTAAGAGATTATGACGCGAAAATCAAGTCACATAAACGCAGGCATTGAATATAGATATATTAGAGGTTTCGAAAACAATTAACGTTTTAGCCGAAAGAATATAAAACAAATGTAAGTATCTAAACTTATTTATAAATGGAACTTTGTCTGTGTATGTGTGTATGTGTGTGTCTATAGACTCCAAAACGGCTGAACCTATATTCTTGAAAATTTACACAATTGTACTATAAGCGTCTGCGAAGGTTTTTAGCTAGGTTTTGTGTCGAGGTGCCCCCGATAAATATCGAAAATTGATAATCGAAAAAAATCGGGTTATAGAAGGAGTGGTCCGATTTTAATCAAAATGGATACACTCATAGACAAAGACATAAGAAACGATATTCAGAAGTTTCAAGGTTGCAGTTCTTACAATAGTGCAGAAAATTGATATATATATAAAAGGCAATATGTTTGTGTGTGTCTGTTTATCTGCCTGTATGTCTGTATTTTTTTCAGCCCTTTTATTTTAGTTTTTGCTTCGAGTTTGGCTCTAAGTAGGTATATTTGTAGTTCTTAGTCTCAGCCATGATACCATTTACTCAGAGGGCTTAATTAGCCTTCAAAATTCAGTTTAGGACGAAAAAACTTATTTGATATCGATAACAGGAAATCAAAATTTGACTTGCATCCATTCATTTTTCTTTCAGTCTACGGTTTTGCTTTAACTTGAAACAACTATTGCTTTTTAGTCTTTCTTGTCAATGTCCAAAATGTCTGAGCTCCAGGACCATGGATTAGTTTTAAAGCTTTCATTACACCCGAGCAACGTCGGGCTATACTGCTAGTTATTTATAACTAGCAGTATAGCCAGGTTTTTGATCGGGTAGTTTAAGGAATAATAAGAATAAAAAACATATGATGAATTTACATAGCATATACTTATACAATGTCTACTCTCGTCACTTTTACAGATATAGATAACAATGTAGAATATCTCTATTTGATTAGGGTAGGAGAAGGAGCGGCATCATATATAGATATAGATAATATAAAGTGGGGTGATCGATTCTATATTATAATCAATACATAAACTGTTCCCTGACTTTGTGGGTTGATAATATATATTTTTCTACCTCTAATAAAATTTAAGAAGGTGTCGTTAATAATAAAAAACTTTTCCTTGCACCTAATGGCGTGTAGGACAGCGGTTTTGCTGATTTAGTAACAAATTGTTTTCTTTTTTTATGGAGCAGAGTTGTTAGTCTTGCGCCCCACCCCAAACCCCCAAACCTGGAGGAAGGTGATTTTCTAAGCGTACCTTAGACGTAACACACTGCTGAAACTAGAGGGTACTTAGTGAGGATCGAACTCACTACTTAGTTATAATGATTCTAGCGAGTCCAGCTTGCTAACCACTACACCACGCCGAGGTGCCCTAGGCGTCGTTAGCGTTCTAAAATTTTGATCTACATCCGATCGCAACTCCCGTCGAGCTAGACCGCAAAATGCAGACGCAAAGTCGAATCTAGCAAACAAACAATTACTTACACAACGTTCACCCTCGTCACTTTTATAGATAGAGATAATGTCATCACCTTACCTATCAATGGCTGTAGCCCAACTATAAAGCAACTTTTCCGTCCCACATTTAACGATATATGTATTATCACCGCCAAAATCTTTGTTTCCAACTTTCTTTTGAATCATTTCTCCATAAGCGAGGCGAAAATGCACGCACAGTTATTCGACAAAGTATGGCACAAATACCAGATAAAAAAGCACGTCGACCTTGACATATTCAAGAAAGAAATTAGAGCCAAAAACAACCAGTACTGGCAGCAAATTCTTAATTTGTTTACATTTGTCTAGATTTCTGAGTATTGTAATTATTTACACTATTTCCATTGCTCGAACAGTTTTTCACATATTTGTTGCCATATTCACCTCAATATCTGTCTATATTTACATCATTTAGACTGTTGTCCTCAACTTTGTTACCACTTTCACTTTAAACATCTGTCTGTATTTCTGAGATGAGGTATTTTTATTATTTGCACTATTTTCATTGTTCGGACTATTGTCCTCATCTTTGTTGCCATATTCACCTTTAACATCTCTCTATATTTCAGAGATAATATGTTCTAATGAAGTACACTATTTACTGTTGTCCTCATCTTTGTTGCCATATTCACCTTTAACATCTCTCTATATTTCAGAGATAATATGTTCTAATGAAGTACACTATTTACTGTTGTCCTCATCTTTGTTGCCATATTCACCTTTAACATCTCTCTATATTTCAGAGATAATATGATCTAATGAAATACACTATTTACTGTTGTCCTCATCTTTGTTGCCATATTCACCTTTAACATCTCTCTATATTTCAGAGATAATATGTTCTAATGAAGTACACTATTTACTGTTGTCCTCATCTTTGTTGCCATATTCACCTTTAACATCTCTCTATATTTCAGAGATAATATGTTCTAATGAAGTACACTATTTACTGTTGTCCTCATCTTTGTTGCCATATTCACCTTTAACATCTCTCTATATTTCAGAGATAATATGTTCTAATGAAGTACACTATTTACTGTTGTCCTCATCTTTGTTGCTATATTCACCTTTAACATCTTTCTATATTTCAGAGATAATATGTTCTAATGAAGTACACTATTTACTGTTGTCCTCATCTTTGTTGCCATATTCACCTTTAACATCTCTCTATATTTCAGAGATAATATGTTCTAATGAAGTACACTATTTACTGTTGTCCTCATCTTTGTTGCTATATTCACCTTTAACATCTTTCTCTATTTCAGAGATAATATGTTCTAATGAAGTACACTATTTACTGTTGTCCTCATCTTTGTTGCCATATTCACCTTTAACATCTCTCTATATTTCAGAGATAATATGTTCTAATGAAGTACACTATTTACTGTTGTCCTCATCTTTGTTGCCATATTCACCTTTAACATCTCTCTATATTTCAGAGATAATATGTTCTAATGAAGTACACTATTTACTGTTGTCCTCATCTTTGTTGCCATATTCACCTTTAACATCTCTCTATATTTCAGAGATAATATGTTCTAATGAAGTACACTATTTACTGTTGTCCTCATCTTTGTTGCTATATTCACCTTTAACATGTTTCTCTATTTCAGAGATAATATGTTCTAATGAAGTACACTATTTACTGTTGTCCTCATCTTTGTTGCCATATTCACCTTTAACATCTTTCTCTATTTCAGAGACAATATGTTCTAATGAAGTACACTATTTCCTGTTGTCCTCATCTTTGTTGCCATATTCACCTTTAACATCTCTCTATATTTCAGAGATAATATGTTCTAATGGAGTACGCTATTTACTGTTGTCCTCATCTTTGTTGCCATATTCACCTTTAACATCTCTCTCTATATTTCAGAGATAATATGTTCTAATGGAGTACGCTATTTACTGTTGTCCTCATCTTTGTTGCCATATTCACCTTTAACATCTCTCTCTATATTTCAGAGATAATATGTTCTAATGAAGTACACTATTTCCTTTTGTCCTCATCTTTGTTGCTATATTCACCTTTAACATCTTTCTATATTTCAGAGATAATATGTTCTAATGGAGTACGCTATTTACTGTTGTCCTCATCTTTGTTGCCATATTCACCTTTAACATCTCTCTCTATATTTCAGAGATAATATGTTCTAATGAAGTACACTATTTCCTTTTGTCCTCATCTTTGTTGCTATATTCACCTTTAACATCTTTCTATATTTCAGAGATAATATGTTCTAATGGAGTACGCTATTTACTGTTGTCCTCATCTTTGTTGCCATATTCACCTTTAACATCTCTCTCTATATTTCAGAGATAATATGTTCTAATGAAGTACACTATTTCCTTTTGTCCTCATCTTTGTTGCTATATTCACCTTTAACATCTTTCTATATTTCAGAGATAATATGTTCTAATGAAGTACACTATTTACTGTTGTCCTCATCTTTGTTGCTATATTCACATTTAACATCTCTCTATATTTCAGAGATAATATGTTCTAATGAAGTACACTATTTACTGTTGTCCTCATCTTTGTTGCCATATTCACCTTTAACATCTCTCTCTATATTTCAGAGATAATATGTTCTAATGAAGTACACTATTTCCTGTTGTCCTCATCTTTGTTGCCATATTCACCTTTAACATCTCTCTATATTTCAGAGATAATATGTTCTAATGAAGTACACTATTTACTGTTGTCCTCATCTTTGTTGCTATATTCACCTTTAACATCTCTCTATATTTCAGAGATAATATGTTCTAATGAAGTACACTATTTCCTGTTGTCCTCATCTTTGTTGCTATATTCACCTTTAACATCTCTCTATATTTCAGAGATAATATGTTCTAATGAAGTACACTATTTACTGTTGTCCTCATCTTTGTTGCCATATTCACCTTCAACATCTGTCTCCATTTCTGAGATGAGGCATTGTAATTATTTACACTATTACATTGTTTGGACTGTTGTCCTTATCTTTGTTCGTAGACTGCTGTTCTCAAGATCTTATGGCTCAGTGGATCTTAGTTGGATCAAGTGACTTAACCCAAATAGTTGTGAGTTGAATACCTGGCTACAGCAGAGATGAACAAACTGCTTATGAATTGAGTTTAAAGGAGATAACTTATACTAAGCCATAATGAAGAGGCATGTTATTTGGAACGAGAACAATTTACCCAGTAAACAAAATAAAGAGTTAAATCACGTAAAAAAGGTCGGAGCCTACTACTTAAAAGATTGTTGTTGCCACATATTTGTTACCTCTGATCAATGTTCTGTTTCCATCCTTGATCCACTTCAAACGCGCTTATGCAATGTTCTGTATGATTGATTTTTTGCTAATCATTGCAACCCAATGAAGTCCATGATGTCAGCAAGGTGCAGAGAGGTTCAGTCAGTTAGTTAAGCGCCATACGAGATGCATACATGGGCGATAATGTTTCGAAAGCGAGCTGACTGACTAGGCAGAATATATTCCTGCAAGAGGTTGCCATTATTTTCTGCGGTAGACTGCTTGCCAAAAAAAAAAAAAAAAAAAAAAAAAAAGGCTGTAGAACCCGATCTGTCCTGCTATTTAACTCATAGTTGGAGGGAGAAGAGACGGGTTAATACTTTTCGCAATGACATTTGCGCGTAAGTGATATGCTGTCATTGAACTGGAATTCGAACTAGGCTCGCCGATTCTTCATTCCGAGCCAAGATCAACTTAAATTAGAATTAGTGGGAATGAAAGAGAATGAGAAGACTTTATTGATGTGAATGAACAACAAAAGAAACAAAATTCACGGAAAGAGAAAATGGCGAATGTCGTTATACTTTTTTTTTATTAGGAATGTTTTTAATTTAAGAACACGATCAGTTCATTTTGGTCATGTTTATGATTAATATTACTGAGTTATTTTTTATTTGCGAATGTCGTTATACTATTTTTTTATTAGGAATGTTCTTAATTTAAGAACACGGTCAGTTCATTTTGATCATGTTTATGATTAATATTACTGAGTTTGTTTTTTTTTATTATTTGCGAATGTCGTTTTATTTTTTTTTATTAGGAATGTTTTTAATTTAACCCTCTAGGGCCATTCGTATCATATTTGATACAGTATGAAAACAAGCCTTGAAAGAAATATTTTCCTGAAAATTTTTTTAAGAGAAATATTTTATAAATTTCAAATGAAAGCAGTACTGACTGCTCAGTCAATGAATACCAAATGTTTCCTTATAGGGAAATACTGTATCAAATATGATACGAATGGCCCTAGAGGGTTAAGTAGTAATTAGTGGGGGATCTGTTTATTACTTCATAACAATATAGAACTGATCCCACACTTTATGCCCAGTAGAAGCCTTAACCCTCTCGGGCCATTCGTATCATATTTGATACAGTATGAAAACAAGCCTTGAAAGAAATATTTTCCTGAAAAATTTTTTAAGAGAAATATTTTATAAATTTCAAATGAAAGCAGTACTGACTGCTCAGTCAATGAATACCAAATGTTTCCTTATAGGGAAATACCAATTGTTTCCTTATAGGGAAATACTGTATCAAATATGATACGAATGGCCCTAGAGGGTTAAGAACAGAAAGCAATCTCTTTGATAATTAATTCAATAAAAAAGTTTCTTTTAGGGCCGTTTCAGTCGTTTTGAATGAAAGTTAAATCAAAAAATGTTTCTTACCCAGATTCACAAATATATATGTTGTGCGTTCAAAAAATGCGTTAAGAAATGAGTTAGTTTATAACGCCTACTCACACCGAAAGGTTGAAGATATGGTAGCGTCATCGGCTGATCTAGATAATTGTAATGGATTTATTATTCTTTTTTTTGTTTTTGTAATCATCTTACCCACCCGCAAGCAATGTAGAACTGCCACTGTCGCACAGGGCTTGAATAATTTAGAGAGTGAAGAAAAAGGAGAGCTGGTCACAGAAGGTGTCGGAGAATGGTTAAAGGGAAGGATGCGGATATTGGACTGAAGAGAGCTGCGTGAGAGGAAAGTGTAAAGGTAGAAGACGATGGGAGTGAAGGAGATAAAAGATGACGACGTTGCATTTAAACTCTAGGAGATTGTAGCTATCAGGAAAGCAAGTATACTGAAAGGAGTTTTACAGGCGGGAAGTGGGAGAAAAGAAACTGTTAGAGTAGAAGTTATGGTTACACTTAACTGTTTTCTCTGGAAAACGGTGGGACCTTGTTGCTAGTCAAGTATCTCGAGCAAATTCGTGCAGAGGAGACCCCAAGGAGCTAAGACATGACACCTGCATCATATATATATTTGAACCGCTTTATTTGAAGGAAATGAAATTGAGCGCCGTTAATTTAAATTTAAATAAGAGATAAAATTTAAATAAGAGATGTTTGAAAGTTTTACCTAGAGAGAAATATTAAATCAACTAAGTTACTTTTAGAAATCGTTGAGATAAGAATTGGCAGGGGTACCTGGGTAATTGATATTACTTTTTAAACTTCTTCCTATCAAAAACCGACATTTACACACACACACACACACACACAACACTTTCCATTCCATATCCTCTCTCGCGCTTTAACTCTCTCTTTCTCGCTTTCTTTTTGTCTTTCTTAACTCTCTTTTTTCTCTGTCTATCCTGTTCACACGCATACACTCCCCACCCCCATATATATATATATATATATTCAGTTAGATAGTTGTGAGTTTGTGACCCTGGGTTTCAGGCTCTTGCGATCGTCAGACAAACTGATTAATTTTTAAAAAATATTGTATATACGTAGGGCTGCGTATATTGGTGTACTTTTGTGGAAGTAAAAGGATACATTGTCGTCTTGACATCTCTCATACAAACGCACATACTTATCTGTACACTCACTGACGTACGCAAAGACACGCACACACAGACACACACACACACGCTCGCCCGACGATGCTCACACAAGCATAACTATCAATGAATCGTATAGGCCTTGGCATATATATGTATATGTGTGTCGTTGTGTACATACATAGACATTTGATTAATGTATTCAAATAGTGTATCTACCTACTTTGATTGTAGCGATGTCAACCCGCAGACTGTTGTCTATTTCTGTTCTCTTAACAATGTATAAGAGACCCTGATATAAGAGAAACCCCGGATATAAGATATATTTTCTCTGATCCCAAATTAGAGCCTGTGGTAATATATATGTATATAAAACAGACCAAACCCAGATATAAGAGAACTTTTATCCGGTCCCGACAACTCTCTTATATTAGGGTTACACTGTATATATATATATAGACTTCTCTAGGTGCACGTATGTGCGTATCTCGGTTTCTGATCCTTCAGTGTACCGGTTTGGTGACTCGGAAACTTGATATTTTACATCACAAGGTAATTTATTAAAAAATTAAGAATGATGAAATAAAGAAGAAAACAGGCTGGCTGTTAAATATAAATTGTAACATTTTTCCTGCGTATCTGTATTCTTTTATTCCCTATCAGGATGTTGGCGATCACGGCTCTCTACGATTTTCAGTGGTTTCTAATAATTATTACTTATTTTGTTTTTTGCTATCTTTTCCTATTATCTGTTCAGACAACCATTTACGCCTGCTCGTCAAGTAACTTATATATCGTTTCGTCTGTTCCTCTTGCTTTCTCTGTGAGTGTCAAAACCAGTGGATAAAAGAGCTGGATGGTTGATCTAAAAAGTGACTTCATTCGAAGAGTTTTGAGTTCAATCCTTGGCCTCAGAGGAGAGAATTAAACCTGGAGATTTATCAAGGCGAATTACAAAAAAACTAAGATATCCAAAGGCATAATGTGAATTCGATCCATGGCTCACTGGAGAGAAAATAACTTGGAGGCTTATCAAGGCAAATTAGCTAAAACTGATATATATATATATATATCCAAATCTTTGGTAACTCAACCCAGGAAAATTTATTACACTCTGCTGATAAAATATACAATATACGCACGCACGCACGCACGCACGCACGCACGCACAAACACACACACACACACACACACACACACACACACACACACACACACATATATATATATATATATATATATATATATTATAATCGTGTGGCCCCAAGAAAGACATTTTACTGACATTTTACTTGTGCAGGCGGTTACATATGACGAAAGTTATGAGAAAGAGTGATAGGTTATAGGGGGTGTCAGGAAGTATGTAAGAGAAGGATGACTGTGACCCTAAAGTGAGGGATCAGTTTATATGGTGATTATAATGTAGAATTGATCCCCCACTTTATACCCACATGATAATAGTCTCGAATTTTTTTATAATCATATCGCCACAAGCAAGGCATTTTACTGCCACTGTTTTGCAGGGGGTTACATAAGAGGAATGTTATGAGGAGTGAGAGGTTGTGCGGGGTGTCAGGAAGAGAGTAGGAGAAGGAAGAGAATAGTGATGAGAGTGGGGTGGACAAAGAAAAAAGCATGAGAGAGAGGATGTAAGTTAGTAAGACAAGAGATGAATATTGACTTTACATTTAAATTCTTGGAGATTGTAACTGTCGGGAAAGCAAGTATGCGGAAGAGAATTCCACATGCGAGAAGTGCGAGAAAGGAAGCGGCTTGAGTAGAATTTGCGTTTACAATTATTGGTTTCACAGTAAAGGGGTGGGACCTAGTTGCTAATCTTGTGGATCGAGGAAATTCATATATAGGGGGTACCAACAAAAGTATACATATAAAGTCGTGCGATACTTGATGGTTCTGATGGTTGAAGCAAAGGATGGGTCGTAAATAGATGAGATCACCATCAACGCTTGACACGCAAGCAACGAGGAGAAGGTATTATGATTTGTGCTGCATTTGCGAGTTATTTTTGGAGGTCCGTTCAGAGTGCTTGACGGTACGAAAATAATCACAAATAGGGAGACGTGGAGAGCCATGATCGCCTACGTCCTGAAGGGACAGGGCACATAGAAGAAGAAGAATTATATAGTATTTCTCAAAAGGTACCTGTAATCTTGCCTATAAAAAGCACAGAATTCCATTCAGGATAACTAGTCAGTCATGTTGATATGGACCCGGTATGGGACCATAAAATAAGTCAACAAGGTGGTAGGTTCAAGAACATATATTACGTCAAGAAGAAATACAAACCAACACAAAGAGATATAAAGAGGAAAGTAATAATGGGTTGCGCTGAACTGAAGTCGTACTGGGAACCAGAGTCTCTCACGCCCTTGATCACTTTACACGAGAGTCTCTCTCACTCCTGCACACGTCGTCGAGAGTAATTAACTCTCTGTTAGTATAGGCAAAGAAGAGTCCATTATTAAGTGGGTAACTTTCTCACAACAAAATGCTAAATACATTGGGATATTCTTGTATTGAAAGTTCGAAAAATTCTGCTGATGAATAAAGACATCATTGCAGTAGACCACGTTACTGATTTTTCCGATTCTAGCTTAAAACCAGGATCACTTAAAGATATGGAACTAAACCAGCCCAACAAAAATCGCCTAAACCACTTAACATTTATTTTTCCATGAATCGATATATTAGTACCAACATAATTATTTTTCTGTTATCAACAAATAGATTAAAACTCGTTCCGTGATGTCTTTCGTGAGGTCCCTTGGAACGAAGTTTTTTTATCATCTTCTTCAATGTGCCCTGTCCCTTCAGGACCTAGGCGATCATGTTCTCTTTCTCTGCGTGACTTGTTCGAATATTCGTCGCCAGTTGATACGGACCCGGTATGGGACCATAAAATAATAAGTCAACAAGGTGGTAGGTTCAAGAACATATATTACGTCAAGAAGAAATACAAACAAACACAAAGAGATACAAAGAGATATAAAGAGGAAAGTAATAATGGGTTGCGCTGAACTGAAGTCGTACTGGGAACCAGAGTCTCTGTCGCCCTTGCTCACTCCACACGAGAGTCCTCACGAGAGTCTCTCTCACTCCTGCACATGTCGTTGAGAGTAATTAACACACGGTTAATATTGGCAAGGAAGAGTCCATTATTAAGTGGGTAACTCCTCCCACATCACATGGCTCATTCGAGACATCGTATGGCACTTAACTGACTGATTTCTTCACATTACATAAATCTACGGAGTACCTGCAGAAATTAAGCTTCTGTAGAACTCGGAAGATGAACTGACCGGTCAGTTCTTTAGGCTCAAACATATCTGAAAACTTGTAAAGCATTTTGAAGCGACGTGTTTATGAGAATAGACGATAATATTGAAGAACGATGACTTATGGCGAGAAATAGTCAACGTATCACGTGAAAACACATCAGAGAGATCTAGAAATTGATATATTCGATGAACCAGTGCCTTTTCTAAGTTGTTAAAAAAAATGATCCCATATCTCATATTACCCAAATCCACTATCCTTTTTAAACTCTGTTTACTATTTTATTCCGATGTAATTTCATCTTACTGTATGTGTCGATAAAATCAGTAAATGAAGCAATTAAAGTGTTACTTTTTAAAATTTTTATGAGAGTTTTTATGACAACTCGCTAATAATTTAAACGGAGTAATAATTTATGTAAACTGGGCAAATGAACATAACTCCTGTTTTTTTTTTCTGGAACCTTAAAATTTAGAACCTTAGAAATGTTGTCATTCTCTGATAATTTCGTTAAATTCCAACCAACCAGAATTTTTTAGATAGGATGGAAAAGTGTCACCTCGTTAATAATTGTATATCGTTCATTCAGTAATTAGAACACTCTAACTACTGGCGTATGTATACATGGTATATCACACGCGAAAAGTCTGCCTCCTTCTATCGAGCGCCCAGAGCTCAGATGTAGAATCGCCGACTCGGTCGGGTTTCAATCCTCAGTAAAAGCAATCGGATGTCTAACTGTACTGGTGCGCTGTGATAAAGAGAAACAGATCTGTCTGCGTATGACTATTTACGCTCTCACACCCTGATTGAGCAATGGTAGATTTTGAAAAAACATTAGCTACTCTAGCATCTATGCATCGCTCATTCAGTTATGAATTAGAGCACTCTAACTACTGGCGTATCTACACATGGTATATCATACGCTAAAAGTCTGCTTCCTTCTACCGAACGCCCATAGCACAGAGATAGAATCGCCGACTGACGCCAATTCTGTCGGGTTTTAATCCTGGGTAAAAAGCAATCGGCTGTCTAACCGTATAGATGAGCTGTGATACAGCGAAACAGATCTGTCTGCAGATGACTATTTACGCTCTCACACCATGACTGAGCACTCTGGAAGAATGGTCGACTTTGAAAAACAGTAGCTTCTCTAGGATATACGCATCGTTCATTCAGCAATAAATTAGAATACTCTCAGCTATTGGGCGTGTATAATGATAATATACACACTAAAAGTCTGTCTCCTTCTACCGAGCGCCCATAGCTCAGAGGTAGAATCACCGATGGCGCCAATTATATATATATTGGGTGGTTGAAAATGTTAATATTTATTTTACGATTGTATATACAATGATATTTTCTAATATAATTATCACATTGATAATTAAACTATTCCACCTACTTACACTTATTTTTCGATCCCCCTGTATATAATGATAACAGCGGAAGATAAAATGAAACCTATAAATTTGACTCCATTTTTCAGATTAAATGAAAAAATAGAAAATGTTAGACATCTTTTGCTAACTCTTAACAATTGTTTTTAACAATTTGAAAACAAATATCAGTGTCAATTTGCAAATGAATGGAAAATGTATTTTAAATGCAAAAAATACTTTACAATATTTCGTTTTGCGTGTGACATCCATACCTGCATAAAAAACAATGACATCATTTCGTGAAAATATCGTAAAAGTCTAAAACACACATGCATCCAAACTTCTATCTGTGTGTGTGTGTGTGTGAGTGGATGTGTATATGTTAAAGGCATGTGTACTTTAATTTACGTAATTTAATTGCAATAGTAAATGTCAAAGAAATTCCAATTAAAAGTAGATTTAATCAAGACACATTGTATTTCGTAAAATATTCAGTTTCCACTTCCCTCTCCCGCAATTTACTCCCCTCTCAATTTGCTTGCAAAGTTCAAAATTTTAATGTACAAATTCTTATGCCATTGTGGATTTTGGAAATTATCCTTTGTTTGGAATTTGGGGAGGGGCAGAATCGAGTTAGGTGACGTAACACGGAAAAAGCAAAAGAAGATCTTGATTAAAAATCTTATTTTAAGTTTCAGCTCATGCTCGCTCTATCTATCTATCTATCTATCTATCTATCTATCTATCTATCTATCTATCTCAGTATGTTCAATATCTATCTATCTATCTATCTATCTATCTATCTATCTCAGTATGTTCAATCATCTATCTATCTATCTATCTATCTATCTATCTATCTATCTATCTCAGTATGTTTAATATCTATCTATCTATCTATCTATCTATCTATCTCAGTATGTTCAATATCTATCTATCTATCTATCTATCTATCTATCTATCTATCTATCTATGTTCAATACCTATCTATCTATCTATCTATCTATCTATCTATCTATCTATCTATCTATGTTCAATACCTATCTATCTATCTATCTATCTATCTATCTATCTATCTATCTATCTATGTTCAATACTATCTATCTATCTATCTATCTATCTATCTATCTATCTATCTATCTATCTCAGTATGTCCAATATCTATCTATCTATCTATCTATCTATCTATCTATCTATCTATCTATCTATCTCAGTATGTTCAATATCTATCTATCTATCTATCTATCTATCTATCTATCTATCTATCTATCTATCTATCTATCTATCTTAGTATCTATCTATCTATCTATCTATCTATCTATCTATCTATCTATCTATCTATCTATCTATCTATCTCAGTATATTCAATATCTATCTATCTATCTATCTATCTATCTATCTATCTATCTATCTATCTATCTCAGTATATTCATAACTATCTATCTATCTATCTATCTATCTATCTATCTATCTATCTATCTATCTATGTACGTTTGACATGTACAAATACACACACACATTTACCAATATAAATGTAATTCTATAGAACTAAATTCGTTATATTTTTTTTGCATCATTGTATTTTGTGTTTTTCACTTCAATCAACTGCTTTTGATACTAGAATAGTTAATTTATTTATTTGCGACAAAATATAAATATATAATCGCCGATCATTTCGCAATCGCCGTTTGTTATAAACGTTTTGTAATTGGTAAATTTAGAACACGGCGCTGAGATTTGATTTGTTTTAGAAGCTCAGAAATTTCATTTGTTCGTGCTTCCCTGAAAAGGAACAATGCATTTCTCAATTTGAAATGCCATTTGTGGCCAGTAAAAAAAGAAAAAGAAAAAAAAGTCTCTCTTGATTTCAGATTTAGGATTTTGATAACTGCTAAGAATGAGTCAGAGATAAAATATTTTCTTCAAAATCTTTAAATACACGAATATTATTTCTAGTTCGCTGTTGCATTCCCTATTGGAAGCTTTCAAAAAATATAAACCACATCGAAATATGGACGAAACAGAACTGAAAATATTTAATCAAGTAGTGGGGAAGGCGAACTCTTACGATAATACGACCGTAAAGCTTTAAAACATTAGTTCTCTTATGATCACCAAAAGAAAAAAAGATTGATTTATTGTTCATTTCTTTGTTTAGCGGCATATCAATTTTTTATGGGTCATTTAATGTTGAGCCTGATCAAGACACATATCTGACTCAAATTACCAAGTGCTATAAGAGTGGTTTAACTGACAACTGTTAGGATTGAATTAAAATTCCAAGTAGGTTCGCTACATTCATTTTGCACGTAAGTACTCTTGGGAAAGGTATACATCCACTTATTTTCCCCCCAAGATATGAGTTAAACAACAGGACAGAGCAGTTCCTGTAACTCTGGTTGGTAACTAGTCTATCGCAGAGAGTACCGACAGCATATAGCGGGAATCTCTCTGCTAACAAAATCATGAATCAAAAAGTGACATGATCGTCCAAGCGTCTCACGTCAGTTCCTACTAACATGCATGCCTGAGTAGTACGTAATGACTTATTCCTTCTGGTGAGCAGCAAAAATGGCAACTTCTAGAAAAGGCCCATGTCTAAGAAAGTACTTTAAAAGGTTGTGAATTTGACTGAACTAATAGCAAAATGCCTAATGTAATATAAAAAATAAATAAAAATGATGAAGAGAAGAAAAAACAACAAAATAAAACATATAGTATTGTAATAATAATAATATCTATAACCAGCCTTTGAGATTTGAAAAAGAAATCACTCGACCGGCGGTCGAGAGCGAGGGAAAATTTACTCGCCCCAAAATCATTTTACTCGACCGACTCTATTTTCTTCATAGTCGCCTTACGTAAACATTACGTGAATCGCTGACGGAAAACAAAAAATGAAACTTTAATTAAAATTTCGAACCTGTTAGAAAGGATTTAAAATTAAAATCATAATAACAACAAAATTTGATATTCCTTCTTAATAGTAGCATAAACATTTTGATTTAGATGTTAAGGATAATATTTTTCCAAATGAGTTTCTAAAAATCTGTGAGCGTCTTTAATCTGGGCAACAGAGACATTTTGGTTCCACTCTGGAAGCGTTAATTAAACGAATGACGGGGAAGATAAAAGGTCATTCTAAGTAACTTGTGAATCTTCAATAGCATACTTTTGGGTTGTAAAAGGAATCAGGTTTCCTTTTTCTATATTTGAAGGGACACGTTTCTTTGCGAGATTTTAATCGACCGCGGGTGAGTAAAGCGATAAATTTTAATCACCTAATTAAGTTGATCGGGCGAGTGAAATCTCATAGGCTGCCTATAACAAAGGGCTTTCTTCTTCAATATGCCATGACCCTTCAGGACGAGGGTGATCATGAATCTAACTTTCTTTGTTAAGCTGTTTATTATCCTTCCCACTCTATATTCTGGTTAGGTATGTTACTCCCTGTTTTAATTCTGATTATTTTAATTTCGGTATATCCTATGGGTGATATTTTTTCCAAGCCACTTTTCCTCTGTATGTATCCTAGAAATATCAGTTGTCTCTTTGTGGTTCCAAGTATAAGTATCCGTTTGCTTTTCATTTTTCTTAAGACTTTCCTATCAAGCAAACATTACGTGCTTACTATCATGACCACGTTTCTATTGACTCAAGTCTCTTCTTTATCTGTGATGAAATTGTCCAGTATTCATTGCAATAGAAAAGACTCATATTACATAACACGTCAGCAGTCTTTTACTTGATTCCAATAAAGAGTTAATTTTCCTTAATAATTCTCAAAAACATATTTACTTTTACTGATGCGCAATCGGGTTTCTGTGTTTCGTTTCCCATCTTCTCTTATAACAATGTCGGGATATTTCTGTTTTCTTACTTGATTCTGATATCCCCAATTCGCAGTTTCGATTGCTGGCCTGTTACTCAATGTTCACGGGGATGCCTTTAGAGGTATCTTGGCAGACACCGTATCCTGATTTTCTTCTTCTTCTTCTTCTTCTTCTTCAATGTCCCCTGTCCTTTCAGCACGTAGGCGATCATGGCTTTCCACGTCTCCCTTCCTCTAGCGGTTCTTAGCACGCCTTCTCCTGCTACACCATGCAACCATCGTTCCATCATCCACCTGATTAGGTCCTTCAAATAAATTATCCGTTGCTTTCCCCTCCCTCTTTTTCCTTCTATCTGGCTTGTTAGTATCTGGTTCTTTAAGACCTTCTTCCTCATTCCATGTCCCAGGAAATTCAGTTGTCTCTTCCTGACGCTCACTATTAATATCCTTTTCGTTTCCATCCTTTCCAAAACCTCATCATTGCTCACATGCTCGATACATGATATTCGTAACATTCTTCTGTAGAACCACATTTCAGTTGCTTCAAGTTTTTCATTTATCTTCGTCCAGCATTCACCGCCATATTGAAGAAGTGAAATCACCTAGCAATCACGTACTCTTTTCTTTTTTCTAGGGAAATTGTCCTATTTCTTAATACTTTACTCAACTTCTGGACTGCTTCCTTCGCCATGCTAATTTGCCTTCGGATCTCTGCGTTGAACTTTCCGTCTTTTATTAGAACATTTCCCAGGTATTTAAATTTTTGTACCTGCTTGATTGTAGTATATCGACGTGTATTTGGCATATTGGGCTGCCCTTTTTACTGATGACGTTGCCAATCTTAAAAATGCATCAATCTTGGCGATTATAGTTTTTACTTTGCTATCTTGAACCTAGACTAAACGTGTAAAAATTGAGAACCTTTGCCAGTATTGAATTATTAAGGATGCCTAACATCAAACTTGTACCGTAATTCTCTTTACTCTTCAAAGTGACTCTCAAAAGGAGTTGTATAAAAAGGAGTACATCATCATGATTCTTTGTTTGTTTGCTGCTTTCTTTATTTTTCTTTCTTTCCTTCTTTCTTAGTCTTTTCATCTGTATTTTGGTTGTAATCTTAGTCTTCTATCCTTCTTTCGCGTCTTCGTCTTTTTTTTTCCTTCTTTTTCTTATTGTAATATTTGTCTTTCTTTCTTGTTCTGGTGTTCAGCTTTGTTTTCTATTTTTCATTCATTATTTCTTTCGTTTTTTCTTTCTTTCTATTTTTCTTTCGTTCGTTCTTTCTTGTCTTCGTCTTTCTTTTTCTTTATTTATTTGTAATCTTTGTCTTTCAATATATATTTCTTTTTTTCTTTCTTTCTTTCTTTCTTTCTTCTTTTAGCCCTTACCTCTCTCGCTCTTATCTTTCTCTCTTTTATCCTTTTCAAGTTATAATTTCTTTTTTTCTATTACACTTCTTTCTTTCTTTCTTTCTTTCTTTCTTTCTTTCTTTTAGACCTTACCACTCTCTCTTATCTTTCTCTCTTTTATCCTTTTCAAGTTATAATTTCTTTTTTCTATTACACTTCTTTCTTTCTTTCTTTCTTTCTTTCTTTTAGACCTACCTCTCTCTCTCTTATCTTTCTCTCTTTATCCTTTTCGAGTTATAATTTCTTTTTTTCTATTACACATCTTTCTTTCTTTCTTTCTTTCTTTCTTTCTTTAGACCTTACCTCTCTCTCTCTCTCTTATCTTTCTCTCTTTTATCCTTTTTCAAGTTATAATTTCTTTTTCTATTACACTTCTTTCTTTCTTTCTTTCTTTCTTTCTTTCTTTCTTTTAGACCTTACCTCTCTCTCTCTCTTATCTTTTCTCTTTATCCTTTCAAGTTATAATTTCTTTTTTTCTATTACACATCTTTTATTTTTCTTCTATCTTTCTTTCTTTCTTTTTAGACCTTACCTCTCTCTCTCTCTTATCTTTCTCTCTTTATCCTTTTCAAGCTTTAATTTCTTTTTTTCTATTACACATCATTCTTTCTTTCTTTCTTTCTTTCTTTCTTTCTTTAGACCTTACCTCTCTCTCTCTTTATCTTTCTCTCTTTTATCCTTTTCAAGTTATAATTTCTTTTTCTATTACACTTCTTTCTTTCTTTCTTTCTTTCTTTCTTTTAGACCTTACCTCTCTCTCTTTATCTTTCTCTTTATCATTTTCAAGTTATAATTTCTTTTTTCTATTACACTTCTTTCTTTCTTTCTTTCTTTTAGACCTTACCACTCTCTCTCTTATCTTTCTCTCTTTTATCCTTTTCAAGTTATAATTTCTTTTTTTCTATTACAATTCTTCTTTCTTTCTTTCTTCTTTTAGAACTTACCACTCTCTCTTTATCTTTCTCTTTTATCCTTTTCAAGTTATAATTTCTTTTTTCTATTACACTTCTTTCTTTCTTTCTTTTAGACCTTACCTTTCTCTCTCTCTTATCTTTCTCTCTTTTATCCTTTTCAAGTTATAATTTCTTTTTTTCTATTACACTTCTTTCTTTCTTTCTTTCTTTCTTTCTTTCTTTCTTTTAGACCTTACCTCTCTCTCTCTCTTATCTTTCTCTCTTTATCCTTTTCAAGCTTTAATTTCTTTTTTCTATTACACATCATTCTTTCTTTCTTTCTTTCTTTCTTTCTTTTAGACCTTACCTCTCTCTCTCTCTCTTATCTTTCTCTTTATCCTTTTCAAGTTATAATTTCTTTTTTTCTATTACACTTCTTTCTTTCTTTCTTTCTTTCTTTTTAGACCTTACTCCCTCTCTCTCTCCTTTATCTTCTTTTATCATTTTCAAGTTATAATTTTTTCTATTACACTTCTTTCTTTCTTTCTTTTTAGACCTTACCACTCTCTTATCTTTCTCTCTTTTATCCTTTTCAAGTTATAATTTCTTTTTTTCTATTACACTTCTTTCTTTCTTTCTTTCTTTCTTTTAGAACTTACCACTCTCTCTCTTATCTTTCTCTCTTTTTTATCCTTTTCAAGTTATAATTTCTTTTTTCTATTACACTTCTCTCTTTCTTTCTTTCTTTTAGACCTTACCTCTCTACTTATCTTTCTCTCTTTATCCTTTTCAAGTTATAATTTCTTTTTTTCTATTACACTTCATTCTTTCCATCTTTCTTTTAGACCTTACCATTCTCTCTCTTATCTTTCTCTCTTTTATCCTTTTCAAGTTATAATTTCTTTTTTCTATTATACTTCTTTTTTCTTTCTTTCTTTCTTTAGACCTTACTCTCTCTCTCTCTCTATCTTTCTCTATTTTATCCTTTTCTGTTATACTTTCTTTTTCTATTACACATCTTTCTTTCTTCTTTCTTTCTTTCTTTTGTAGACTCACTCTCTCTCTTATCTTTCTTTATCCTTTCGTTATACTCTTTTTTCATTACACTTCTTTCTTTTTCTTTCTTTCTTTCTTTCTTTAGACTCACTCACTCTCTTTATCTTTCTCTCTTTATCCTTTTCAAGTTATACTTTTTTTCTCTATTGTTATTCTTTTCTTTTTTTCCTTCTTTTCTTTAGACTCACTACTCTTTATCTTTTCTCTCTTTTATCCTTTCAAGTTATAATTTATTTTTTCATTACACTTTTCTTTCTTTTTTCATTCTTTAGACCTTACCACTTCTTATCTTTCTTTATCCTTTTCAAGTTATAATATCTGTTTTCTATCACACCTTTCTTCTTTCTTTTTAGACCTTACCTCTCTCTCCCTCTTTATCTTTTCTCCTTTATCCTTTTTCTGGGTAAGCTTATGAATTTCTTTTTTCTATTACACATCTTTCTTCTTTCTTTCTTTCTTTCTTTCTTTCTTTCTTTCTTTCGAGACCCCACCTCTCTCTCTCTCTGATCTTTTCTCTCTTTTTATCCCTTTCAAGTTATAATATCTTTTTCTATCACACTTTTTCTTTCTTTGTTTCTTTCTTTAGACTACCGCCCTCTCTTTATCTTTCTCTTTATCCTTTTGTTATACTTTTTCATTAATTTCTTTCTTCCTTTCTTTCTTTCTTTATCTTACTCCCCCCCCCCCTATCTTTCTCTTACTCCTTTCGTTATAAATTTCTTTTTTCTATTAAGACTACTTTCTTTCTTTCTTTCTTTCTTACTCTCTCTCTCTTTATCTTTCTCTCTTTTTATCCTTTCGTTATAATTTCTTTTTCATTACACTTCTTTCTTTCTTTCTTTCTTTCTTTAGACTCACTCCTTTCTTCTTATCTTTTTCTTTATCCTTTATTACAATTTCTTTTTCATTACACTTCTTTCTTCTTTCTTCTTTTTAGACCTTACTTTCTCTTATCTTTTTTCTTTTTATCCTTTTCAAGTTATAATTTTTTTTTTCATCGTTATTTCTTTCTTTTCTTTCTTTCTTTCTTTCTTTCTTTTTTCTTTTTAGACCTTACCCTTCTCTCTTATCTTTCTCTCTTTATCCTTTTTTTCAAGTTACAATATTCTTTCTATCTCACTTCTTTCTTTCTTTCTTTCTTAACTTTTACCTCCCTGTCTTATCTTTCTCTCTTTTATCCTTTTCAAGTAATAATTTTTTTCATTACACTTCTTTTCTTTCTTCTTTTTCTTTTCTTCTTTAGCCTCACTTCTATCTTCTCTTTTATTTTTTCAAGTTATAATTTCTTTTTTCTATTACAATTTCCTTTCTTTCCTTCTTCTTTTAGACCTTACCATTCTCTCTCTTATCTTTCTCTTTTTTATCCTTTTCAAGTAATTTCTTTTTTCTATTACACTTCTTCTTTCTTTTCTTTTTAGTCTCACTCTCTCTCTATCTTTCTCTTTTATCCTTTTCATAAATTTCTTTTCTTTCTATTACACATCTTTCTTTCTCTTTCTTTCTTTCTTTCTTTAATCTACTCTCTCTCTCTTTATCTTTCTCTCTCTTTATCCTATCTGTTGTAATTTCTTTTTCTAGTACACTTTTCTTTCTTTCTTTAGACCTTACCTTTCTCTCTTATCTTTCTTTATCCTTTTCAAGTTATAATTTCTTTTTTCATTACACTTTTCTTTCCTTCTTTTCTTTTAGACCTTACTATTCTCTCTTATCTTTTCTCTCTTTAATTTTTCAAGTTATAATTTCTTTTTTCTATTACACTTCCTTCTTCTTCTTTCTTTTAGACCTACCATTCTCTCTTATCTTTCTTTATCCTTTTTCAAGTTATAATTTCTTTTTTCTATTTAAGAATTTCTTTCTTTCTTTTTTCTTTCTTTAGCCCTTACCTCTTCTTTATCTTTCTTTATCCTTTTCCTGCCATAATTTTTTTCTATTACATACCTTTCTTTCTTTCTTTCTTTCTTTCTTTCTTTTAGACCTTACTCTCTCTCTCTCTTATCTTTCTCTCTTTTATCCTTTTCGAGTTATACTCTTTTTCTATTACACATCTTTCTTTCTTTCTTTCTTTCTTTCTTTCTTTCTTTCTTTTAGACCTTACCTCTCTCTCTCTCTCTTATCTTTTTCTCTTTTTATCCTTTTCAAGTTATAATTTCTTTTTCTATTACACCCTTCTTCTTCTTTCTTTCTTTCTTTCTTTTAGACCTTTACCTCTCTCTCTTTATCTTTCTTTATCCTTTTCAGTTATAATTTCTTTTTTTCTATTACACATCTTTTATTTTTCTTTTTCTATCTTTCTTCTTTCTTTAGACCTTACCTCTCTCTCTCCTTTATCTTCTCTCTCTTTATCCTTTTCAAGCTTTAATTTCTTTTTCATTACACATCATTCTTTCTTCTTTCTCTTTCTTTCTTTCTTTCTTTAGACCTTACTCTCTCTCTCTCTATCTTTCTTCTTTATCCTTTTCAAGTTATAATTTTTCATTACACTTCTTTCTTTCTTTCTTTCTTTCTTTCTTTTAGACCTTACCCTTCTCTCTTATCTCTCTTTTATCATTTTCAAGTTATAATTTCTTTTTTCTATTACACTTCTTTCTTTCTTTCTTTATTTTAGACCTTACCACTCTCTCTCTTATCTTTCTCTCTTTTATCCTTTTCAAGTTATAATTTCTTTTTTCTATTACACTTCTTTCTTTCTTTCTTTCTTTCTTTTAGAACTTACCACTCTCTCTCTCTTATCTTTCTCTCTTTTATCCTTTTCAAGTTATAATTTCTTTTTTCTATTACACTTCTTTCTTTCTTTCTTTTAGACCTTACCTCTCTCTCTCTCTCTTATCTTTCTCTCTTTTATCCTTTTCAAGTTATAATTTCTTTTTTTCTATTACACTTCTTTCTTTCTTTCTTTCTTTCTTTCTTTCTTTCTTTTAGACCTTACCTCTCTCTCTCTCTCTTATCTTTCTCTCTTTTATCCTTTTCAAGTTATAATTTCTTTTTTCTATTACACATCTTTTATTTTTCTTTCTATCTTTCTTTCTTTCTTTTAGACCTTACCTCTCTCTCTCTCTCTTATCTTTCTCTCTTTTATCCTTTTCAAGCTTTAATTTCTTTTTTCTATTACACATCATTCTTTCTTTCTTTCTTTCTTTCTTTCTTTCTTTCTTTCTTTTAGACCTTACCTCTCTCTCTCTCTCTTATCTTTCTCTCTTTTATCCTTTTCAAGTTATAATTTCTTTTTTCTATTACACTTCTTTCTTTCTTTCTTTCTTTCTTTCTTTTAGACCTTACCACTCTCTCTCTTATCTTTCTCTCTTTTATCCTTTTCAAGTTATAATTTCTTTTTTCTATTACACTTCTTTCTTTCTTTCTTTCTTTCTTTTAGAACTTACCACTCTCTCTCTCTTATCTTTCTCTCTTTTATCCTTTTCAAGTTATAATTTCTTTTTTCTATTACACTTCTTTCTTTCTTTCTTTTAGACCTTACCTCTCTCACTTATCTTTCTCTCTTTTATCCTTTTCAAGTTATAATTTCTTTTTTCTATTACACTTCATTCTTTCCATCTTTCTTTTAGACCTTACCATTCTCTCTCTTATCTTTCTCTCTTTTATCCTTTTCAAGTTATAATTTCTTTTTTCTATTATACTTCTTTCTTTCTTTTTCTTTCTTTTTAGACCTTACCTCTCTCTTATCTTTCTATTTTTTATCCTTTTCAAGTTATAATTTCTTTTTTCTTATTACACATCTTTCTTTCTTCTTTCTTTCTTTCTTTAGACCTTACCTTCTCTTATCTTTCTCTCTTTTATCCTTTTCAAGTTATAATTTCTTTTTTTCTATTACACTTCTTTCTTTCTTTCTTTCTTTCTTTCTTTCTTTTAGACCTTTACCACTCTCTCTCTCTTATCTTTCTCTCTTTTATCCTTTTCAAGTTATACTTTTTCTATTACACTTCTTTCTTTTCCTTCTTTTTCTTTTAGACCTTACCACTCTCTCTCTTATCTTTTCTCTTTATCCTTTTCAAGTTATAATTTATTTTTTCTATTACACTTCTTTCTTTCTTTCTTTCATTCTTTTTAGACCTTACCACTCTCTCTCTTATCTTTTCTCTCTTTTATCCTTTTCAAGTTATAATATCTGTTTTCTATCACACTTCTTTCTTTCTTTCTTTCTTTCTTTCTTTTAGACCTTACCTCTCTCTCTTATCTTTCTCCTTTATCCTTTTCAAGTTATAATTTCTTTTTTTCTATTACACATCTTTCTTTCTTTCTTTCTTTCTTTCTTTCTTTCTTTCTTTCTTTCTTTTAGACCCCACCTCTCTCTCTCTGATCTTCCTCTCTTTTATCCTTTTCAAGTTATAACATCTTTTTTTCTATCACACTTTCTTTCTTTGTTTCTTTCTTTTTTAGACCTTACCGCTCTCTCTTATCTTTCTCTCTTTATCCTTTTCAAGTTATAATTTCTTTTTTCTATTACACTTCTTTCTTCCTTTCTTTCTTCTTTCTTTTTAGACCTTACCTCTCTCTCTCTTTATCTTCTCTCTTTTATCCTTTTCAAGTTATAATTCTTTTTTCTATTACACTACTTTCTTTCTTTTCTTTCTTTTTGCCCTTACCTCTCTCTCTTATCTTTCTCTTTTATCCTTTTCAAGTTATAATTTCTTTTTTCTCTATTACACTTCTTTCTTTCTTTCTTTCTTTCTTTCTTTAGACCTTACCTCTCTCTCTCTCTTATCTTTTCTCTTTTATCCTTTTCAAGTTATAATTTCTTTTTTCATTACACTTCTTTCTTTCTTTCTTTCTTTTAGACCTTACCTCTCTCTCTCTTTATCTTTTTCTCTTTATCCTTTTCAAGTTATAATTTTTTTTTCTATCACATTTCTTTCTTTCTTTCTTTCTTTCTTTCTTTCTTTCTTTTAGACTCATCTCCTCTCTCTCTTTATCTTTCTCTCTTTTTTATCCTTTTCAAGTTATAATATCTTTTTTTCTATCTCACTTCTTTCTTTCTTTCTTTCTTTCTTTTTAGACCTTACCTCTCTCTGTCTTATCTTTCTCTCTTTATCCTTTTCAAGTAATAATTTCTTTTTTCTATTACACTTCTTTCTTTCTTTCTTTCTTTCTTCTTCTTTTAGCCCTTACCTCTCTCTCTTATCTTTCTCTCTTTTATTTTTTTCAAGTTATAATTTTCTATTACACTTTCTTTCCTTCTTTCTTTTAGACCTTACCATTCTCTCTCTTATCTTTCTCTCTTTTATCCTTTTCAAGTTATAATTTCTTTTTTCTATTACACTTCTTTCTTTCTTTCTTCTTTTTAGCCCTTACCTCTCTCTCTCTCTCTTATCTTTCTCTCTCTTTTATCCTTTTCAAGTTATAATTTTTTTTTTCTATTACACATCTTTCTTTCTTTCTTTCTTTCTTTCTTTCTTTTAGACCTTACCTCTCTCTCTTATCTTTCTCTCTTTTTATCCTATTCAAGTTATAATTTCTTTTTTCTAGTACACTTCTTTCTTTTCTTTCTTTAGACCTTACCTCTCTCTCTTTATCTTTCTCTTTATCCTTTCAAGTTATAATTTCTTTCTATTACACTCTTCTTTCCTTCTTCTTTTAGACCTTACCATTCTCTCTTATCTTTCTCTCTTTTATCCTTTTCAAGTTATAATTTCTTTTTTTCTATTGCTAATTTCCTTCTTTCCTTCTTTCTTTTAGACCTTACCATTCTCTTATCTTTCTCTTTTATACTTTTCAAGTTATAATTTCTTTTTTTTCATTACACTTCTTTCTTTCTTTTTCTTTTTAGCCCTTACCTCTCTCTCTTATCTTTTCTCTCTTTTATCCTTTTCAAGTTATAATTTCTTTTTTCTATTACACATCTTTCTTTCTTTCTTTCTTTCTTTCTTTCTTTTAGACCTTACCTCTCTCTCTTATCTTTCTCTCTTTTATCCTTTTCAAGTTATAATTTTCTTTTTCATTACACTTATTTCTTTCTTTCTTTCTTTCTTTCTTTCTTTTAGACCTTACCACTCTCTCTTATCTTTCTCTCTTTATCCTTTTCAAGTTATACTTCTTCTTTCTTCTTTATTTCTTTCTTTCTTTCTTTCTTTCTTTTTAGACCTTACCTCTCTCTCTCTCTTATCTTTCTCTCTTTTATTTTTTTCAAGTTATAATTTCTTTTTTTCTATTACACTTCTTTCTTTCTTTCTTTCTTTTTTTCTTCTTCTTTAGCCCTTACCTCTCTCTCTATCTTATCTTTCTCTCTTTTATTTTTTTCAAGTTATAATTTCTTTTTTTCTATTACACTTCTTTTCTTTCTTTCTTTCTTTCTTTTAGACCTTACCTCTCTCTGTCTTATCTTTCTCTCTTTTATCCTTTTCAAGTTATAATTTTTTTTTTTCTATTACACTTCTTTCTTTCTTTCTTTCTTTCTTTCTTTCTTTTAGACCTTACCTCTCTCTCTCTCTCTCTCTTATCTTTCTCTCTTTATCCTTTTTCAAGTTATAATTTCTTTTTTTCTATTACACTTCTTTCTTTTCTTTCTTTCTTTCTTTCTTTTAGACATTACTTCACACTCTCTTATCTTTCTCTCTTTTATCCTTTTCAAGCAGAGCCTTTTTCCTATCACACTTCTTTCTTCTTTCTTTCTTTCTTTCTTTCTTTTAGACCTTACCTCTCTCTCTCTTATCTTTCTCTCATTTATCCTTTTCAAGTTATAATTTCTTTTTTTCTATTACACATCATTCTTTCTTTCTTTCTTTTTTCTTCTTTTTAGCCCTCTTACCTCTCTCTCTTATCTTTCTCTCTTTATCCTTTTCTGCTATAATTTCTTTTTTTCTATTACACTTCTTTCTTTCTTTCTTTCTTTCTTTCTTTCTTTTAGACCTTACCTCTCTCTCTCTATCTTTCTCTCTTTTATTTTTTTCAAGTTATAATTTCTTTTTTCTATTACACTTCTTTCTTTCTTTCTTTCTTTTTTTCTTCTTCTTTTAGCCCTTACCTCTCTCTCTCTCTTTATCTTTCTCTCTTTTATCCTTTTCAAGTTATAATTTCTTTTTTTCATTACACTTCTTTCTTTCTTTCTTTCTTTCTTTCTTTCTTTCTTTTATACTCACTCACTCTCTCTCTTATCTTTCTTTATCCTTTTCAAGTTATAATTTCTTTTTTCTATTACACTTCATTCTTTCTTTCTTTCTTTCTTTCTTTCTTTCTTTCTTTCTTTTAGACCTTACCACTCTCTCTCTCTCTCTCTCTCTCTTCTTTATCCTTTCAAGTTATAATTTCTTTTTTCTATTACACTTCTTTCTTTCTTTCTTTCTTTAGGACCTTACCCCTCTCTCTCTTATCTTTCTCTTTATCCTTTTCAAGTTATAATTTCTTCTTTCTTTCTTTATTTCTTTCTTTCCATCTTTCTTTCTTTCTTTCTTTTAGACCTTACCACACACTCTCTTATCTTTCTCTCTTTATCCTTTTCAAGTTATAATTTCTTTTTTCTATCACACTTCTTTCTTTCTTTCTTTCTTTCTTTCTTTCTTTTAGACCCTACCTCTCTCTCTTTATCTTTCTCTCTTTTTATTTTTTTCTGTTATAATTTCTTTTTTCTATTACACTTCTTTCTTTCTTTCTTTCTTTCTTTCTTTCTTTCTTTCTTTTAGAACTTACCACTCTCTCTCTCTTATCTTTCTCTTTTATCCTGTCCAAGTTATAATTCTCTTTTTTTCTATTACACTTCTTTCTTCTTTCTTTTTAGACCTTACCACACTCTCTTATCTTTCTCTTTTTTATCCTTTTTCAAGTTATAATTTCTTTTTTCTATTACACTCTTTCTTTCTTTCTTTCTTTCTTTCTTTTTCTTTCTTTTAGACCTTACTCCTCTCTCTCTCTTTATCTTTCTCTCTTTTTATTTTTTTCAAGTTATAATTTCTTTTTTCTCTATTACACTTCTTTCTTTCTTTCTTTCTTCTTTTTCTTCTTCTTTAGCCCTTACTCTCCTCTCTTATCTTTTCTCTTTATCCTTTTCAAGTTATAATCTTTTTTCTATTACACTTCTTTCTTTCTTTCTTTCTTTCTTTCTTTCTTTCTTTCTTTCTTTATACCTTACCACTCTCTCTTATCTTTCTCTCTTTTATCCTTTTCAAGTTATAATTTCTTTTTTTCTATTACACTTCATTCTTTCTTTCTTTCTTTCTTTCTTTCTTTCTTTCTTTCTTTTAGACCTTACCACTTCTCTCTTATCTCTCTCTTTATCCCTTTTCAAGTTATAATTTCTTTTCTATTACACTTCTTTCTTTCTTTCTTTCTTTAGACCTTACTCCTCTCTCTCTCTGTCTTTCTCTTTATCCTTTTCAAGTTATAATTTCTTCTTCTTTCTTTATTTCTTTCTTTCCATCTTTTCTTTTCTTTCTTTCTTTTTAGACCTTACCACACTTCTTTATCTTTCTTTTATCCTTTTCAAGTTATAATTTCTTTTTTCTATCACACTTCTTTCTTTCTTTCTTTCTTTCTTTCTTTTGGACCTTACCTCTCTCTCTTATCTTTCTCTCTTTTATTTTTTTCAAGTTATAATTCTTTTTTTCTATTACACTTCTTTCTTTCTTTCTTTCTTTCTTTCTTTCTTTCTTTTTAGAACTTACTACTCTCTCTCTCTCTATCTTTCTCTTTCTTTATCCTATTCAAGTTATAATTTCTTTTTTCTATTACACTTCTTTCTTTCTTTCTTTAGACCTTACCAATTTCTTATCTTTCTCTTTTATCCTTTTCTTGCCAGTAATTTCTTTTTTCATTACAATTTTCTCTTTCTTTCTTTCTTTTTCTTTCTTCTTTAGCCCTTTACCTCTCTCTCTCTTATCTTTCTCTCTTTATTTTTTTCAAGTTGTAATTTCTTTTTTCTATTACACTTCTTTCTCTTTCTTTCTTTCTTTCTAGACCTTACCTCTCTCTCTTATCTTTCTCTCTTTTATCCTTTTCAAGTTATAATTTCTTTTTTCTATTACACTTCTTTCTTTCTTTCTTTCTTTCTTTCTTTCTTTCTTTAGACCTTACCACACTCTCTTATCTTTCTCTCTTTTATCCTTTTCAAGTTATATCTTTTTCCTATCACACTTCTTTTCTCTTTCTTTCTTTCTTTCTTTCTTTCTTTCTTTTTAGACCTTACCTCTCTCTTATCTTTCTCCCTTTATCCTTTTCAAGCTATAATTTGTTTTTTCTATTACACTTCTTTTCTTTCTTTCTTTCTTTCTTTCTTTTTCTCTTTAGCCCTTACCTTCTCTCTTATCTTTCTCTTCTTTATCCTTTTCAAGTTATAATTTCTTTTTTTCTATTACACTTCTTTCTTTCTTTCTTTCTTTCTTTCTTTTAGACCTTACCTCTCTCTCTCTTTATCTTTCTCTCTTTTATCCTTTTCAAGTTATAATTTCTTTTTTCTATTACACTTCTTTCTTTCTTTCTTTCTTTCTTTCTTTCTTTTAGACCTTACCACTCTCTCTTATCTTTCTCTCTTTTATCCTTTTCAAGTTATAATTTCTTTTTTCTATTACACTTCTTTCTTTCTTTCTTTCTTTCTTTTAGACTTTACCACTCTCTCTTATCTTCTTTATCTTTTTCAAGTTATAATTTCTTTTTTTCTGTTACACTTCCTCATTCTTTCTTTCTTTCTTTCTTTCTTTCTTTCTTTCTTTCTTTCTTTTAGACCTTACCAATCTCTCTCTCTTTATGTCTCTCTCTTTATCCTTTTCAAGTTATAATTTGTTTTTTCTATTACACATCTTTCTTTCTTTCTTTCTTTCTTTCTTTTCTTTAGACCTTACTCCTTCTCTCTTATCTTTTTCTCTTTTATCCTTTTCAAGTTATAATTTCTTTTTTCTATTACACTTCATTCTTTCTTTCTTCTTTTCTTTTCTTTTAGACCTTTACCAATCTCTCTCTCTCTCTTTATCTCTCTCTTTTATCCTTTTCAAGTTATAATTTGTTTTTTCTATTACACATCTTTCTTTCTTTCTTTCTTCTTCTTCTTCTTTAGACTCATCTCTCTCTCTCTCTCTCTTATCTTTCTCTCTTTATCCTTTTCAAGTTATAATTTCTTTTTTCTATTACACTTCATTCTTTCTTTCTTTCTTTTAGACCTTTACCTCTCTCTCTCTCTCTTATCTTTCTCTCTTTTATCCTTTTCAAGTTATAATTTCTTTTTTTCTATTACACTTCATTCTTTCTTTCTTTCTTTCTTTCTTTCTTTCTTTCTTTTAGAACTTACCTTCTCTCTCTATCTTATCTTTCTCTCTTTTATCCTTTTCAAGTTATAATTTCTTTTTTCTATTACACTTCTTTCTTTCTTTCTTTCTTTCTCTTTCTCTTTTAGACCTTACCACTCTCTCTCTTATCTTTCTCTTTATCCTTTTCAAGTTATAATTTCTTTTTTCTATTACACATCTTTTCTTCTTTCTTTCTTTCTTTCTTTTAGACCTTACCCCTCTCTCTCTTATCTTTCTCTCTTTTATCCTTTTCAAGTTATATAATTTCTTCTTTCTTTCTTTATTTCTTTCTTTCTTTCTTTCTTTCTTTCTTTTCTTTAGACCTACTCACACTCTCTTATCTTTTCTCTTTTATCCTTTTCAAGCTATAATTTCTTTTTTTCTATTACACTTCTTTCTTTCTTCTTTTCTTTCTTTCTTCTTTCTTTTTAGATCTTACCTCTCTCTCTTCTCTTTCTCTCTTTTCTTTTATCCTTTTCAAGTTATAATTTCTTTTTTCTATTACACTTCATTCTTTCTTTCTTTCTTTCTTTCTTTCTTTTAGACCTTACCACTCTCTCTCTCTTATCTTTCTCTCTTTTATCCTTTTCAAGTTATAATTTCTTTTTTCTATTACACTTCTTTCTTTCTTTCTTTCTTTCTTTCTTTCTTTCTTTCTTTTAGACCTTACCACACTCTCTTATCTTTCTCTCTTTTATCCTTTTCAAGTTATAATTTCTTTTTTCTATGACACTTCTTTCTTTCTTTCTTTCTTTCTTTCTTTCTTCTTCTTTTAGACCTTACCTCTCTCTCTCTTATCGTTCTCTCTTTTATCCTTTTCAAGTTATAATTTCTTTTTTCTATCACACTTCTTTCTTTCTTTCTTTCTTTCTTTTAGACCTTACCTCTCTCTCTCTTATCTTTCTCTCTTTTATCCTTTTCAAGTTATAATTTCTTTTTTCTATTACACTTTCTTTCTTTCTTTCTTTCTTTCTTTTTTTCTTCTTCTTTTAGCCCTTACCTCTCTCTCTCTTATCTTTTTCTCTTTCATCCTTTTGTAGTTATAGTTTCTTTTTTCTATTACACTTCTTTCTTTCTTTCTTTCTTTCTTTCATTTATACCTTACCACTCTCTCTCTTATCTTTCTCTCTTTTATCCTTTTCAAGTTATAATTTCTTTTTTCTATTACACTTTCTTTCTTTCTTTCTTTCTTTCTTTCTTTCTTTTAGACCTTACCTCTCTCTGTCTTATCTTTCTCTCTTTTATCCTTTTCAAGTTATAATTTCTTTTTTCTATTACACTTCTTTCTTTCTTTCTTTCTTTCTTTCTTTCTTTCTTTTAGACCTTACCTCTCTCTCTTATCTTTCTCTCTTTTATCCTTTTCAAGTTATAATTTCTTTTTTCTATTACACATCTTTCTTTCTTTCTTTCTTTCTTTCTTTCTTTCTTTCTTTCTTTCTTTTGACCTTACCCTCTCTCTCTTATCTTTCTCTCTTTTATCCTTTTCAAGTTATAATTTCTTTTTTCTATTACACTTCTTTCTTTCTTTTTTTCTTTCTTTCTTGTCTTCATTTTTTTCTTTATCAATCTTTTTCTTTTCATCTTTATTTATTTGAAATCTTTGTCTTTCTTTCTTTTTCTTGTCATTTTATCCTTTGTCATCTTTGTCTCTCTTTATTTCTTGACTTCTGTTTGACTTCTTTTTTCTTTTCCTCTATATTTATTTGTAATTCTGAAGTTTTTGTTTGTTTCTTTTGTTTGTTTGTTTCTTTCTTTCTTGTCTTCGTCTTTCTTTACTTATTCATCTTTACACTTAGTCATTGTTTTCTCTGTCTTTATCTTTCTATTTATTTATTTATTTTTTATAATCATATCGCCTCAAGCAAGGCATTTTATTTCCACCGTTTTGCAGTGGGGGTTACATACAAGGAAAGAGTGACTGGTTACAAAGGGTGTCGGAAAGTGGGTAAAAAAAGGATGACTGTGACCATAAAGTGAGGGATCAGTTCATATATTGATTGTGATGTAGAATTGATCCCCCTATTTATATCCACATTATAATAGTATAGAAATTTTTTTGATAATCATATCGCCCCAAGCAAGGCATTTTATTGCTACAGCTTTCCAGGAGATTACATAGGAGGAAAGTTATGAGAAAGAGTGACAGGTTATAGGAGTGTCAGGAAGTGGGTAAGTGAAGGATGAGGTTACTGATGAGAGTGAAGTGGACGGAGAAAGGAGCATGAGAGTGAGAGGATAAAGGTTAGTGAGATAGGAGATGACTATTGACTTTACATTTAAATTCTTGGAGATTATAGCTGTCGGGAAAGCAAGTAAATGTAAGGGAATTCCACAGGCGGGAAATGCGAGAAAAGAAGCTGTTGGAGTAGAATTTGCATTTACAATTAATTGGTTTCACAGTAAATTTTATTTTTAATTTTTCTTTTTTTTCTTTCTTTTTTCATTAGCTATCTTTTTTTCTTTTATTAGAATTTATTCTCTCTCTCTCTCTCTCTCTCTATATATATATATATATATATATATATATATATATTCCTTCTTGCACTCTTGTTTTATTTACCTTTGACTTGATGATCAGAATTCAAAATGTAAAACCAATATTGATAAGCTTGGCAAAATTCTCTTGCTGGGGAGAATGAATATTCGTTACCGGATAATTTGTTTACATTTTGTGCTTCTGACCAGCATTCGTTTCCCAAGTCTAAGCGAAAAGAAGAAGGAGGAGAGAGAGAGAGACAGAGAGAGAGAGAGAGGGAGAGAGAGAGATGGAGGGCGGGAGGGATGGAGAGAGAGAGATGGAGGTGGGTAGAAATACTGGAGAAATGTTGTCTTTTCGTAAATATAAATATGAAGACTTATAAAATTTTCGAAAATGATCAGTTCAAATTTCGCCAGAGATTAATTCTTCCAAAACTGAAGCAACTCGAAACAGTATTTTCAGCAAATCCTTTCTTCGAAGAAAGAATAAAAGCAAAATAACATAAACAAAGTTTTTCAAAAAAATTTGATGTTTCGTGATCATCAAGCTATTGAGTCGATTGTCGTAAATGATATCTTACAGCAACTGGATTTCGCAGATACTGCATCGAACACACTTCAGAATATCAAATATTTCGCGGCGTTCATCTGGAACATATTTATCAAATTTCTTCACTTAAATGATATTATTGAGAGGGTATGATATTGTTAGAAACTTACACTCATTATCTGAGACGTTTATCTAACACTTTTTTGTGACTTCTGCTTGAGTAATGTTTACAGATATTGAGTGCCAAAATGCAGATGGATTCAAAACCTGTATCCGTATTAAGGAACTTTAGAAACAAAGACATAAGTCCTTGAACATTTCTTTAAAGTGTAATGAAAAAGGCATAAATTTATTTTAGTTCTTGGAAAACATTACTCTCAGACACTAAATAAAAATTTATCATACATACAAAACAGTTAGGAAATCAAAATATTTCAGAATTTTTCTTTTTCAATTAGCTAATTGTATATTGTTATAGTAATATGATAGTAATTACGAATTTTCATCGCATTATACAGTTTATAGATATATAGATATATCATGACATACAACTGTAAAATATTACTTTGAACAGCTGAACAAAACGACTGGTAGATTCGACCGTGTGTGATGTCAACAAAAATCAAGGGTGATTAGCAGATATATCGAGCCGTCGATGATGTTACCAGGGTGCAACAACAAAAAGCAAAAAAAAAAACCAAAAACAAAGCAGAAGCTACAACCGGTTTGAAAGGCGATGGCCTGGTTGACAGATACATGCGGCCATAGATAAAAGTCAACCGGAGACAAGGGTAGTTGACAGATATGTCCGTCCATAGATGACGTCAACAGAGAGATAACCTGAAAAATTGTCTGGAAGTTATGGAGTTATATAAAGTCTTGATTTTTGGCTGAAGAAACAGAGAACTACCGCTGGTTTCTGACTATCGACGGGCCCTTCGTGTGTGCAACTCTCTCCTGCTGCACTTCTGATTCACACAAGCATCACTGACAAAGAATAAAAATATAAGATTATATTTTTATATATGTATGTATGTATTTAAGCGCATTCAACAGTTTCAAATAGCTTACAAATAAAAAGAATACAAGTTCTAGTAGGTTCATGAAGTTCTAGAAGGTTTCTGAAAGGCGTAAGAAACAGGACAATTTCGCTAGAAACAAAGAGGAGAGTACTGGGTTGCTAAATGATGTCGGTTTTTCATTATGGCAGTGAAAGTTGGACAATATCATCAAAGATGAAGGAAAACCGAAGCAGTGGAAATGTGGTTCTACAGAAGGATGCTGCAGATATTATGGACCGAGTATACGAACAATGATGAGGTTTTGGAAAGAATGGCAACGAAAAAAATTAATAGTGAGCATCAGGAAGATTTTTACACGTTTAGTCTAGGTTCAAGATAGCAAAGTAAAAACTATAATCGCCAAGATTGATGCATTTTTAAGATTGGCAACGTCATCAGTAAAAAGGGCAGCCCAATATACCAAATACAGGTGGGGGATACTACAATCAAGCAGGTACAAAAATTTAAATACCTGGGAAATGTTCTAATAAAAGACGGAAAGTTCAACACAAAGATCCGAAGGCAAATTAGCATGGCGAAGGAAGCAGTCCAGAAGTTGAGTAAAGTATTAAGAAATAGGACAATTTCCCTAGAAAAAAGAAAAGAGTACGTGATTGCTAGGTGATTTCACTTCTTCAATATGGCGGTGAATGCTGGACGAAGATGAATGACAAACTTGAAGCAACTGAAATGTGGTTCTACAGAAGAATGTTACGAATATCATGTATCGAGCATGTGAGCAATGATGAGGTTTTGGAAAGGATGGAAACGAAAAGGAAATTAATAGTGAAATGTGGTTCTACAGAAGGATGCTGCGAATGTCATGGATCGAGCAAGTGAGCAATGATGAGGTTTTGGAAAGGATGGAAACGAAAAGGAAAATAAAAATGAGCATTAGGAAGAGACAGCTGAATTTCCTGGGACATACAATGAGGAAGTAGGGCTTGGAGAACCTGTTACTAACAGGCCAGATACAGGGAACATGCAACAGGGGAAAGCAGCGGATAACATATTTGAAGGACCTGATCAGATGGATGACAGAACGAGGGTTGCGTGGTGTAACAGGAGAAAGCATGCTAAGAGCCACCAGGGATAGGGAGATGAAAGCCATGATCGCCTACGTCCTGAAAGGACATGGCAGGTAAAAGAAAAAGTACTAATGTCCTTACATATAATTTTAGAATATTTGTGTTTGGGTTAACATTAAAATCAACAATTATTTAAAGCCATATTTATTTTTTTTATCAAACCTCATCGAATTATGATACAAGAAATCAATTATTTTACGAAAAGTAAAAAAAGGTCATGATGGTTACCGACGTTTCAAGCCAATCAAAAATAAAATTAGGAATATAAATAAACCCAACGCTTATTCAAATACCCATATTTTTTAAAATGTTTACTATGTAAATGCGTTTACGTGGTGGGCGGCATCCTGTGATATAAAAACCCACATCTCAAAACACAAGATATTTGCGTTTAGACAAATACTCTAACTCTCGCGTATTGCTTTAGAAAGATGCCAGACATAACTTTGATTTTAATAATGCAACCATAATTTAAAAGAACATAATTTAAAAGAACATAATCCTTTCAGAAGAACATACTTTTAATCTTAATAATAATAATACCATTACTAAATATATACACTTGCTTCTAACATTACGTCACCATGCTTCTTCGAATCGATTCTTAAAGATTCTAGCATATATCTATCTCGTATTTGTATTAAAAACATACCCAGATTAAAATGGAGTGTCTCCCCAATGCGCTGGCTCTTCACATAAAGTTGAAGACATTAGAACGCCTCCTACTAGACAGACACACGTACACAATTACGGATACACATTACTACCCGATGCCCGTTTAGACGTTCTAGATTGTTTACAAACTAACACACATATTGAATTATCTGCGATTTTAATGCACGTGATATATAACTGACCAATGAGATTTAACAAAAACATAATTAAAAATACCGAAGTTCCTAATTTTTATCTATTTTCTGTTAATATCTTTTTTCTTTATCATTTCACCCCAAGCAAGGCATTTTACTGCCACTGTTGCGCAGGGGATCACAAAGGGGAAAGTGATAAGAAAGAGTGTCAAGTTATAGGGGGAGTCAGGAAGTGAGTAAGAGAGGGATGAATGTGGTCATAAAGTAAGAGATCAGTTTATATATTGATTGTAATGTAAAATTGATCCCCCACTTTATATCCACATTATAATAGTATAGAATTTTGTTTTAATCATCTCACCCCAAGCAAGGCATTCTACTGCCACTGTTGCGCAGGGGATTACACAGGGAAAAGTGATGAGAAAGGGGCGTTAGTTGTAGGAAATGTCAGGAGGAGGGTAATGGACGGATGAGGATACTAAGGATGGGATAGGAGTAGATGGGAAGAGAGTTTGAGAGAATAGATGCGAGTGAGTGTGATAGAAGATGACTATTGACCGTACATTTAAATTCCTGGAGATTGTATCTGTCGGGAAAGCAAGTATATGGAAGGGAATTCCACAGGCGGGAAATGCGAGAAAAGAAGCTGTTAGAGTAGAAATTGAGGTTATATTTTATCGGTTTCACTGGAAAATGGTGGGACCTATTTGCTAATATAGTAACTCGTGTAAATTCATACCTAGGGAACACGAGTGATCTAAGTTCATCGGAGCAAAAGCAGTGAAAGTATTTGTAAAAAAGGCACAGGGAATCATATCAAGCCGGTGAGAGAGTGACTGCAGCTGGGTTGCTGACGTAGCTTTAAAAATGCAATAGAAGTGAAGCATGTTAGATTGATATAGGTTATTTATTTCTCATTTTCTTATTATGCTGTCAGATTCCGATCGATATTTAATTTGCATTTTTTGTTGACAACACACACACACACACACACACACACACACACACACACATATGTAGTGAACAAAACATGTTCTAATTTAAAAATTAAAACGCTAAGCACTGACTGATTGATCTTTTAGAAATGCACGAATTTTCTCGAATTAACAAAATCATTGCTTTTCACTCACAAAACTCGCGAACTTTCACACCTCGATTCGAAATGTTTTTTGATCAATAGGAAATTAGAAAACATCTTAAAACAAAATAGAAAGGCCGGAATCACATCCGGGAGTGAATTCCCAAATGATCTTTCTGAGGCCCAAAAACGAAGGAGCAAAATCGAGTGTCGCCAGAGAGAAAAGAAGACGAGAATAATTTACACGTCCCTTGACAAACGTCAAGCGATAACTATTATTGTCTCTATATTTCTCTCTTACCTCTCACTTTCTTTCTTTTCACCATTTACCCTGAGCGATAACCTCAAATACAAACTTACCCAACAATAAACGGTAATACATCTATGCATAAAAACATACATACGTTCCTGCTTACGTACACATAAACTCACATTTGCAAGGACTACTACAAACTCTTGATACCCTTGCTTCTTAATACTGTTTCTCATTGAATATTAACTTCTACAATTTATGTTATTCTGTTCTATGAATAAATTTCTCTTTAAACATGCAAAAGTATACTTTTATTCTTCAACAAATCCACCTTTTGATAAGATTCTGATAATTCTGAATATAACCTTTAAGCTGTTTGAAGTCTTTTATGTATTACACAAGGCTAATTCAATAAACATATCTACTTCTACATATATATTAATCTATATATAAACAGTCCTAGATTAATATAATACCGCCCTATTACACCTACTGATCACACAAAACGGAAAAAAAAACATTAAAACTTCTTCAACTATAGATACGTAAGTAAGAATACACATCATTATCAAATATTCGCTAAGATATATTAGAATCTTTACAAACTTACATAAATATAGGATTAGTTACAGTTTTAATACAGATAGTACATGACGGACGAATGAGAATCGATCCAAACAAAATGTGACGCTTCGCCGCGGCTGGTCGTTGATGGCGTCGATTCAGTAGCTGGTCCTCAAGTTGATCTTCCAACGATGATCTCCATTGACTCCGTTGTAAACTTTGATCTCAAGGAAGTCCCGTGGAATTCTCGCTAAATGTCTCTCCGCCAAGTCAAACTAAGCTGGATGCGTGCGCACGAAATATAATTAGAATGACGCCTGAATCAGTTGTAGAAATGTTTTTAGATACAAAAAGAAAATAGAGTAAAACAGTCACCAATCGTCTTCTTCCCCAAACCTGTTCCAATCAAGCTGACAATGCGACAGAAATTCCGACCAATTAATAATTTCGCGAAGAGTTTTTCTTCTTATCATTAATTCAAGTCTCTGGTTGGCAATATCACTTCACTCCAATCAGAGTTTCAAGTTTGTGGCGGTTCAAAATATCTTTGTTCGTTTCACAACGAAGCTTTACGGAAACTGCCGAAGGATTGTCTTTGAGTGTAGTGGGTAAGGCTGGCAGCGGCGGTAAGATGTATTCAGTTTCGTACTTTGGACTGGCTCTTCGATCAGAGCTTGGTTTCAACTGGTTTTGGTCCACGGGGCTCTGATTTTATGCCTGCCTCTGTTTTACTGGTGCAGGGCATGAAGGACACTGGGTGTCTAGTTTCTGGCCCTTTCGGCCAATGAAATCACTCTCTCCCCCACCTTTGGGGCGGAGTTACTTCTTTCTATCTTCTTTCCGTTTAATTAACAAATCTAGTATCTGATTCTTGCGGCTAATGAAATCACGAACCTCAAATCTCTCTGTCTTCTTTCTTTTGACGCAGCCATTTGAGTAACGCTATTTTTATGACGTCTCTTCTTTCTGTCTTATTTCCTTTTTTTAACCAATGAAACAATTTTCTCTTTACCCGTTTTGGGCGGGTGTTTTAATCCTCCAACTCCTTTCTCAGGAAAATCTCAATTTAGTTTTTTCTCATAACAAACAAACCTAACCTTTGCACTTGTCAAAGACGCCTGAATACGCAAAATTCCCCTTTTCTGAGTTTTTGACAAACTTTTCTGACATTTCGCAGCTGTGTTTTGGTTTCCGCACGAGTTTATTAGAAAAAGAAGAAAACAAGTAAATTCTCACTTTCATCAGCTGTGTCGTTGAGAACATCAATTAAACCTCTCTTAGTCACGTTATCAAAATACCAAAGTTCTGTCTTTTTGTCTTTTTGTCTGATACAATAATCCCCACTCATAACCACAGTAAAAAGAACCTTCAGATATCGAAGGCCATCTACATTAAATTAAAACAACCCACACTTAATAAAACCACGTTTAAATCTGGTCATTACATATTAAATTCCATTTAAATATATGGTTCTGGTAACATTTCGGGCTCACGCGCTGTGTGTCGTCATAGAACCGCATTACACATTTACAAGCTGCGTTTGCTATTTGGTGACTGTTGTCGTTATCAACAGGGTAGAAAAGGAACGAGGGTCAAAAAGTCCGATTGAAATTCGCATCAAGCCCCATGATATTAAAATTGAACTCACAAGTCTTTTTGTTCAAGTTACTGGAATATTTCAACCAACGTTTTTATCACCTGAAAAAGTCCGGAGCATACAACGACAGAAACGTCGTGTATATCTAAAGTTATTTATGAATGGAACTTTGTCTGTGTGTGTGTGTGTCCGATACCTATAGACTCCGAAACTGCTGAACCGATATTCTTGAAAATTTACACAGCTGTACTATAAAGGTTTTGGGTAGAGGTACCCTCGATAAATATCGAAAATTGATAATCGAAAAAATCGGGTTATAGAAGGAGTGGTCAGATTTTAATCAAATTTGATACACTCATAGACAAAGACATAAGAAACGATATTCAGATGTTTCAAGGTTGCAATTCTTACAATAGTGCAGAAAATCGATAATATATATATATATATATATATATATATATATATATATATATATATATAAGGCAAGATGTTTGTGTGTGTGTGTGTGCGTTTATCTGCCTGTATATCTGTATTTTTTCAGCCCTTTTATTTTAGTTTTTGCTTCGGGTTTGGCTCTAAGTACGTATAATTGTAGTTCTTAGTCTCACCCATGATATCATTTACTCAGAGGACTTATTTAGTCTTCAAAATGCAGTTTAGGACGAAACAACTTATTTGATATCGATACGAGGAAATCAAAATTTGACTTACATCCATTCATTTTTCTTTCAGTCTACGGTTTTGCTTTAACTGGAAACAAATATTGGTTTTTAGTCTTTCGTGCCAACGTTCAAAGAGTCTGAGCTCCAGGAGCATGGATTAGTTTTAAAGCTTTCATTACACCCGAGCAACGTCGGGCTATACTGCTAGTATATATATATAGATAAGGACAACAGTTCAAAGAATGTAAATGGTGTAAATAGTTAAAATACCTCATCTTAGACAGTATTTACATTATTTGGACTATTGTCTTCATCTTTGTTGCTATTCGTGCGACGTTTCTGCCGTTGTACGCTTCGGCCTTCTTCATGTGCTAGAAATTTCGAATCGAACTCTTTATTACAATCACTGTATATGAATTTCATTCCTTGCTTAATGTCTGCTGACTTGATTCTTAGAGTTGTGAGTTCAATACCAGGCTACAGCAGTGGTGGACAAATAACATACAGATTCGGGTTAGAGGAAGCAGGAAAATGAGGGTGGCTTTTAATGCACGTGATACATGACTGACCAATGAAAATCTATCGAAACTAAAGTCTGCAGTCTCAAAATCTCTGAGACAAACTTGTTACACATTTTCTGCTTGTTCTTTATATCTTGTTCTCAAATTCTGATCGGAATTTGACCTGCATTTCATCTTTAACTCAGATATATTTAGGTGTTTGTCTAAATATAATTCACATTATTTAATTTTATGTAAACTAAAACGTATACATGAAGCGGAATAGGAAAACAAAGTTTCTATAAACATGGCGAGCGGAAGAAAGAACCGTTCGATCAGTAACCACTTATTTTGGATATTAGGCCAAATTAACTAAATACGATTACAACAAAGATGAAAGCAGTAGTCCCAATGTAAACAATGATAATTAATCATCTTAGATATTCAGACAGAAACATATTAATCTGATTTTTTTTTGGCTTTTAACATTCTGCTGATTAAAATCGAAGATGATTTACCATAGATTAAAAAAAAAGACCGTCTTTGTCCGAAAGCGATACGTTCAGATTTCAATTAGACAAAATTGACCGGTACTCATGCAACCAGGAGAGTTTATCTATTACAATCTGTGTGGTGTACTTACTACTGTAGATCATCGACCTGATAAACGGGTTGTTAAAACATTGTAAAAACATCAATTTATGGGTTGAGGAGTTTTATCCATTAATTCTGAATGCCCCACTTTGAGTGTTTTATTATTATTATTTTTTTTTTCGGTTTTTGTGAACTCCGTCCTTGTTCAGCTGCTTTTAGGCCCCTGTCATCTTCAGGGAAATATGATGTAAACCCTGTACTCAATATACGAGGGTGGATTATTCTCTTTCATATCTCCATATCTTGACGTGTTCATGTTCAGTGTGCAGTCACAATCTTAACGTCATTAGATATGCAGGTGAAGTGGTGTTGGAAATATATACAGAAAGGAAACTACAGGAAATAAAACCGAAGCTAGATAGGAAATTAAGAAGAAAGGACTAAAATCAATTGGATTTCTGACCGTGGATGCCGATTTTGATCAAACAACCATATTTTGAAATCGCCATTGATTCATCGGAGTTAGTTTATTTTGACTCAAACATGACAAAAGGAAAAACAAAATGCATTTTACAAAACGAGGAAGGACTTGTTGAAGTCGCATTGAATAATTCTGATCACTCCCACGGTGGTGGTTTTCTAATTTTTAACAAAACGGTCTCGAATACAGACCCTGCTATTGTATGAATAAATCTGATCACTCCTACGGTGTTCAGTTTATAAATTTTACTAAAACGATTTCGAATACAGACCCGGATACTGTCTTGACACTAAGGTGTGAGGAAGTGCCCAGCTGTTAAACCTAAAAGCATTTTCAGATGCGTTGATGACCCCGAGAGGAATCAAGATACTCCTTTCCTCCTCTCTTTGTAATTCACACCGAAAATGCAAAAGATGGTTTCTAAAACGTAGCAAAGTATTAAGAAACAAGAGAATATCTATAGTACCAAAGAAAAGAGTACTGACATTTTACATAAAATCAGTTTTCCTATAATAAACAATTTCATCTCAGCTGAAGAAGTCTTTTGGAAAAAAAAATATGGTTCCACAGAAGGATGCTATCATACAGGATGCTATCATACAGTTCTCATATAAACAGCGGTGAGCATTTAGAGAAAATAAAACTATAAGCAAATACTTATACTCAGAATTAGAAAGAGACTATTCAAATAATGAAGAAAGATGGCTTGGAGAATGACACCCGCATGGCATACTGAACTTAATCGAGGAAAAGACCGGCTGCAGCCGCTCTCGCACCGGCGTGATGTGGCTTTCCTGTGCCTCTTCTACAAGTACTTTCATGGCTACTGCTCCGATGAGCTTAGATCACTGGTGCCGCCTAAGCACGAATTTACACGAGATACTAGATTAGCAACTAGGTCCCACCCTTTTACAGTTAAACAAATAAGATGTAACCGTAAATTCTACTCCAACAGCTTCTTTTCTCGCGCTTCCCGCCTGTGGAACTCCCTTCTACAACTCTGCTTTCCCGACAGTTACAATCTCCAGGTGTTTAAATGTAAGGTCAATAGACACCTCCTATCACACGAACTCCCAATTATTCTCAGAACACTCTCATCTACCCAACCCTCATTCTCGGTATCCTTACCCGCCTATCACCCACCCTCTGACATTTCCTATATTTAATCATCCTTTCTCCACTCTACGTAGCCCCCTGCGCAGTAGTGGCAGTGACATGCCTTGCTCGGGGTGAAACGCTTATAAAAAAAAAAACGAGGAATAACTTATCTAATGAGCCCGCGTAAATGGTTGTCAGAAAAGGGATTAATAAAGAGATTTACTAAGAGCAACAAAAGAAAAGAAATTGTGGGGAGACGTAATCACCCATGTACTGAAGGGATATAGCACACGGAAGAAAAATAAGTTATTGTTGGCTATTATTTCCACTGAATCTGTCTGTACTATCCGGCCCAGGGATTGAATGCATAATTAGTTTTTTTTTACTCTATTTACATTTCGGGGAGCCGAGTTCGAATTCCAGTTGAAGTTCTTGCAGTTACTAGCGCAGAAATATCTCTGGGAAAGGTATTAAGCCATCTCTTCTCTCCAGTTATGGGTTAAATAAGAGCATAGATTGAGTTTTATGGCTTTGATCGGCAACGAGTCTACCGCAGAAAGCAAAGGCAACCTACTGCGAGATAATTTTCTGCACAGTCAATCATGTCTCTTTCAAGACATGATCACCCAAAGAGTGTATCACGTATGGCACTTAACTCACTGACTGAAATTCTCTGGACTGTTGTTCTTATCATTTTCATATTCACGACGTTTGGGTTGTTGTGCGCTCCGGCCTTATTCAGGTGATATACGTTAGAACTTTGAAATTAACCATTTATTTCGTCTACTGTGGTAGATTGTTCTACTTCCATGTGTTATGCTCTTCTGGATATCTCGGTTTCGGTTGATTCTCTTCAGTAATTCAACTTTTTAAGTTTGCCTTTTGTTCACCTCCGCTGTGGTCAGGTATTGAACTCACAACTCTTATGTTCAAGTTGCTGGAATACTTCAACCAACGTTTTTATCACCTGTAAATGTCCGGAGCATACAACGACGGAAACGTCGTGTATATAACAATAGATGATGACAACAGTTCAAAGAATGTAAATGATGTAAACAGTTACAATACCTCATCTTAAACAGTATTTACATTATTTGGACTATAGTCCTCACGTTTGTTGTCATTTGTTCGACATTTCGGCCGTTGTACGCTCCGACCTTCTTCACGTCCTAGAAATTTTGAACCGAACCTTTTATTACAATCACTGGGGTATATGAACTTCATTCCTTGCCTAATGCCTCCTGACTTGATTCTTAGAGATGTGAGTTCAATACCAGGCTACAGCAGTGGTGGAAAAGTAACATACAGATTCGGGTTTGAGGGAGATCACTCATGACTACCAAAAGAGACTTTGCACAAGGAATAACAATGATATACCCCACTGATCGTAATAAAGGGTTTGGTATGAAATTCCTAGCACCTGTAGAAGGCTGGAGCGTCCAATGGCCAAAACGTTGTACAGATAGCAACAAAGATGACAACAGTCCAAATAATGAAAATACTTTAAATTCTACCCCATCGCAGAAATATTGACACATATCTCTTCTTAGATACATAGGAAAATGCATAATTTAGTTGTTACCAAATTCGCTATCAAATGCTTTAATCCACTAGGCTATAGGAAAATATGACATTAAGATAAAACTTAATAATAATAATAATAACAACAACAACAATAATAATAATAATAACTTGAACAGATGAAACAGCGTTGGCAAGACAAACCTCTACATGGCCAAATATCCAGTACGTGCCAATAAATCCAATGTTGACAAAGTTAATACTCATCGATGGTTACGTGCATCTGGATTAAAGTCTGAAACTGAAGGCTTTATTCTTGCAGCACAAGACCAAAGTCTTTTCACGAGAAACTTTCAGGCAAATATTATGCATAATAATATGGATCCAAAATGCAGGTTTTGTGATAAACACCAAGAAACAATAGACCACCTAATCTCAGGCTGTTCTGTGCTTGCCCCAAATGAATATAAAAATCGCCACGATAGAGTTGGGCAATATTTACATTGGGCAATATGCAAACATTATGGAAAAGCTGTAAACAAACACTGGTATGAACATCACCCAGCACCGGTTACAGAAATAGAAGATGTAACCATTCTATGGGATTACACCATCTACACAGACAGAAAAATTGAAGCAAACAGGCCAGACATTATTGTTAAAAACCAGAAGGAGAAAACTTGTCTATTAATTGATATGGCTTGTCCAGCGGATTGTAACATAGCAATCAAGGAATTTGAAAAACTGTCAAAATATAAAGACCTGGAAATTGAAATAGAAAAAATGTGGAAATTGAAAACAACATTGAGTTGTGCCAGTGATAGTAGGTGCACTTGGAATGATAAAAAATGGAACAAAACAACACATTGAAAGAATCCCTGGAAACCCCAGCTTAAGAGATATACAAAAAATTGTCTTATTAAGTACAGCCCACACACTAAGGAAAACTTTATCTATGTAATGCTGGAGATGATAGGGAAGATAGAAAAACATGAAATGGAGCCATAACAACACGCCACTACCTGCCTTAGGTCTCCCCGCAGACTTGGTTGGTAGTGAGACCAAAGCAGAAATCGAAATATGATGAAAAATGACATAATAATAATAATAATAATAATAATAATAATAATAATAATAATTATTATAGTAATAATAATGGTTGGTAATTATAATAGTAATAATGATGGTTGGTAATTCTTCAACTAAAAACTTTTCCAAATCATTATATTTTTCATTTTCTGTCATGGACAAAGCAAGCAGTTGCATTGCTTACAGAGAATATAAGAAAACAATTTGTGTGTTTAGATGTGCGGTGGGTTGATGCTTGTGCATGTATGCGCGCTTGTGTGTGTGTGTGTGTGTGTGTGTGTGTGTGTGTGTGTGTACACCTGTATATGTGCGAATGTGCACATAAGTAGTATAGAGTGTTTATTTTCTTGTCTCTATCTTCTCTCTTATTAGTCTTTTTCCTTCATTGTTTTTCTCTCGCCTCTGATTGTCAAAAGCTAATGTAACAATGTTATATCCGGTGTCAGAAATCACTTCTGTTTAATCCTCGGAGGTTTCCCGAAAATTCTGGGGTTTTCTAATGTTTTTAAAATCATAGGTTCCTTCTTTCTTGTTTAGACAATATTTTTAAATTAATGCTTAAATGGCAAAGAATATATTAGGTTGTTCAAAAACTTCATAAACATTTACAAAAAAATGAAATTTTACTCGCAAAAACAACAAACATTATTGCTCAAAATAAAGACCGTCATTTTCCAAGACATTCTGCCATCGATCTGCAAGCTTTCGGATCTGGTCAAAGTACCATTCAGCCGGCTTCGAATCAAATCATTCTTGACACGTTCCTCGAATTCATCAAACGAGTCGATCGTCCGCCCTTCAGATAGTGTTGCATTGAGCGGAAAAGGCCGTAATCTAATGTCAGTACTGTAGACTGGACGTGGCAGAACCTCAACGCCGTCCAGCTCTTCAAACTTGTCTTTGGTCTTCCTGGCGGTGTGTGGCTTGGCATTGTCCAGCTACATCAAAGCGCACTTTCGGTTGAACAGAGCCGGGTACTTTTGCTTCAACTTTTCGTAGACCCACTCAAGTTGCTGATGCTGACAGTAAAATTCGGCACTGATGGCACGCCCATTCGGAACCAACTCAAAATGCACGGTTCCTTCAAAATTCTAACAAACGCACAACATGACTTTCTTGCCGAATCGATCTTGTTTTAGAACCGACGGTATCTCTTGCCCTTTCTGAACACATCGCTTGTCTCGATTGTGCTGGACCAGATAGACCAATTTCGCAATTGTTTATGAACTTTTGGGACAACCTAATATAACATTTCGAGTTATAGATTCAACTTTCATATATATATATATATATACAAAGTTGAATATATGAATCAATATATATATATATATATATATATATATATATATATACAAAGTTGAATATATGAATCAAGATCTAATATATAGATGTCAAAGACGCCTGAATTTGCAAAATTCCGTTTTTCTGCGTTTCTGACAATCTTTTCTGTGTGTTTTGGTTATATTCTGCCCGAGTTTATTAGAAAAATAATAAAACAAGAAAGTTCTTATTTTATCAGGTGTGTCGTTGAGAACATCAATTATACTTCTCTTAGTCATTCTATCAAAATATCAAAGTTCTGTCTTTTTTTTACTGATATATATATATATATATATATGTATATATATCAGACAATATATATATATATCAGACAAAATATAAATATATATATATATATATATATATATATATATACAAATAAATAATTCCTTTATATATACATATATATATGTGTGTGTGTGTGTAAATAAATATTTCCTTTGCAATTTAAGCATTAATTTAAAAAAATATTGTCTAAGCAAGAAAAAAGAAAGCTATAATTTTTGATTTTCAAAAAGCCTAAATTTGAATTGGCGCCCAAGGATTCAAAACCATACGTCTGTTCTTTTCTCTGACGTCTTCCCTGTCAGATATTTCGATCTCTAAGATTATGGCGAACTTCCTGTCGCCTCCAGTCATTGTGAATATCACTGGAAGAAGTTAGATTCGGCTGCTTTAACGAATTCCCTACGGCATCTAAACTCCCGGATTCGAGGCGCCTTGTACTTTTGACAAATTATGTTAGATCCGAGCCTCTCATTTACTTACTTTGACATCTAAGCTTTCAAAATACTCACTAATATGGCGCTTACTTAACGCGTCTTAAAGGCTAAAAATATTGTTTATTTCTCGAAGATCGATTCTAAGAGAAGGACTTCTTGCTTTTGATTTCAGAGCTGGTGGAGAAATCATTCTTGATTCTTGGAGATTACATCGATCCGATTCGCCATTCATATCTATAAAGTAATATTTACTTAGTTGAAAATCTGATGAAGGTGGTGGCTTTTGGACATTGGCAAAGAAACGGACGAGGAAGCTTTTATCGTGTCTAATGCACTTGCCGATCAGGCTTATTCTATAGGAAAAACGTTTTTGAAGATGATATGAACATATCCTTGAACCCAAATAATAATGAGTCAAGCGGATTGACAAGGGCTTATGAAAAGAAATTAAGTGAATAGATAGAAAACCTAAGAATATTGATAGGGTAATAATGTTTCTCATACCACATTTATCAATTTTCTAAACACTCTGTTTCTCTCATTTATAAGCATACATTCCTACATTCACACACACACACACACACACACACACACACACACACATGTATATATATATATATATATATATATATATATATATATATATTGCGTGAAAGTATTAGGACAAGAACTATTTTATCTTTTACGAGGCATCAAAATAAAGTTTAAAATAACCCTTATCCTTACACTTGTGCACACTACTAGAAGTGTGCAAAATTATTAGGACAGGGGTGGTTTTCCTAAAAAGCGCATTGAAATTCAAATACAGGGTGAAAATCCAAGTAAAGTGCTAATAAATATTGATTATTTAAAACTAGGTGTAAAAGAAATGTATTAAAAAGACGTTATATTTAATTATTCCTATTTTCTATTAAACAAGATCTTTTGAAATTACTCAGTATTCTATTATCCTTGGATAGGACCGACTTTTTCTTATTCCCCCCTCTCGAATTGATAAATCTATTGTTAGTTTGTAAGACACACTTTGAGAACAAATACAAGCTGCTTGGCAGGAGATATCATTAGATACATTGAAGAAGCTTGTGATGTCACTACCTGACAGAATGAAGGCTGTGATCAAAGCAAAAGGCTATTATACTAAACATTAAAATTATTTTGTAACAAGTAATTCTTTCTTGTTAAAGCATTTGTTGAGTAAATCAAATAAAATTACTTTAATTTAATTGTTTACATATATATTGAGAATTCGCAAAAGCGTTATTTTTAAATCGAGATTTTCTGATACACCGAATTAGAATTTTTTAAATTTCATGCCCTCTTGGAAAATGCCACTTAATGTATCAACAGTTACAACACCATTAATCTATATATATATATATATATATATATATATATATATATATATATATATATATATATTATTATTATTATTATTATTATTATTATTTTAGAACATGTACATAATTTTTAAATATATATCCGCGACAAAGGTACATTTGTTTCGACATTGAAACTTGAATGTCTCATCAGGCGGTGTGTAAAATAATGGAAAGCCACTTTCCTTATATTTGTTTAGTTTTGTTAGAGGTGTTGGTGGGGGTTAGTGATAGGGGAATAAGTCTCTAACCGTTGGGATTTTTGGAGAGGGTGTTTTTTAAGGTGGTTGATTAATGAGAGTTTTTGATTTCTAGACAGATATAACCTTGTAAGTTTTTATTATCTAGCGACCTGACTACATCCTTTGGATTTCTTAGTATGTGGAGCCGGATATTTTTATTTTCGCAGATTTTTTATAATTAATGTAAGTTTGTATATCCGGATGAGACACTGAAGTTTCATTGTCGAAACAAACGTACCTGTGTCGCGGATATATATAGAAAAATTATGTACATGTTCTAAAATATAATTTATATTAAATATTCACAGCTCTATATATTATATATCGAGCACTGATTTAAATTAATGTTTTGGACGTTGTAAGAATTCTTTCTTCGTTCTGTATTCACTCGGATATATATATATATATATATAAATTTATTGATTCACTAAACTTATTTATTCACTATATATATATATATATATATATAATTTTATTGATTCACTAAATTTTAAAATCTAGTTCATGTACATGACAAATTCTATTGGGACTAAATGAAAGAATGAGGTAATTATTGAAATTTAAATTTATTCCGATGACGGCACATGATAATGAGTTCTTTACATTTATTCAAAAGTACATTCTTATATTGAAATTTCAGAATCTCAATTTTTTTCTCTTAAACACAGATTACATCTATCACTTAGGCTATTAGGTGTACTTTCCGTGCCTATTAGGTTCCCCTTTACTAATGGATTTAGGCCATTCTCTTTCAATTTCCAGTATTTTCGGAAGGGACCTGTCTGATACATTAAATTAGGGTTAGCTTACATGTATAAAATATTTGTTAGCAAATGCCCGCTGAAATTACGATGTACACGTTATATTTTTCCCTATTTTCCTTAGGGTAGACGGTAGATTGATAGATCACATTTGTAGATCTATATTTACCTTCAACCGAATAGTTTTCTCTAGATTTACAATTACAGGAGGGTTAATCCTATTTTCTGTATTGGATTCACTGAACTTCTTTAAACGATAACAGTCATCGAGTAGCAGACACAGGTCGTAAATTTGTAATGCGGTTCTATGAGGACATACCGTGTCAAAGACCGAAATGTTAGCAGAACCATATGTCTAAATGCAATGTAATGTGTTGCGACCAGATTGAAATGTGATTATATTAAGTCTGGGTTGTTTGATTTACTGTAGATGGCCGCCAATATATAAATGTTCTTTTTACTCTGTTATTGTGTTATCGAGATTTTGAGGTGTGGCGTCAAATATGTATTATCCATTGTAATAATCGAAAATACTTTATAAAATATTACTATGTTAAATTAAATAAATGAATTTAACATTGAGTTCTCTCGAGTTCGTCACTTGGAATTTACCCGGATTATATACCAAGTGTACTATGTTATATATATATATATATATATATATTCTAAGCATATGCTGTTAAATATAAGAGACAATGAATGTCAATTATGTTTAATCATGAGCCGTTCTAAACTTCGTATTTTGGCTTTAATTTCAGTTGAAAATAAAGAGAAAAATTCTCCAATATATATATATATATATATATATATATATATATATATATATATATATTCTGATTGGATATTGAGATTGAAAATATATATATGGCGTATTGTTGTTGAAAGGAATTGATTATTGTGGCTCTACGGATATCATGACTTGTTAATTTTGTTGGAATCATTTCACCCCGAGCAAGGCGGAAACGCCACTGATGTGCAGGGGGTTACATAAATGTATAAATATTAATTAGAAAAGAGTGAGGAGTACAAGCTAGTTAGAAAGGAACAATAGAAAGCTGAGAAAGAAGGTGCGATGACAGATACATAGGTGGAGAGAAAGGGAAGGTTATACAAGGGAGGGGAGAGAGCTAGAGGCCAGTGGTTAGTAGATGAGTATTAACTTTGCATTTAAATTTCTGGAGGTTGTAGCCGTCAGGAAAGCAAGAATACGGGAGTGAGTTCCACAGGCGGGAAGTGCGAGAGAGGAAGCTGCAGGAGTAGAATTGTCGTCTGCATTTGGCTAACCTGACTGTGAATGGGTGGGACCCACCGTTGAATGATGTTTGATGAAATCGATTTAAGCTAAATCAAAATTGTTCTCTCACACTAACGAAATTTAGCCTTGACTGAAATAATCAGAAATTTGCATTACGATACCCATAAAAAATATATAGCATAAAATCCACGTCGAAAATAGGTAATTTATAATTTTCTACAATATATATATGCACGTAAAGAAATTCAAGGAATTCAACTCGGCTCTTTGTTATCTCGTTCCAAGCCGATATCCACTGCACCACAACGATTATCCATATGTTTACTTACTTTTCTGTAATATTTTGTAATGTCATTAAAATTTCAATGCTACTGTTTCATAACTTTCACTAATATTTAATCAATTCGAGGTCATCAATATTCTGTGAATAAATCGTTACTATTCAAATTGCCATTGATCATTTCCAACATGAAAAAATTGATTATTCGTCATACGTTTATTTCTTTAATTTTTCATTACCCATATTGAATACATATAAAAATTGTTGCCAATATACTTTAATGATTCCTCGTTAATATTGTATATTTCTTTCCTCGTCACAAATATTCTGCATTTAATTGGCTCTTGACAATTTAATTAATTATCACAAGTACTCGATAGGTAATTCCTTGTCGTTAATCACGAATCTTTAAATCGTATTCTACAAATTTTTATTTTTTACTTTCCTGTCGCCAGTACTTTGTATTTAATTATATCTTCATTATACTTTATTAACAGCATGGACAAGTTTCTTCTTGGGAAAGATAATGGTACATTTTCTAGATTTCTCCAGGATTTTGACTTAAGAATTGTCCTTGTTGCAGGCTGGTTGCCGACAAAAATTGTCCAACTATACCGCATAATTTTTATCAATATCTTAAGAGAGAAAAGATTGATTCAAGGATATATTTGCGACAGGATTACAAACCCCTCCTTTCATCCCAGTTTTGCTCGTCGTAAATCATTACTGACATAAATTGCAAATACATGATAAAATCAATACCTATGAAAAAAATGGTACGAACATTTGACTCAAATCTATTCAGAGGCAATGCCAGGTTTATAAAAAAATAGAGAGGCATCTGTTTTTTATTATTTCACTCATAGGTAGGTATAAAAAACTAAATCACAAGCGTGTACTATTTGTTTTATAAAAAGGACTAGTGATCTTAATTAAAGATGTATTAATGAAGAGTCGTAAATGATTATACATATGAAAACATATACAAATATAATCATTTGCTAACACAAAGAGTAATCTCTATTTAAGTATGACTGTTTTCTTCGAATAGGATGGTTGAAACCGCGTATAATATCGAATTTTACGTATATTGTTTTTTTATATATATATATATATATATATATATATATATATATTTGAAAAAAATTAGTAATACAAAACTTAATCTAAACTTATTTATTAATGAAACTTTGTGAGTGTATGTGTGCGTGTGTGTCTGTGTTTGTGTGTCCGTTACTTATAGACTCCGAAACGGCTCAACCGATTATCTTGAAAATTTACACAGTTGTACTATACGCGTCTGCGAGTGTTCTTAGCTAGGTTTTTTGTCGAGGTACCCCCGATAAATTTAGAAAATCGATAATCGAAAAAATCGGGTTATAGAAGGAGTGGTCCGATTTTAATCAAATTTGATACACTCATAGTAAAAGACATACAAAACGATATTCAGAAGTTTCAAGGTTGCAGTTCTTACAATAGTACAGAAAATCGATTATATATATATATATATATATATATATATATATATATATATATAACAGGCAAGATGTTTGTGTGTGTGTGTCTGTTTATCTGCCTGTATGTCTGTATTTTTTCAGCCCTTTTATTTTAGTTTTTGCTTCGGGTTTGACTCTAAGTAGGTATAATTGTAGTTCTTAGTCTCAGCCATGATACCATTTACTCAGAGGACTTATTTAGCCTTCAAAATTCAGTTTACGACTAAAAAACTTATTTGATATCGATACCAGGAAATCCAAATTTGACTTACACCCATTCATTTTTCTTTCAGTCTACGGTTTCTCTTTAACTGGAAACAACTATTGCTTTTTAGTCTTTCGTGCCAACGTTCAAAGAGTCTGAGCTCCAGGACCATGGATTAGTTTTAAAGCTTTCATTATACTCGAGCAACACCGGGCTATATTGCTAGTGTTAAGTATAAATTTCTTTTTCGATTCTCTCCAAATCCTCGTCGTTGCTCATCAGTTCGGTCCATGGTATCCTCAACATCCTTCTGTAGAATTACATTTCTGTTGCTTCGAGTCTTTCCTACATATTTGAAGAGTTTATCTAGCATTCGCTGCCATATAGAATGTTAATCTTGGGTTTGAATGCAATGGACGGAAACTCCAGGAAGAACAATCACACATAGTGAGTCAAACCTTTGTCAATAAAGCATTTCTCCCGAGAATAGAAAAATATTTTCACAAATCCACAACGGCAAATCCACAAAGGCATCATAATTTGTTATGTAAATTCAAAAATGTTATTAACTTTGGATGCAAAGAAAGAAAGAAGGTTAGAGAGACAGACATACAGAGCTGGAGTGAGGTAGAGAGACAGAGAGAAAGAGAATGAGAAAAATGAATATTTAACAGTCTTTGGAATATGTTCGCTTTCGTATACAATTTGTCTGATATGTCTGTCTAGTATACATATAAAATAATTCAATATTTCTTACAACACAATGACTTTGAAGACAGCGTAAACTTGTTTGGTGGCACAATAGAAATGGCTGCGTTAACGTCGGTGGACTATGTTAAAGAAAATTAATTTGCACTATAAATAACAAATGCTTATGCAATTAAGAATAAATGAAAAATAAAATATATAAATATCAATAAATAACTAGCTGGTCAAATATTATAAATGATTATATGACCA